>JAGDQP010000041.1:0-114839 GCA_022664845.1 Lepisma saccharinum
GCTTTTTATAAATTATTTCAGCTCGCAACCCCATATTTACTGGGCTAATTGTTAAAGCATGCAAAAGCACCAAAGAGCATCAGCCATCCCTGGACGACTCCTTTTGTTTCAGGAATGTATAATCCGAAACCATCCCTTCGAATAGGTGATGAAGATATTCGCGAATTGAACTGTGAATGAGTGAATTGTTATTAACGTTCTAAACGAACTGGTGAGTTTCAAAGAACGGGACCTATAGTTTTTGTTAAAGCGTTCAATGGACTCCGGTGGGATTTGAACCCGTGACCAAGTTCATAGGATGCGAGCTCTCGAACCTCTCGACCTCCCCTGGACTGTTATTTTCAACTATGGTATAGATTTCATTTCGTGGGATTCTTTCTAATTTAATGTAATAAAATTTGTAATTAAAAGCTAATTGAATGGCATTAACTATTATTTTGTGTCCTCTTTTGCGTGTTGAAAACAAGTTGAATTTCAGTCTATATTCCAACAAAACTTTGATTTCGTTGATAGGACGTTAATGTGAAGTTTTTCGAGGTATTATGTTGAACTGTACCCTAGATTATCTTTCCAAGTTAATTGCATAAAAAAATTTGCTTCAGAGTGAATAGAATAAAATTAACTAAGTTCTTCATGTTCTCATTTGCATGTTGAAAACAGATTTAATTTTAAACTATTCAACGAACATTTAATTTCGTTAATAGTGCGTTAATGTGAAGTGTTTTCAACTTCCCTTTTCAACTATGACATAGATTCCACTTTATATGAGTTTTTCTAAGGCGACATATTACACTTTTGAGGAATACAAATTTAATTATTCCATCGATGATGAAGAAGGAAAAACGCACTTAAAAAAAATAGAAGGAAAGTTTTTTTTACTCTTGTTCTTACATGATGATGAAACGACACATCTGGATTTTTGGCGACTGCGTTCAAGTCTCAAGACTGCCTTTTACTAACAAATAACGTCATCGTAATATAAAAGGAATAGCAAAAGAGTAATTACTCCCAAGGCGACTTCGTGGCTGAGTGGTCAGCGTGTCGAACTACCAACAACGAGTGCGGAGAGTTCCAGCTACGAATCCTACATCAGACGGTTGGATAATTAGTATATCATGATGAAAACAACGGACAAAATGCAGCAAAATGTGTATACCAAAAGACAGCAAGCACACTCTGTTCTGGCCAACTGAACTCGTTTCTTCATCGACCGTTTCTTGATTTGAACCTGTTTCTTCTCAACCATTATTCAACGGCGAATAAACCGTTGAACAGGCGGACATTTCGGTACATTTACAAAGTTAAAATTATGTTTCTGTAGTAAAGTTTAATCCACGTATTTTCAACGTATGTGTGCTACTGAGGTAGGCCGAAAAGGGAAACTTTGAAACCTCAGGAAGCGAAAAGGCAGACTTAAATTTCGGCAACACTGGCTGAAGGTAAAAAGGACCTGCGATTTTTTTTATTGATTCCGGAAGTACGCGTACTTACCGAGAGAAATAATTTCGTACAAAAATTTTGAAACTGAAGTAGTTGAAAATGGAAAGAAATGCAGGTAAAGTTGCAGAGTTAATTAGGGTTACGGCAAACACAGTAAATACAATGAAACGAGGCGAATTATTGTTTGTGTATTGTTTTTAGGCGAGGGAAAATAAACATGTTATCTTCTGCTTCTCATTTTCAGCAAACTACACTCACTGTTTTCTTTATAATACCAATTCTAGACCTCCGTGAAGCTAACCTCCCAAGATGGCACCAATGACAAACGTAGTACAATTATTTGCGCTGGATTTTGTTAAAAAAATGTTCGCTAGGAGACGGGCTAAGGGACCCTGTGATAATTTCGTCGAATTTGATTTTTATCGATTTTAGGGAACATTGTTAATGTATTTGCAGAATTTTCTTGACGGCAATAAAAAACTTATTGAAATACGAGGGGTAAAAATATGGGTTGCAGCGTATGGAATTCAAGAGGAAATGCTTATATTTAGGTAATGGGTTAACGGGACCATTTGATAATTTGATTGAATTTGACTTTAAACGTTTCTAGGCAACATCCTGTTCTGCTACAGTTTGATTCACGGCAACCAAATATGAGGGGTCAAAACAGGGATATTGTCAGATCGGGATAACGGGGTCTTTTGAAAATTGGGTCGAATTTGGTTTAAATCATTTCTAGGAGGGGTTATCCCGTTACCCAAATATAAGCATTTCCCTTAAATCCCATATGCTGAACCCCATGATTTTACCCATCATATTTCAAAAGTTTTTGGTTGCCCGTGAACAAAATTCTGTAAACACATTAACAACGTTTTCTAGATTCGATTAAAATCAAATTCGATCAAATTATCATTGGGTTCCGTTAGCCTGTCTCTTACCCATTTACCAAAATTTCGTTTCTGCTCAATTCGTCACAAAAATATACGTCATTAAATAAATTTCTTTGCTGGTCAGCCAGCCAGAAGTTCAAAATATAAAAGAAATTAAATTTTGAATTCGAATTGGCGTAAATTGTTTGGACTTTATTTGTGTCGTGCCGTGAAAAGGTTCATATCGCGAAGACATGCAACGTTAAATTTCTTTGAGGGGTGGCAGCTTCACGTTCGAAATCTCTAAAAATCGATTTTCAAACTAAATTAGTGTCAATCGTTTGTGCTGAAAAGTGTCACAGAAAGTTTCGTACGTGCTCAACTTGTTGTGAAGATATGCGACAGTCAATTATTTTTTTTTGAGGGGGAGGGTAGGGTTGGGGATAGTTTCAATCTCAAATTCGCTGAAAATATAAATTTCGACAATACTTGTCAATTCTTTGTACTTCGTTTGTGCTTTTGCAACAAAATGTTCCGTTTGTGCTGATATCATCGCAAAATTATGCGACACAATTTCACGGCCAGTTTTACGCTCAGATTCGCTTCATTTGTATCGAATTAAGGCACAAAAAGTTTCACTTGTGCTTAATTAATCGTGGAAATATGCTACATTCAAATAAGGAAACCCTGCTTGACAATCAAATTCGCAATAAATATGAATTCCGCAACACTATTAGAGTCAGTCGTTTGTGCCAGTTTCTGCCCCAGAAAGTTTCAAAGTTTCATTTCTGACAGGAAGTGTTATTTTTTATATCGAGGGTGAAACAACAATGAAATTTAGCCCGCTATGGAAGTGGAATGTCACATATTATAGCGATGAATTTACCACAAATGTTTTTTTTTTTTTTTTTTTTTTTTTTTTTTTTACAATTCGGCACAAACGAAACACAAATGTTTTACATAAATTGGGTTTCGAAATGTATATTTTCAGTGAATACCGTATGAGCGTTGACCTTCTTCCCCCATCCCAAAATTAAGTGTTGCATACCTTTGCAACGAATTTAGCACAAAGAAACTTTCTGTGAGATGGTTCAGCACAAACGATTGACACCAATTCAGTTCAAAATTGAAATTTATCGGGATTTCGATTGTAAAGCTATCATCCCCCTCCCTCAAGAAATTTAATGTCGCATATCTTTGCGAATACTTGAGCACTAACGAATCTTTTCGCGGCACAGCTCGCCAAGGTTTGAAAATTGATATATATTTTTTTCTCTGAGCTCTATACTTAACGACACTGGAGTGCTTGATCTACGTCGGAAGTTGGATAGCAGAGCAAGCAGTAAAACTCGATCGTCCACTGCCAGTCTAATCCAATATGGACTAACTTTTCAGTCCTAGCTCGGGTTTTTACGCTTGTCAGCTGTGTAATTCGTTTTTGATTTATATATTAATTCAGTTGAGTTACAAACATCGGTGGCGCCAGGGTAAAAAATGCGGCAAACCAAAAATACTTCATTTGAAAAAAATTGAGGTCTGACTTAAGTTTATTACATAAAGAATACCGATAAAAGCGGGGAGCTACAACCTCAATAGCACACAGACATTGAAAATACGTGTATTAAACGTTAGTACCGAAACGTTATATTAACGTTGTAAATGATCCGAAATGTCCGCCTGTTCAAATGTTTATTCGAGTTGTAACTAATAAAACTATCCCCTGTGCGATACGCACGCGCCGTGAACCGCGCATGGGGGATGTGGAGGTATTACTCAGCTAAATAATCCGAGCGGCTGCTGTGGGGTTCGAACACAGAAACGTTCTGCACTTCTCGTTGGGAGCTCGGCGCGTTGACCACTTATCTAAAAATCCACCTGGAAAGGCCACTACTCTTTTACTGTATCGTTGAAATTAAATGTTCGTTGAAATATAGTGTAAAATTCAACCTCTTTTCAATATACAAAACATAATAAATATAGTTATTTTTATTGTATTTAATTATAATGTATTAATTATAAAGTTAATATTAATTATAATGTTTAAGCAATTAAATTAGAAATACAAGTGTGAAACGAAATCTAGGACATAGTATGAACGGTAGTTGAAAGTACGTCACATTAACGTCGTATCAACGAAATTCTTCGTTGAAATATGGTTTAAAATTCAATCTGTTTTCAATATACACATGAGAACACTAATTTTTGTTATTCAATTAGTTTTTAATTATATTTTTGACGTAACGTTAGTAAGAAATGCAGTAAACTAAATCTATTATACCATAGTTGTAAATAACATATTGAATACATGTTGCATTAACGCCTTATCAACGCAAAGACGTCTTTATTAAAATATGATTTAAAAATAAACGTATTTTTTCAACCGATAACGGTTATTCAGCGAAATGAACCTAAAATCAACGTTGAAAACACAATGTGTGCTACTGGGGAAGGAGGACTAAGGTAGATTGGAGGGATTCATCTCCCCCTAGCCCCCCTAGAGTCGCCCCTGGTAATGAAGTACTGAAATATCACATTATTTTCTCCTAAATATATAGTAGAATTGGTTTAGAGATGAAGCAATTTGGTGTATTTATTTACAGTACTTTAAAAGGTGCGGAGATCCTTGGACAGCAATCCCCAGCACACATACACATCTTTCTTTGACAAATAGCACCGTCATCATATGTGTGTTCAGATTCTCAGTCGGGAAAGTACAGTAAAGAAAGCTAACTGGTAAAGTTCTCTTTACAAGAATACTACTGCTTGCTCACATCACAAAATGACATTCTTGTTCTTTTAATAGTTCATTACTGTTGAATCATTTGTCAATAAAAACAAATATTGTGTCTCTTTCTCACAGTCTCCCTTGTGATTCCACGAGAACCCTCTGTGGGGGATGTCACTTCCCCCCGATCCTTAAGAGCACTCCCCCTAACATTTACGGTCAAAAATCGATAGAAACCGTGCGAAACTCTACATACACCCTCCCAATTTTGACCTTACACACCCACACTGAAAATCCTGGGGGAATCCCTACTCCCTTGCACAGATTATGAGAATAGAATCTGGCAAGTTTGTGCCTCCCTTGTAAGAGGAGGTAGCATTTGTGCAATAATAGTTTATTGAGGGGTATGTGCGAACAAAAGTCTATGTGCCATGTTAAAAGATAACGCATAGACTTTTGTTCGTGCATATACTATTGTTGATTTCTCGTATTATCGACAAAAATCATATATTGTTGATGGGGTTATAGACTTACACAGCAGAAGCATGTTAGTTACTGTACATAAATAATATATATATATTTTTAAAATCAAGATATTATCATCTTCTTCTCATCTACAGTTTCCTCAATTCTTACAAGTTTCTACATTCAAAACTGCACTTACACCCTCGCAATTTTGACTTTACCCCTCCCCCCAGAAACTAAAAATCCTGGCGGAACCCCTGCTTCTTTGCTGATCTTTATTTACTTTTCCATCATCATGAATTCATGACCATGAGTCCAACCGTTTTAATACCCTCCTTTTACCTGTAGGCTTCTAGTATTTTTTTGTTTTAAATTGTGCAATAAATTTATTTTTCAACGTGTTTCATTATTTGCTCCATCTATTGTGTTCTAGTGAGTATTATATTTCTACAAGTCGTGAAGAAACTTGTATATATTGTTGTAAATTGTAACGTTATATATAAAGCAAGCATTTTTGTTCTCGCCAAGGTATTGTGGAGCTCAATGAAGCATGAAATGTGGCAACATGGCAGGCATTGTCGGATCGGGCATCAGGAGAACTTGTTCGGTGACTCCATACTTTCAGCCGCCCACGGGAAGCAGTCAGACAGGGTTTTTGAAACAGCTTTTCCTGGAAGACGTTCTGTGAACAGAGCGGTACTTACCTCGCCAGGTAACAAAATGACAGAGAGGAATGAAAGAAGGGGATTTTCTTTCGGCCAGGAATAATATTTTTCTTTCTATTTCTACCTACCTATCTACCTGAGTCTCGGTTCACTACCACTACCAACTAATTTCCACATTCCAAGGAAATAAAATGTAATTTGGTTTACCTCCCACACTGCACCGACCGACGCCTTCAATCAGAACCGTTACTGGTGTATACAGTATATACATTTAGCAGGTTCTCAAATGAGTTTGTACCGTAATTAAACTGAGGAGATAATTGCACGACTTGCATCCTCCAATTTTGATCGATTAAAAAAATGCGCACAAAAATGCAATTTTAAGTTTGCAGCAATCTAAAGATTATGGGAATCTATAAGTGGTTATGTTGCACAACACAAAATTTCTAATTTAAACAAACTACTTCGGATATGTGTAATTCAAGGATGTTGAATCAAAAAGTTGAATGTCAACAAAATTTTCAACTAAGTCTACAACTATAAAATACGTATGTTAGGGGTTATACTGACTGCGTAATATAAACGTCACAAATCACAATCAACGCCAGAACACTGCTACTTTGCGCAGTGTTTGATTTGTACACTTTCCGGTAGGGCTGCCAAGTGATTCAGCTAGTCCAATCTGTGGGGGGTTTCACCCCCCAAATCCTAGAGAGCAACCCCAACTTAAACACCCCCTCCAAACTGAAAATATTCGCGGAATCCCTGCTGCCAACTATTTCAGTGTAGAATCCAGGACATAATGAGAAATAAAGCTATCGTAGAGTGTTCGAACTCCGTATTCAAGTTTAAGGACGGCTTAAACAACCAAATCTAGTGCAATGGTTTGTGCAAGGTTGTGCCATTGAAGGTTTCGCTTGAGCTTAATTCGTCGCACAATTATGCGACACTCAATTGTGTGTGTGTGTGTGTGTGGATGGGGTAGCTTCACACTCAAATTATGCTTTGTGGAAAAAAAGGAAGGAAGAAAAGTTTGATCTCAAATTTGTTGCACAAAATATTATATTAAGTTTCTTTGCGGTGGTTGCATGCTCAAATTCACAGATCATGTGAACTTGTAAATTTTGTGATTGTTTTCTCCTGGATCGTGTCGTAAAACGTTCGTGTGCTCAATTCCTCACAAAATTATAGCACACTTATTTTTCTTCGGAAGTCAAGTTCATGCTCGAAATCTCTAAAAGCCTCACTTTTGAAACTTAATTGGTGCCAATAGTTTATGCTTCGTCTGTGCTGGTTCAATTCGTAGCACAAATGCACAACATCCAATTACTCTGCGGGCCAGTTTTACTCTCATATTTGCAGAAGATATGAATTTAGAACTGCAATTCCAATATTTGTGCTTCGTTTGTGTAACATTGTGGCATTTCATTTATGCTCACGTTATCGCTAAAATATTAATTTTCTTCATGAAAATAGCAGAACATGTGAATATGGAAACGAAGTTAGTGTCAGTCATTTGTGTTACGTTTATGCAATAAAAAAATAATTTGTGCTGAATACGTCGCTAAATATGCGACAGTTCACTTGTATAGGAGACCAGCTTCACGCAAAAAAAAAACAAAAAAAAAACGCAGAAAATACTGATTTCCAACCCCAATTAATGTCAATCGTTTGTACTTCGTCTGTGTCTTGTTTCCAAATTCAGTGCCAAGGAATATTCCAATATTCTAATGTTGCAAATTTCTGCGATGAATTGAGCACAACAAAACTTCCTAAAGCACAAACAACTATCAGAAATTTCGTTTCGAAATTCACATTTTCGGCAAATTTAAGCTCGAAGTTGGTTCCCCAAATTTTGTGTCGCATAATTTTGTGGTGAAATGGACGTCAACGAAATTTTCTACAGCACAAACGAATGCACTTTATTTGGCTTTTGTGCCGTCCTTCTGGGGGTATTGGCTTCAGGGAGGTGGGAATTCTAAAACAGAATGTAACATACTGATGCAATTATATAGTTATGTACTAAATTTAAATCATTAATTGTGATTTCCTTTACTACTGAAACGATTTTCGAACTACGACAATAAACGTCTGTTTCCTCTAAGAAAGTTACGAGTAATTAAGTTACAGCCAATAAAATATGGAATATACAGAATAATGCTATCCATAAAATTTAGGTATTATTGTCATTTTTTCACTGTTAAAACTTAATTTCGTATACATATGGCAATAGCGCAACATCGAGAGAGAAAGAGAGACAAGCAGGCAGACAGAGAGGACCTATGGAGTATGGACTTTTACATACGAAAGAGATACTCAAAACCTCCATACGCTTTATAAATTGTTGGATTCAATTTCGGAGATAATTTCCATCAGTGTACCATCAGGACTCAATGTCATAGCGCGAGAGGCGTTGACATCATATTCTTGTTATTATTAATAAAATTAACTTATATTTAATAGCCAAAAGCAAATTCCTGAATTCGTAACGTCCCACACATGGTTTAATTTCTACCTGGACAGGGGAGAGTATTCCTGGTCACTCCGGGACAAATGGAAGGTCTAATTTCCAGAGAGGGGGAAAAATAAGCGAGACATGTAGCATAACGTATCTTTGAATCGTCCATATCCCAGGCTAAAGGTATATATCGGTAGGACAGGGAAGAGTTGCAGAGAGGGGAAATCCCAATCATCCCCCGTTTCAAATCGAACACTGACTTTGCGTTAAGTGGGAGTAAGCGAAAATGATACCTTCAATTGTCAAATGTTTCATACATCCCAAACATTTTGACCCATGCCGTAACGTCGCAGGTTTCTGGTCGGCTGCACACGGGTTCGAACCATGCGGCCGACCATTCTTGCTGAAGATTTCAAGATTTTCACCAGGCGAATGCCGGGATCATGCAGTAAGGCCCTGGTCAATATCTTCCAAATCCTCTACTCCTGAGCCAAAGATACCAAAAAGATCATAAATAAATTCAAATTCAATCATTTCATACATTACCGATATCATAGTTAATCCAATGTTCAATTGTCCTTCACATAAAGCCCAAAACTAAGTAGTACAGGACATTCTGGAAATATCCTGACTCCTGAGAATATTTCGAAAGGATAATTTGCCCAACATACATTCGTAGAATTTACCTGGAATAGGTGTATCTCTAGCATATGCATCCATCCATGACATGAAGTTAAGAATGTTCTACGGATATATACACGCAGTGATTCTGCCAAATCCTCCTGTGGGGGGTAACCCCCAAATTCTAGAGAACATAAGACTTTTAGCTCCTATCTCAAATCAAGTAGAAGGGAGGAATGGTCATGATGCAGTGTCAGCTACCTTCCAGTGAAGTCTATCAAACTCACAGGGCGATTAAATGAACTCTCTAGCGTGAGAAATGTGCTTTCCTTGCTATTTTCCACGACAGAACCACGATTAATCAAAATTCGAAGATTTTCATATATGCATACTAAAAGAGTTCTTAAATACTTTACCTTGCACCAACGAGAGATTATCACTGTATAGGACTCCGTGCAAGAGGGATTTCCAACCACCACAGGAACTTCTACCACTACTATTCACTAGTATGTTAACTTGGAACTACGTCCATGTTATCGATGCTCGGCTGGTGCTGCCTTCTGTGAAATGAGATATTGCTACTGAATGGGAGTCCCTACAAGAGGGATTCCTCACCACCTCAAGAACCTCTATCGCTGGGCTGATCACCTGAGAGATTTCCGTACAAGATGAGAGATCTCCAGCGAAGCTCTACTGCCCTGTAAAGCAAATGAGGCTTATTAAATAAAAATCATTTATTCTGAGTGCATCAAATAGGTATAATTAAGTCTCGGATTTTTATGACATCAAGTAAGTTTAAGCACATTTCTTGTTCTTTTTTAAAATCAATAACACTATTTTTATTGGTCATATAAATGCACATTTCTACAATATTTTCCGTTTACGGCATATTATGACCCAAAAGTGTGGAATAAAAGCATATTTTCGTGTTCAACACAGTACTTCCGGTGTTTAAAAATAAATTTCTGTACTTGCGGACAACAGAAGGGCATTCAGATTTGATAATTTGAAAATATATGTTGTAATTCATTGCAATTGTAGTGATGGAGATGATATGAAGAAACTATCTTTTTATCCATTTTCTGCATGCACTGTACTTTTCAAACATTTTTATGAGAGCCAGCAGTTTGTGTAAATTTCATTATCTTCTGATTCTTTATTTTAGAAAAGCATGCTTGTTCTCAATAATTACCCCAAATATTGTTCGTGCGTGTATGAATGAAAGTGTATGTAATATAGTTTGTTTTTAAAATTGTGTTTGATATACTTAGTCAGTCACTTTAATTTTACATAAATCCTATTGGTCATATTTTCAGGTTTGAAGGTCATGTTTTGCTAATTTTCAGGGCTTAAATGCATGCAGATTACAGAGATTTTTAGGTTGACAAAAATCCGCACAGTCGGTAAAATGTCATACTCATTCGACACTAAATGTAATATTCATTCGAGACTCCAAACCCCGAAGGGTCATTAATGTGAGCGACATAACTTATTTCACATGTTGAATTGTGCAAAGCAATATAAATGTTAAATGAACCATATAAATGTTTAAATTGTTTTTGTAGCTTCAAACATATTTCCCAGCATCTAATTGTCTATATGATCACACACTATCGGGATGGTTCATTAAGAAATTCCATTTACAAAGTAAGGTGTTGCGCAAGCCATCTCTGGGATTTTATAGCAATACTTTAAAATATATTGAACAAACTAATGATTATAAGAGCTTGAGTGCGCATTGTCATAAACATCCCAACTTTTAATTTCTTTTACGGTCAAAAATAGATAGAAACCGTGCAAAACTCCACTTACACCCTCCCAATTTTGATTTACCCCCCCCCCCTTTCACACGCACACACACAAACTGAAAATCTTGGCGCCCGGCGGGATCCCTGTATACACGTATCTATCCTAGGAAATTTAAGGGTCCGCGGGAGACATTTGTTATGTGGTAAATGTAGTGTTTGTGCAAAAAAAAGTTAAAAGAGACGCAACAAGTTGAAAGTTTTGGTTACTGTACTGCTTGAAAGTCGAGTCGAACTCAAGTCTCCCACATACAGGAATTCACTAACTTCTTTGAATACCGTTCTATTCCGTAAGAAGTAATGTCGTATGTGCGATAACTGCTGCAATGACGCCATCTGAAGAGCGAATAATGAACTAGACGGTACGTGCCATAGCTGAGTCATAGAGGACACTTGATAAGATAAGATAAAAAGAATTGTATGGGCGGTAAAAAAGAGGACAATTGACTGTGCAGCAGTGTGTACAAGGAGAAGGGTCTACTCCACGTTTTGGAAGTGTGGCTTGTGTTTGATCATGGCAGTGTCAGAGTACCACATACGACATGTCATGCTGTATGAATCTCACCAAGGACATCCTGCCAGCTCAGCGGCACGAAACATCAATGCCGTATATGGTCAGGGATCTGTGGATGTCTGAAAGTACCAGAGGAGGTTCCAGTTCCGTCTGGAGACACCAGCCTCACCGACAAGCCACGAGAAGGGAGACCTGTGCTGGCTGTGCAGCTGGACAACAATGCCCTGTGAGCAGCGGTGGAGGCAAATCCAATACAAACTGTTGAGGAACTGGCTAGAGGACTCCATGTCTTCCTTTCGACCGTTCATCGTCATCTGAAGAACTTTAAATACCTGTCGAAACTCGGAAAATGGGTATCCCATGCGTTAACGCCTCAACAGAAGCAGCAGTGAGTTGACTTCTGCAGTTCCTTGCTCACCCATCACAGAATGAGCCATTTCTGGACAGAATGGTGACAGGAGCTGAACTGCAGAACAGGATCTCGACCCCTGCAATGTGATGGTGTGTGTTTGCCGGGTTATCTGTGAGATAATCCATTTTTAGCTCTTCTACTTAACCAGACAATCAATGAAGATGTCTACTGCCAGCAGTTTGAACGCCTACGGACTCCATTGTTGGAGAAACGTTCTGCTCTCCAACAATGGGTGTCGGGAAACGTTTTCACCAGATCTTGCAGCAACAGACTACTGTCTCTTTCGCAGCCTGCAAAACCACATTTCTGGGAAAACACTGTAAAATGAGGATGACGTGCGACGAACAGTGACCCAGTATTTTGCCTTTAAAACCGATGATTTCTTTCAGCGGGGGATTCAAGAACTGGTTGACAGATGGCAGAGTGTTGTTGAGTCCGATGGAGACTATTTTCCTGATTAACGGTAATGTTGCAAGTAAGTTATTGTTCTTTTGCTTTCGGTACAAAAATACGACATTACTTATGGGATAAGCTGATATATCACCTTCCTCTTGCCATCTCTAAACCAGTATAGGATTATCCATTAAGCTCAATAAACAAAATGCATACGTCAAAGAAACGGGGACACATCAAAGTTGAAATAAAATCATTAAAAAATTTCAGATGAAAAAGTAGTACCGAGCCACCGTAGCTCAGTGGTAGAGGTTTGACGTAGCATTCGGGAGATCGTGAATTCGATATCAGCGACTGATATCCTGACAGGTTTTTCCAGGGTTTTTTTTTCTGTCACACCAGACAAATGCTGGGATGGCACCTAAAACATAAGCCTGACGTCTTCCCAAATCCTTTCCCCTCCCCTATCTCGGCCTGAGCCATAGATGCCTAAAGACCTTAAATAAAATCTAAAATCAGAAAAATTGGTCCTCAGCCTATCGGGAAATGGAACCTCTGTTCCCGGTTTTTCGATAGGGTGCTATTGTATTTAAGCTGCCTGGTGAAATTGCTAAATTTTGTTCATTTTATATGTTTCTCTGACCACTCGAGCGCAATTACTTTGGAAGATATCATGATTTTAAAGTTAAATTCTGTCTGTGGAAAGTAATTAAAAATGTGGAAATATCCTTATGTTATTAAATTGGTGAAAGAAATGGAAGGTAAATACACAGTAATAGGTACTGGGTGGAATGTGCTACTGTTGGAGGGTATAATACTGAAAAGTTGGAGCTAACCAATAATAAGATTTTTTTTTTTTTGTTTTGCTTGCCACCGGTGTGACTAGCATCCACCCAAGGGTTACGCTCTTGCCATAGGGAAGGGATTTGAAGGGATATTAGGATGTCAGTATAGAGTTGGTCTAAGAGGTGTAATTATTTTATTTATCCTTTATTTATTTCATCTTCAAATCTGGAATTGTTAAAGTATTTTACTTATAACCATACTTTGCGAGAACAGGCGATGATGGGATGAAAGTTTGAAGATGAAGTGCATTGCACACCACAACACGTTGTCAGCAATGGGGACAAGTGAGTGAAAATATTCTTGACCTAGGACCAACGCTACGTCGTAATGAGTGAGTAATTGCGTTCGAGTGGTCCAAATTTGCATGTGCACATACTTTCACGTTCTATAATCATGACGGAAGAAAAATATATATATATAATTCTTTTATGTCCCATCGCTTGTGAGTAACTTGGAGGCAAATCGCACAGAAATAAATGATAACAGTTCGGCTGAAAGCTGAAGGCAGAGGAATACTCCATAGCCAATGTTGTAATTTTAAATAGTAAGTTTAATTGGTAAGCACCTGAACAACAATAGCCACAGCTTAAATTCACATACAGTAAAATTGAATAAAAGTAATTGCTATATGCGATATGTTTTGTTTCGTCCAAATAATTTCAATAGTATGCTCTAAAAATTAGGTAATTTTATTATTGATTACAAAATTAAAAGATTGTCTTTTAATCTTCCGAAAATTGGTTTAAATTTTCCCAGTATTATTTTTATAAAGTCTTCCGATCTTTCGTGGAAGAAAGCTGTATCATTGATCTGTCACTTCACCCTCAAATCTTATTTAGTCTTAGTTCTTTCTATCTATATAAAGCAGTGAAGAGGTCGAGGGGATACAGTACTGCGCATTACCTACGTCATCGATTTGCCTTAGTACGGCGAACGGTCTTACCTGAACTAAAATTTTGTCTGGTAATTTCGAAAGGTTTAAGCATTCTTGGACTATACAGGGGACTTTGGCCTAAGGCCATTATGTTTGGGGATGAAGTCCCTTTGTTATAATTCTTCTGAGAACAGGAATCGGGAAGGTAACTGCCAAAATCTTAGTTGAGGTATCATCTCAGCATTCCCTTGGTGTAACTAAGAGAATTCCTGGAGAATCTCAACAAGATGGCCGGCAGCGAGGCTCTCACCCACTGGACTTTCCAGTAACTATCCTAAATCAGCTAGGTTAGGTACCGGAGTGGAGAGGCTGGGTAAGGACTAAGGATGTCTTGCTTGTTGAAATTCTCCTGCTGAGATTTAAAGTTTGGAGATGAAGTGCATTGCACACCACAACACGTTGTCAGAAATGGGGACAAGTGAGTGAAAATCTTCTTGACCTAGGACCAACGCTGCGTTGTAATGAGTGAGTACTGTGCACCAATGAGTGTGAGAGTGAATATGAAATGAATGATTATGAAAGTTGTATGTTCAGGTGGGAGTAGCTGGAGAAATGGTGAAGAAAACATAAGGATCTGAGTAAGTGGCGTGTACGTACACCTTGAATATGTCTAGAGCTGCTAACTTGACCGAGTGTACAGGGTTATCACAAAAGATTGGAGCGGTTTCATGAGTGTACTGTAGCTATAATATTTGGCATATTGCTATGAAACTTTACAATACTGTAGAAAAACTCGACAAGTTTTCTTCTCTTACAGGCGTATTTCGGATTTCTGTCGTAAGAACGCAGTCCAAGAAGTCCTACAACAACTTTTTCATAGCATGAAAATACTCCAATCATTTGTAAAATAACCCTGTATGACTAAGTTACAATTATGTGAATATAGGTTTCGAAAAGTAAGATTTATGAACTGAATTATTTGTTCTATGGTTCGTGCTGGAGTAGTGTGGTTGGTTGATATTGCTTGATCAAGCTAAGGTATTCGGAGTGGTATGGCTGGAAGGTTGTTTTCGACTGTGAGAATTGGCATTTATATGAATATGTTGGATGTTGTTGTTGGCATTGATTGCATTTAGGAGGATTTCGGGAGTTGTGCAGTTTTTGTTGGATGTGATTCAGAACAGTATCCACATATCGGCTGATTGGTGCATTCACAAGCTGCGTGTTCACCGTATGTTTGGCATTTCTCACAACGAAGTAATATTGGTGCTTGCGTGCAGGACGGTTCGACGCTATGTATTTTATTGTAAATGTTATGTCGTAACAGTTCGTCTATTGTCAGTTGATGGGAGGTTAGCACTCGAATGATGTAGCTTGGAGCTCCTTGTTGTGTGATAATGCGGAGGCATTTAAAGATAGTACGTCCTGCTCTAAGTTCAGCTTCTACTTTCTCAGCTGATGTGTCAGGTGGGACTCCTCTAATTACCACTGAGAATATGGGTGAGTGTTTTGGTGGTATTGGTCGTCTGATGCAAAGTTGATTTAGTGGTGTGAGTCTAGCGTTTTTCCGATTTGGTTGCGAAATCGATGTCTGATGATTTAATGATGATTCCATTCCGAGTAGGTGTTATTTAAGAGATTTCTTCTCTGTGTATGTATTTGAGTAGTTTTTCTAATAAGAGTTTAGGAGTCTGGTATTGTGTATCAAAATGTGTGAGAAAAAGGCGTGAATTTGCAAAGATTATTGATGGTTCAATTGATCTATGTCTTGAGATTCGTTCATGGAGTCATCTGCTTCAGGGTTAATAGCACTTAAAGTGTGAGTACGTTGTTTTGCGGTGAAGAACGTTGTGGTTGAGACCTGGATTGTGGTGCGCTTCAATTATGTCTTCAAGTATTTCCAAGATAAATCAGTTTTGTGGATGCTGTTCGTTGTACCAGAGATAGCAGTTTGTGGTTAATCGGTTTTGGCATGGTGGTATGTATGAAGGAACAAAATAGCCAAATGAAAAATGATGATAGAATAATGATCAGTCTCTGTGCAATGACTGTAACGAAGTGTCTCAGACTAACTGGTACCCTCCGACACTTAGAGTGCCGTCACCCTCCGACACTATTACGGTAGTACACTTACTGCTCTCTTCTGTGCGCGTGCTACACAGAGTCCTCGGTAATACGTTAACATCTCACAGCGAGGCTAGGTTTGAGTTTGAATAAGATTGTTTAGTCGGAAAAAATCATGATATATGATTGATGATGATGATTACCACGAAATATCAGCTAGTAATTGATACTCGTGTATAGGTTATGACAGTTTCACTGGGAATCACTCAGATACTGGAAATCGTATCACCAAACGGTGTTCTTCAAAGATGCAAATTTCCATATGGCTTCCCATTCTTTATCACTAACTCCTGGAGGTTGTATATCTCAAACGTAGATAAAATAATTGTAAATAGGTGGCAGGTGTGACAGAATGTTATACACAAGTAATAAGTTACATATTGGGGCCACGGTGGTTCAATTGTAACCACACCTCGTATATTTAATTTCAATTCCAGCAGTATTTTATTATTATTATTATTATTATAGGTGTAATGGCTATTTATTGGAAATATTGATTGGGTCATTGACAGGAAGGATAATGCAATTTGGTGGGTTTTGTGGTGGAAGTTTGGGAAAAGGCAGGTGTTCATCAGTGGTCATGTTCTTGATCTGGAGCAGAGATTCTGTCTCGAACAATCAATATAATCAGAATCAATAGCTGATATTTGAATATTTCTTATCGGATATGGAGTCGAATTGTCGTGTGATGGTGACACTAGTTCCGTGAGCAGCTTAGGTGCAGATGTTAACTTTCACATGTAATTCTGCTCTGCGGGCGTGTTGTAATATTGATATGAGTATTGAGTTGCTTATCTATTGATTTCCTGTGGCTTCGTCAGCAATAGCTGTTTCACAAGATTGCTCATCTTGCAAGTGGTAAGAGTCATATTCAGATTCATATCGATGTCAAAATCTGATTTCGTGTTGAACTAAATAATGTTCTCTTCTATTGCATCCTGTTATTAGATTGCTTTGATTGAATTGTTTGAGAACGGAGTCTTGATCTGAAATACATCCTGATATTAATGCTATCAACTTTGACTGAATTGGCTTCAAAAAATATACTTCATCCCCGTTTAATGACCTTTTCTAAAAACTAATGCAAGTAGTACTAAAAGTAATAATAATACTAAAATAGTTCTGGAATTAAAATGAAATATACGAGGTGTGGTTACACAATGGATAGAGGGCTCATTTCTGGCGCTTGGGGTAGTCGGTTCAAATCCTGCTGGCATGTGGACATTGTGGTGAATAAGCACCATATGCGTGGGTTTTCTCGAGCTTCTCCCTTTCCTTCCACTTTTTAAACTCCACCAATCATTTTATCATCATCCATCTGGCCTGAGCTAAAGTTACCTGAAGGTCTTAAAATTAAATTTAAAAAAAAAATATGGATGTGTCACTATGATGTGGAACGTAATGAGAAGCCAGCACATTATTTTTTCTAGTTTCTCGGTACAATATAGCACAATGATTTGTCGGAAAACAATATATTTTGTAGATAAACTCTACTCCCATTCGAATGTCAGAGAGTGGGCTGCCTTGGGAAAGATTATTGTCCAAAAAAGAAAGAAAACAAAATAGAGAAAAAAGAACAGCTGAAGGACGATAAAATAAAGGATCGCAACGTGGAAAATCCGAACACTGTTGAATGCAGACAATGTGTAAACTTTAAGAGTTGAAGATAAACAGTACGGATCAAACGAAAATATTAACGAAAAGTGGAATAACTTAAAACACTGTTTACTTGATGCAACAGAAGAGATGATACGGTATGGTGAAGAGAAGAGAATAAAAGGGATTGGTTACAAAAAAAAAAAAATGTTGAAGAGAATGAACGAGAAAAGAAAATGGAGGTGGAACGCCACAGAAGAAAGCATGTGATGAAGGTAAAGAATTAACGCTGAAGAGAAATAGACAGAGTACGAGCAACGTGGATGAAACAGAAAGATAGTGTAATCGAAAACTTTGAAAGAACAGTAAGATACGATATGTAGACATTAAAAAGTGGAGCAAGTCTGTCCGCTTCCTGTGTAAGGACGACATGAAATAGACAAATAGAAGATCTGTACAAACTAGTCTAATATTCACACATAGTAGTGAATATGGAAGAAGGAGCAGGAGTAACTGATGACTATGAAGAACGATAAAATACTCAAAGAAAAATTTGATAAGGTTCTAAGTGGGATAAGAAAGAACAAAGCAGTTTGTATGGATACGGTTCTCATTGAATTGACAAAATGCTTAGAAGAAAAAGAAAAAAGCAAAATTCTGCGAGTTTGTAACGAAATTTATGAATCAGGAGAATGGCATTGCCAAATGAACAGTACGGTCTAATAGTAAGTTCAACTAAGATTCTTCTACGAATTGAAACAAAGATTATACGGTAGAACGACTGCAAAAATTTAAGAGGAACAATTTGGATTTGGAAGAGGACAAGGGATGCTATTGGTTCGTCAAGAGCAATCGATGAAAAGTACATACAGGAAGGTAGGAAAGTATACGTAGCATTTATTGATTTAGAGGAGAAGGCATCCGGTAAAACCAACTAGCAAATCTTAATACAAGCAAAGAAGAAGGGAGTTGTGAAATGGACAGATCAAAAACCTATAAAGAATCTATATTTACTCTAACATCAGAGAATAAAGGTGAAAGTAGATAGATATTTAACAAAGAGAACAGTGATATATAGACCTTAAATAAAAATTCAATTGCGATATGTGGAGGAGTGAGACAATGATCTTTTCTCTCGACAACTTTATAATAAAATATTTCGAATTTGAATTTTATTTATGGCCTTTAAGTATCTCAGGCTCAGGTCGTTGAATATTTGGAACAGAAAGTCAGCTCAAATTTTCTCACTTCAAAATATGGTAATAATAACTATATTTAGTTTCAGTACATGGAAGAAAGGAGATTCTAGGAAGGAGTTCACACATGCGGGTGAATATGAAATGGAAGACCATCTTTTATTTACATATGCGAAATATGCTTCGATTTGTGGATAAAGTGATTGACTCAAAATTACGCATTATAATGGACGAAGACTGCTGCTAAAGTATTTAGTATAAAAGATCGGAATTAATAAAGAAAAGTGTATGACTAGACGATCAAAATCAACGTTCGAGAAATGCCGAAAACCCGCAATATTAGAGGAGAACACAACCCATTCGCTACAACTAATGAAACATTTGCAAACTGATGTAAGAAAACGTAAAGATGTGTAAGTAAATACAAGGATATTCTCTCTCATTTTTTCTTGTAAAATTTGATTTATATTGGATAAATGATCAGCAAGTTACAAATAATTATAAAATTTGAATATTTCTGATATTAATTGTTAGATCTGTTAAAATGTCTTATATATATTTTCTGAGACTGTAATTTAGGAGACCAGGTCAGGATTGGTATTGGTTTTGACAGAGGTTATAATTAACTTTCGCAGAATCAGCCAAAGAGAGATAATATGTAAGTAGTTGTATTATCACCTAATGTTCACTCAGTCGTTTATTTGGTGTAGCGCTCCACATATTCTCGGTCTATGATACGAAGTGAGATGGTGTGGTCAGTCCCACGCTCGACCGCCTTTACCTTCCTAAGGTTACGTAGGAGTACCAAGGACACTCTGATACTTAATTTGATAGGAGGTTGGGTGCACTTCACAGCGCCAGGCATGGGAACACTGCGAGAAAAGTCTTTAGTGTCCTGGCTTGGATTTGAACCCGGACTGCCGGATCCATATAGTCAGACGCGTTACCACCTGAGCCACGGCGACTCATGAGTTATTTGAGGAGGGAAGTAATCGCCGAACTTTTAGACTATTTATTATTACTCCAGGTGCATTTATGTAAAGTTACCATAGCATAAGAGTCCAGTTCGAAAATT
Organism: Lepisma saccharinum; assembly: GCA_022664845.1. Classification (NCBI taxonomy): domain Eukaryota; kingdom Metazoa; phylum Arthropoda; class Insecta; order Zygentoma; family Lepismatidae; genus Lepisma; species Lepisma saccharinum. The sequence goes on from JAGDQP010000041.1 coordinate 20,079, forward strand.
CTGGGACGCGTCGAAATTAAACTTATACATGAATCAAAGTCCGAGTTATCTATTACACGGGAAATATGCTGTAATGTGGGGTAAGTTGTAACAAAGAGAGCGAGTCTAGCTTTATTAGTGTTAAAATGAGACCTTAGCTAGTTTCAAACAGGTGTTGAAGTGTTGATGAGATAATTAGTCTTTTATAAGACAAAAATAATTATATAACTGCGTTTCGCATGTACAAAAAAAAATTATTCTCCATGTAGGAGGCATGTAGTTTAAGTAATACTTCCATTAGTTGACTGCACTTATTTCTAACTATTATGGATCAATTATAACAAAACGCCCGCCTCAATAAGTCAAATTCAATTTAATTTGAAGACCTAATTGTAATGTCCGGTCTATCCTACTTATGGCAAATCAACGTTGAAACAGCGCTCTACGTTCAAGACAAAAATGAAATTTTCAAGTTCCTCCCCGAACCCCCCCGATCTGATCAATATACTTTGTTTTTTCCATTACATATAATTACTTTATTATCGTTATTATTACTAAACTCTTGCCTTGTTTCAAAATCATGTATATTAAATCTTCGACACGCAATCTTGTTATAGTCTTCAAAATGGAATTTATTTTTAGAAAATAATTTTGCAAAATATTCCTTCAAACATGTTTATACATAGTAAAGAATTTCTTCACGAATACTTCCCTCTCCCATCCACCTACAAAAAACACCGCACATCATTAGAATATGCTGTTGTGTAAATAATGACAGCATGAAAATTACTCAGGTCGCTGCTAATTTCACAATTAACCTCCATTAGTCGTCGGAAGCACATCCGCCTGCTTAACTAGTTCACCTTGAATCTGAAATCAATGACACTAAATAATATGACAGCGTAGGTTTCTAGCATGGTGGCGAAGAATCTTGTTAAAGTTTTTTTTATTTATTATTAGTTTTTCTTAATGCATGTATCTCTTATCTGGTTTCAACAGCTCATTAATTGTTTTGTTCATACATGTATTTCGTTTCCAATTTTTTCACTGTCTCGTTATATCATCTTTAAAAAGTCATACTAAAGCGAAAAAAAACACGTTCTTATCTTTAAAATGTCGAAGTCAGGTGCTTGTCATCTACATCTGACAAAAAATTAATTTAGATTTTCAAATTTACATAAATCCATAACTAACTGAGAACATTGCATGTATTAAAAAATGTAAGAGATTCAACAACAGAAAAATGTTTAACTAGAACTGGTATTCGAAACAGTGATGTTCTTAGTTTTTTATTAACTTATTATCCATTTTGTAGAAGTCTCATTTGTACATCAAATTTATCCAATTTTGTGTACCGTTAGCATTTTTTAAAAAAAATCTCTAAAATCATGTAAATGCCTTCAAAAGTTCAAGGGAACATTATATTAACTATTAATATTAGTATTGAGGAATGTTTTCCTAAGGAAAATATAAGAAAATTGTTTTGCACGGAGATCTAGACCGAATCTTTCACTCAGGAATCTGACGCTCTACTTCCTAGATCGTCAAAATAGCTAGAGACGAAAGATTTTGAAACGCCATTTATGTATCTTTTTTACCCCATGAGACCGGACCCATTCCGGATAAACTAGACTTACGATTTTTTTCATGTTATAAGAATCTACAAATACAAAAATTCACTAACAAAATTGTTTATTTTAGGAAAGACAATCTTAATTTTAATAAATTCAGAGCACATACAGTACAACACTACGCATTTGTACTGCGGAGAATTAATATCCTCTCACTTGAATACGATGTAGAGGTATTTTGAAACTGAGGAACATTACTTTTAAAAAACTCGTTTCGGATTAACGAGTTCCGGTAAAAAGAGGTTTTACTGTAGTGTATTATTTTTACGGCTACTGTATACACTTTTAGCTTAACATTTATTTGCTATTTAGCTTGACGGTGACGTTTCATTACCAGATATTTACAGAAATATTCCTAATTATATTGCTTCACTTTGGATGCACATTATACAAATAATCTCACTTTCAATAAGGTATACTTCAATGCGAAAATGTGAAAATATTAATTTTCCCTGCATTTAAAAAATAAAATGTTCTGTCCTAAACTCTCAGAGACGTTCAACTTAAAAAAAAACCTCGCGAGTCATGAGTTGAACGCGAATTTAATATAATGTTCCACTTTCCTTTCTACTCGAAATTCTGCTGCTTAGGTTGGAGTGTATCCCCCACACCCAAGACGTGGAAGGTGGGGAACTTTTCCTACTCTTATTTCTTTAATACAGTAATTTTCAACCTTCTTTTATTTAAATTTTGGGGCACCCCAAGGTAAATCTGGAGATATTTACGCTACGTTGTAGATAAAGGAAACTGGCCTTGATTAGTTATCGCGTTACCATGGTAACCGCAACGAAATTTTCTAAACAGATAGGGTTGATAAGTAACGAACTGGTGAGGTATAAAAATAAATAACCGTGGCTATTTTCGAAAAGTGTCAACAGATGGAAGCACAGTAATAGTTCCCAGTAAGTCATTGAACAGCACCACGGGCTAATCAGTGCAGTCTGAAAATGACATCGAGCTGGAAGAAATGTACATTAGAGGAACAACGGGCTGTCGAGGTTTGGGGGGTAAACACCCCTCACAGTGGGTCGTCTGGCGGAATCACTGCCCAAGAATGTTCAATATTTGTTTTATTATTAATTATCATTTTTTTTTAGTCTGAAAATACTTAACTCTGTTACTACACATGTCTACTAAATTTGTTTAGCGAGGCAGCTATATGGTTTCTATGACATTTTAATAAGTCTATTGTGAACTGTATGTTGATGTCAGGTCTTGGTAAAGTACATTATATTTTAATCTCTTTTGAATCTCTGCACCTCAGTTGAGAATAATTGAATATGAGGGGAAAACACAATCCGCAAGATAAAAAGATTTAGCGGATAAACAATTTCGCATTATATTTCACTAAGAAAAAAAAATGCATGTTTTGTGTGGTCCTCTTCACTTTATGAAATCATGGTTTAATATTACACCAACGGTCTTGAAAACACCCAAGCTAATTCATGTTTACATAACCCATCTCGAAACAGTCGTGCCGCGATATACTGCAAGGCTAACATATTTATGGGTTAGAGGAACGATTTCCTTAAACGAGTAGTTTTCACATAACACTGCAGTTGTCAAGTGATTATCTCTTATTACAGTGAGCACGGAATATCCACCTCTTTTCCAGGAATAAAATATATTTATCTTCCAAGCTTAGTACCTGTCAAGCAAACATGTTTTATATATACGTAGATACAATATAATTTGACGAGGTAAGGTAATAACTTGATGGGTGTGGTTTTTTAATAGAGTTGGTGAACAAGGAACATGTCCAAAATACCTCAAAGCTATATTCTTTTAAACTTTGTAGAATGGTAATCCATCCAGTTATAGCATGTCCATAGAATTCAATAGACTGGGCAGAAGAGCATGGGTAAGATGCTCCTTGAACTATATCAGTGCTCTGACTGTTGTCACCATATTATCTCTTCTTCCAAACATATTTTTGTTGTAGCATCCACTTGCTTTTTCTTTATTGTATACTTTTTAACTTCCTCTCAATTTTTGTAATCTTTTAGTTCGTCTCGTTTTCTTCGTTCTTCTGTACGGTAGTCTAGTGCCTCCACCAAGGCATGTAGAAACTGACTTCAGATTTAGTTAATTATAGTTGAATTTGATTAAAGACCTTCAGGCAACTTTGGCTCAGGTCGGATGGATGATAATGGAATGAATTGGTGGGATGAAGAAAGTGGGAGGAAACGGGAAAACCCCGAGAAAACCCACGTACCTGGTGTTTGTCCAGTACAAAACCCACATGACACCAGCAGGGATCGAATTGACGACCCCAAGCACCAGAGGTGGGTGTTCTACCATTTAGCCACCACGATTCTTAGTGACTTCAGGTTCAGTGAACAACACATTGTTAGTTTTGTGACTGTAGTTTTTATTTTATGGTATTTTTTACACTATGTGTACTCAAACTCGAACGCATTTTACCATTTGAACAAAAGCAAATATAGAGAAGTTGATTTCAGATTTCATTTCAAATATCTCAATTTTCTCGCCCGTTTTCAACTCGGTGACACTATCTGTATGGTGTTCTTAGTTAGCTCTAATTTATCAAACTGGAGTGCTCGATTGCATTAAAAATCAAGTGAGTATCTGAATCCACACAAGACGGAAAAATCCAGTTCCAGTTTATACCAAAGAAGAGCTATCTTTCAGTTCTAGCTCAGTATTCTATGCTTATTGTCCCAGTAGGACCCGTTTTTAGGTCCCTTGATAGCGAAGCTATAGTTAAAAGGGACCTTCTAATCCAGCTCATTCTACCCGTCTCCGTGTCCAAAAATTAAATCTCAGGAACTATAATAGATAGAGAGGTGTGTAAGGTCTTGACTAAACTAGCTCAGGGGTCATGGAACTGAACTATCCTGATTGGTACAGTGGTTCAATGTTACCAGCCTATTTTCTACAAATTTCTTTAAAAAAAAAATACTTGGTTAAATTGCATTTATTTAGACCTAGCTACGCCAAACTTGGCACAAACATTATTCGACACACTACAAAAACTCTGAGAGGATCTACGTTGACAAATATCTCTCTTTTCAGTGTTGCCAGCCTATTTTCTATAAAATTACCTTTTATCACATTCCTTTCGTTATTTTTGTCATAGCAGCACCAAACTTGATATAAACATTGTTTAACACAATTTGAGCATACCGCGTATTTTCCCACTCCACAGGAACCCCGTTATCAGTGTTGCAGGCTCATGCCAAAAACAAATCTCATGAACCATAAGGTGAGAGAGATGCTTGCGATGACGTTCGAAAGGTCTTAGCTAGACCAGCTCAATCAAAGCGCACGTGCATGGGTAAAAATAGGCATCCTGGGGGCCAGGGGGCCTCCGACTACTTACATCAAAATTTATTGATAGTAGAAAATAATTAGTTCTCTAAGGGAAAAGGGGAAATAAGATAGCGAGCAATTGTGTGTATATGCAAAAGTAAGTTTTCTAAGGAGTGGAGAGTCAGAGGGGCTTGTTTTCCAGGCTACTTACGTGAAATTTCCTAAACAGTTGAATATGAGCGTGTCTATAAGGGTAAAAGTGAAATATAATAGCTAATTATTGAGATTCCCCAGGAACCCCGTTGTCAGTGTAGCCAACCCATGCCAAAAAATATATCTCATGAACCAAATGCTTTTGCGATTGTTGGTAACTTGTTTATTTATGTCTTAATTCTTGAAAATAACGTGATTATTATTTACAGGGTATGCTTCTATATGCACAGTCTAGTATTTGAATAATTTAAGAATCGAGACTTAAATTGAGAAACGGGCCCCACAGCGACAACAATCGTAAAAGACTGAGTTAGAACAGAAAGTTTGCTCCATTTTGAATTACACCGAACGTAGATAAATACGATTAAATATTTCCTCTCCCGTCAGGTTTTACATACTAATCGACCACTCCAGTATCATTAAGTATAGCTCAATTGCTATTTTGACACTGTACTATATATTCTGTGAAGTTCTTGGAGTTTTCGTTATTCTCTTCACTTTCACTTCCGATACTAATATCAATGTGGAAAATGTCGCTTAAACTTTTTTTTTTAAAGGAATTTCTTAAGTATATGCACGTTGTTATCGAGTCCACCCTAAGTTTATAATGAAAAGTTGATTCGTGCTTTTTTTAAGGTTAATTGATTTGTGATTGTATTATGGTTAATGCTTTTATGGTTAATACAAAACAATAAAAAAATTGTGCGGGCTTTGAAGTTTAGTGTAACATATTATCTACAAGTAGACTGAAAGAGGCAATAAGAACTGTTCCGTCTGACCGAACATGAAGGACGCTCACAATATGAATAAAAGAATGGACCTATCCCTGTGTCAAGTCGTTAGGTTTGCAGGAACTGAGGGACTATTCCTAAATATTAGGCAAGTCCATAAAATGAATTATATTATTATTATTGACAACACACATAAATCCAATAATAGTGTTCAAGAAAAATAAGATTAAGTGTTATTATTTTTTTTGCTGCTAGTAATTTGAACTTCGTTACATTAGTGACGTCTATATCAATTTCTTTCGCCGATTTCCTTATAATGTTATAGGTTGCACCAATCCTCCATATGGGTGACTTCATTTTGTTCGTTCTAAGCTTATGTGTACTGAAAGAATAACAATTTGAAAGCGGGTTTTACCGGTTGTAGCTCGAACCTTCATACATGAAAGTAATTGACAGTAATCTATTTAGGTTAATGCATAAATTCGTAGCGTTCCCTTCGTTGTGGATAAATCTTTGTATTGGATACACATTTGAGTTGCAAGGAAGATAAAAAGTAATCAGTAATATATTCTCCCCCTTTATCTATGACTGCCAACGCTTGGTTAATTTTTTATTCCACTCCTCTCGAAATACGCTATTTTAAAGTTAAAAACTTCAGCATTTTTCGTTATCAAAAGAGTTTTCTTGGATGTTGTTGGGTAGAGAAAGAAAAAGATGGAAATGTGAGAGCGCGAGATCAGAGCAATAAGGGGCATATAGAAGAACCTTCCAGATAAGCGACTGGATTACTGCTTTTGTTATGTTTGTGTAGTTTAGGCATTTATTACCATGTTCCATCAACATTTGATACAGTCTTGAATGTTGGCAGCAAGGAGAGTTGTTGGCAATAAACTTCAGCAGTGATAATTACACTTCTGGGTAGCAATGCCCAGTATACGATGGCGACGTTGTTTTCTGTCGATGAACACAAGGGAGTTGTTTTTGTTAGAGCTCAACCATTTCTTTCCTTTTTTTGATGTTGACAAAAAGGCACCATTTCTCGACACCAGTAATAATCCTGGAATGGAATGATAGATGTTGTTCTTGAGCTAACTGGTAACAAAAGCAAGCAAAAGAACCAGAAATAGACACACGCTGATTTCTGTTGTTTTCGCTTTAAGCCACAGCAACATACCCAATTTCTTAATATTTCCCATGCAATGCAAATGTCGCACGATGGTTGACTTCACAATTGCCAATTTCCTGGTTAACTAACACGAATCGTAGTAAATCAACGAGTTTAAACGGTTTTCATCATAGCCTCATGGTCTTGCTGAACGAGGACAATCACTCAAGTCAAAGTCGCAGTATTTAAAACGGTTAAACCAATTCCTCACCGTACTGCCCCCGATGGTATTCCACCCATAAGGAGCGGAAATAATTCGAGTCGCCTCCTTTCCTCTGTTAAACTTTTAACAGAAGAATATGTCGGGTGTTCGTTTTTCTCCATTTGACACTCCACCTTCTATGATCTGACAAGTACAAATTCCATTAACTTTCTTAAAATCTGCAAAATTCAAGGCGTGTTCAGAAGCACAATAGTATACCCTCAAATGACAGATGACAAAAGATAAACATATTCGTAGCAACTGCAGTGATGCCAACTTTTATGTATGAACTTAATATGTTGTTAATAAACAGTAGTTTCTGGCCGGGAAACCGGGACGGTCGCTATAAAAGGCATCTGCCACTAACTGCAAGAAGACCCTTTAATTCTTCTTCTTAAGGCTTAACGGAACCGACCGGATTAGACGAATAATGTCCAATCCATACGTTCACGTCGTGGGTAATGTTAGTACCCAAGCAACTGCTTGGTAAACGAACATAGATGGGCTACTTACCAATCCGCGTTAGCAGTCAAATGTCAGCACCCCTCCTTTCTTAACACATAATGGTACTAGTACAACTAAGGAAACATCCTTGGAGGACCTCATTGTCCGGAGGATGGAATGCAGCTGGCAACGGCAGCGGTCAGTTCTGCATGAACTCAGAGGGTCAAAATGCCCGGGTTTGGACTTTAGACTGCCAGGACACTGACACTACTACTCGAACGGACATATACTTGGTGACTCTTAACTATCAGACACTTGCAGAACAGCACAAATTAGAAGAATTGCAGAATGAACTTACGAGGATTAAGTGGTACATCATAGGACTATCAGAAGTGTGGAAGAAGAATGAAGAACAGTTGGAACTACCGTCAGGGCATATGTTCTACTTCAAAGGACAGAAAATAGCAAACCGTTAGGCGTTGACTTTATAATTAATAAAGACCCGAAGACACGGATCACAGAAATTGAAGGAATTTCAGATAGAATCGTACGGGTGGTAATAAACATAAATAAGAGGTACAGTTTGTAAATTATGCGAGTCATCACATCCAACGACTCTCCAACGACGTCACATACGGAGGAGGAAATCAAAGTCCTACACAAGGTGATACAGAAAAATTTGAATAGCAGAAAATCACATTATAAAATTGTAATGGGAGACTTCAATACAAAAGTAGGAACTAAACAGATCAGTGACACGAAACTGGGGAACTTTGGATTTGAGAAAGAAACAGAGAGGATAGAAGCTAGTGGAATTCTCAGAAGCCAACAGACTGTTCATTTAAAATACATTTTTTAACAAACCACTCAAGACACTTTGTCTGGGATTCATAGATTTTGAAAAAGCTTTCTATTCGGTCTCCTTGGCAGTAACACTTAAATCACATAAAGAACATCAACGTAAATGCATACATCAAGTTACTGCAAAACATTTATTCGACTTTTACATTTGTTATTAGAGCACATCAAGAAAGTGAAAGTTTTAAAGTTGGATGAAGGATAAGGCAAGGAGATTCAATTTGTCTATAACTATTTTCAGCGGTCATGAAAAGTGTGTTCCGAAATTTAAACTGGGATGAACTTTGAATAAAAATCAATGGCGAATATCTTAATCACCTACTATTCGCTGATGATATAGTCCTATTTGCTTCAAATGCAAAAGAACTACAAACCAGAATGGAAGAGCCGTGTAATGAGAGTTCGGAAATGGGCCTTAAAATGAATTTAAGTAAAACAAAAGTAATGTACAATCAACATGCTGAAAAAAAAAAAAAAGGAAATAGAGATTAACGGAGAGACAATAGGCATAGTTGACGAGTATGTTTACCTAGGGCAGCTCAAAACATCGAATGCCAAATTGACTGATGAAATAAATAGAAGATGTAAAAAGGCGTGGAGTTCGTTTGAAAGACTACACTTTATTTTCGAAAGCAAACTACCAATGTGTCTGAAGCTTAAAGTCTATAATAAATATGTCTTACCTGTGATGAAGTACGGCTGTGAAACCTGGACATTGAATGCGCAAACGACTCAAAGATTGAGAGTCACACAAAGAGGAATGGAGAGATGCATGCTAGGAATAACCAGGAGGGAGAGGAAGACAATTGAATGGATTCGCGCATAAACAAAGGTAGATGATGTAATGAAGACTGCAAAGAAGATGAAGTGGAAATGGGCCGTTCGCATAGCTAAACGAACAGATGGAAAATGGACAACGAATGTACTACATTGGATTTCCAGAGGACAGAAACAACCTCCAAATGCTAGATGGGTAGATGAGATCAAGCGTTTTCAGGAGCTACATGCATGAGGATAGCAGTAGACCGAGATATGTGGAAAGTAATGGGGCAGGCCTTCATCCAGCAGTGGATAGATTATGACTAAATATGATGATGATGAAACAGTAGTGTATGCAAAAATAACCTACCTTACACACCTTACAACCAGGGCTGGAATGGTAAAATTTTTGGGGGGTACACGCTGCTCAATAAAAATCCGGATTTGGGAACACGTTCCTTTATATTTATGCACTGAGGTGGGTACACGCTGTGATTTATACTATTAGGTGGGTACACGGCGTGTACCCGCGTATACCCTCCATTCCACCCCTGCTTACAACACTCATATAATTGAGATTGACGTTCAGTAAGCAGCTATTTTGCGTTTGGATATAAATTTTGGTTTCTTTGCACGTTAAATACCTCAAGAATCTCGCTTGAACTTTCTCAATTTCAAGGAGATTGATTTTAGTGTGTAGACTCCATACTAGTTTTCGAAGATATGCAACTTGAATCGAAGATACGAATAAAATAGTGTTTGAAGAGTTTCCATTTGCTTGAATTCACGAGCAGTTCTAATAATAAAACCTAAGTTCCTACATGCACTATTTACTATGTTGTCAATATGCGAATCAAAGGAATGCTTGGATTCATATAGGACACTCAGGTCTTTTAGAGTTTCCGAGGTTGGAGGATGGCTTCATCAATTAAGTGGGAAAATAAATCGGGTTCTTCTGTCTTGTGAAAGTCATAACTGAATATTTATTAACATTTACAGACCTATAAGCAAACTATTCTTACATCTCTTAGTAACATAATTCATGTTACTTTGAAGTACCTTCCTGAGGTGAGTCAATTTTAAGATCATCCGCGAAGTGCAGCGCATGGAGTTCTTAATATAATCTGTGGGGGGGGGGGGGCGTTTACAATTAACATGAATAATTAGAGATGGAGGTTTTGTACCGTACATCTGATAATTAAGTGTATTCAGTAGATTTGTTTCCCTTATAGGTGACCACTTGACTTCTAAGTATGACGAGAAAAATCTGATTAGTTGCGGAGTAAAATTCAACTGAGTTAATATTTGTAATAGAGTGCCATGGCTGATCTTATCAAAGGCCTTAGAAAAGTCTGTGTAAATGACATCAACTTGCTCTCTAGTGTATGAGCATCTTTTATTTGGGTAAGATTCGTTTCAATAAAGCTTCCCATAACAAAGCCATGTTGAAATTCCGTGATTATCTGCCTGACATGATTAAAGATGCGTTGATTCAAAATGGACTCGAATACCTTGGTCATTTTTCATTTGTTAGGAAATACAAAGGATTTGATAGCAAGATTTAACAAAATATAAAGACAACACGATAATCTCCATTGAATCCTATTACTATAATATAGTGAGATATGTCATCCAAGTCCACGTATTTTTTCTATTTTAGACATTTGGACGCTCTATCGATTTCTTCTACCTGTATGGTTATAAGAGATAACGCATCTAAGATACTGCCATAAGAGACATTCAACAAACATGTAGTAGCTTGTGCATTGTCACAACCGAATTTTGATTGAAAGTAGCAGGCAAATGCAGTTGTAATTTCAGAATTGCTAGTTAAGTCACAATAATTTTTATATGATAACGTACTTGTATCAAAGTGCCGCGTTTTGCTGTTTATGAAACTCCACAGGCCACAGCGATTAGGTCTAGAGTCTATTGCCGCTTCAGATGATGTTAAGTACTCATTATAAGCATCCCTAATTTCTCGCTCCTTGACTAAATTTTCTTTACTGGAGATTACCTAAAAATACGGTAAAGCCAGGAGAGATTTCACACAATTCAGGAAAAATTCACTAAAATTCTAATATTTATTCAAACTTCTCAAAAATTACAAAATATATTATTTAGTTTCTTATACACAATTACATACTATAAATCTTTGTTACGCTTAAAGATAATTAATGTTCGAGAACCTTAATTTGCGCAGTTTCTCCTATTAGGGTAGGTAAGATTGCGCACATGGGTACGAGAGGTTGCGCATGAGAATCGAGATAACATTCGATGGTAAGAACAAAATAGAAACTACTTGTTGTTTGAATTTGAATTTAATTTGTAAGACCTTTAGACAACTTTGGCTCAGGCCGGATGGATGATGATGAGATGAATTGGTGGAATGAAGGAAGTGGGAGGAAACGTGAGTACCTCGAGAAAACCCACTCATACGGTGTTTGTCCACCACGAAGCGCACATGGCGCTAGCAGGGATCGAACAGACGATCCCTAGCACCAGAGGTGAGCACTACTTGTTGCTAACCAAAACATTATTAATAAACTGTTATATTACAAAATGTATTTAGTGAAAGCAGCGTGAATATTCCTATTAAATGTTACATTTCTAGCTCTTGGTAATTTAATAAACACCCAGTAAAAGAACTGTACACCCTTCATACAGTACGTTTATCTGTAAAGTAGTGGGCAAGGACCAAAAATGACATCGAAATCTAGTCCTGATAAAAATTAACTTACCTTATGTGAATGCCCAATCTCTTCTTTCACTGTTTTTAACGAAGGTACTGCGCCATCTCTCCTATTTGACGCTTGCGGCAATTAACGTAGGAGGAGAGATTGTACACTACATAGCTTGGTTGGAATTTTCCAGAATAACTTCAAATTACGTACAACACTATTTCTGCCAAAGAACTAGCTAAGATACATCTTGATTTATAATGATTTAACAGTGAAACATTTTCTTTGAAAATATACACAAGGTTTATGAAAATTGAAGTAATTAACTTGTATCGTAGACGCAAAATGTTTCAGTGACCACCTTCTATCAACACAGGACTTAAACTAGCGGGTATGTCAGTAACATATTCACTTGCCCTTTACTCGCAACACGTCAGTGAAATTCTTTCCTGTCTTTCCAGGCTCTTCGCAATGTCTCCTACCGCGCAATCGCTCAGACCTTTACCTTAGAACATGGAATTCAACAAACTTAACGTAATTGAAACATTGAACAAGTTAGATTCACCAGGAAATACCTCTAGTAGAGTTAAGTCGCGAAAGATGAGGAAAATACAACCTAGAATATAGGTTTGATAAACTGAAAAAAAAAAAAATCTTCATATTTCTCAACTGATGTCCTTGATACCAAATAAGCAATACAGATACATAGAATATTTTCCCACTCATTATTTTACACAATTAGTAGTCCAATCCAATTTCCGAATAGTCAATTAAGCATTACTCTGTATTTGTTCAATATTGCAAGTAACTCCCATGTCTTGTTTGTTTCCACTACATTGCGATCACACCTGAAAGCAATATATTTCGCTAAACAACACTCAACACTTAGAAAACAAGTTTCACTAACCCCTGTTACGTCATAAAACGATGATAATACTTATTAACATGACAATACCCCAACTTTTCTGCTACCGCCGCCACCTGTTTGTGTAGTTCGTATCTTCAAATTGTCATCAAGAACTGAGCTAAAAGAGGGGAATATCATCACGCACAGCTCATCAAATTAGGAAAGAAAGAGAAAAAAGTTGCTCACAGCACAAAATATGAAAGACTGAACCGGAACTATTATAAATTTTGTAGTTGTTTGATAACTAAATAACTAACTCTATGGCTTACAGAACTTGCAAGTTCATAGACGCAGTAACAAACGTTCGCTATTGCATTCTATCCTTGGAAAGATCAAACAGTGTTCATCATGAACCCCGAGTTACATGCGAGTTACATTCGCTGCCCATCTTAGTGATTTCAGTATTCTTAGAACATTAGGTGAATTGCGCAATCTGTTGAGATCTTCATCTTGCAATCTCCTCAATTCTCTGGTAATCTCGTCCCGTTTCTTCCCGTATATTTTCCCAAAACCTTATTTTGAAAAACTCACAATTTATCTTCATTTGCCAGGGTCGCACTACAACTTTCGCAATCCTAAAGAATTTTCGGCAGAATAATCGTTCTGTACGTATTTTCAACTGGAACTTTCTTGATTTTATGTACAACAAAATATATACGTAGAAACATCTTATCTTATGACAAATCAACATTACGTTTCTGTTTAGACCAATATTTACATTTACAGTCCTATTAATGTTACTAATATTTGTGTTTATATTCATTCTAATCAAAAGCAACTGTTTACATTTTCTAAGCATAAAATCGACACTTTAGTACTTAGAAGCAACATTTAGTTCGTCACCTTCCATAGGACGAATCTTTAATCTTTTCACTTCTCATCTTAGGTTCACAAGGTGATAAGTTTCAAGCTTTTGCAGTCAAATTACTAGTTGAGAATCGAGATATTTAATTTAATTTAGATAACCCCAAGAATATTAATTTAATTTTGGCTTTGTTTCATGTATTCACAACCTCCAATTATTATTTTGGTCTCTTTCAACTTTTAAGCCATGTTTTCTAGAATAGCATTTTTCTACCCCTATGCACAATGACTTTTTAAATCAAATGACACATTTTGTAACACCAATGTCATCAAAAGCACTGTTGATTTTATTAAGAAACTGTTTTTCCTTAACCTTTATATGATTTTGTATCATACAAATTCAACATAACAATTTATTATTCAGCTGTCATATTCATATAATTTTATTATCCACATAATTAACCGTAAAATGGATAATTAAAATAGTTAATAATCAATCCACGATCTGGATATTTAAATGTTGACCAGGTTATTATTATCTCTTTCACAGATTGTCACGTAATTAATTATCTGGGTAAAGGTAACTAAACAAATATTATATTAATGGATACTGGAATAATTATACAAGTAACGGTTATTCAACCAGTTTCTTGCCTGAAGAAAAATAATAATGTTTATTTAATTACCTCCCAGGCAATTCACTGCCTGAATGGTCCCCTTCTAATCGTATTACTTGTATTTTCCTTATCTATCAGTCTGGAATATTGTGTAACGAGGTGTTGAGTTTACTTTTTAATTCTTTTTTAATATTTATTGACTTTCTACTTTGCTATGCTGACACTTGAACCTTACTCTTTGAAACTTATGCATTAAAGCTGTAGAGGTTTGCGAGAGGGTTTTAAATATGTTATAAACAAGTAATTGTTTTATTTAAATTATTTTGGTGTTGAATTTAATAACGTATTTGATTATTAAATTCAAATTAAAATGTATAACTTACTTATAATTAATATTTATTCTAGAAACAACATTGCTAAAAGCAGATGGTTTGAACATTGAAAAGAGATGCTATACTTAAGCGCTTTGGAAACAGTCTCAGTGTAGACCTCATTTTGATGTCTTTTCTGGTGATATATATTAACTTAGGAGATCTTGCCCATGTCAATTTATTGCCAACTTAGTTAGAGAGTGAGACAACCAAACTTCTCTATAATTACTTTTGTTTGGTGGAAAAATCCGATAGGAATTAATTTTTACGTGAACTCACGAAAGTTGTTTATGATAAAGTTACTTTTTGTACGAAAATTGATTTCCTTTAGCAATGTTTCATAGTTTACACATGTTCTTAATGAGAATTTATTACCTTAAAGATTTTTATTTTATTTGTTTATTTATTTTGTTTTCGTTTACTGCTACATGCATCACACACATTTGCATTTTTGGATTTTTTAAATATTTTTTGCAGGGTGTGATTTTAGGGCAATATTTTGGAATAATTGTAAATGTAAATGTTTCTTGTAAATGTTAACATTTTCGTGTTAAATCACAATTTCTTATTGAAATGTTCAGTCATTTATTCTAATGTATATCTGTTCGTTGTTTCGATATTTGCTTAATTGATTATTGAGATATATATTATTCAATAATTCAGTTATATGACTTATCAGATCTGCAGAATAAAGTTATTAGGATAATTATTCAAATAATATTCTAATAAACATACTATCCCACTAATCTCGGTTCATTGTGGTCGGCTGCATAGTTTCGGTTCATTGTGTTCATTTTACAATAGTATCGTCAACAATTTCTAGTTAGTGCGAGAAGAAATATTGTAATTAGAATTTAATTAATTGAATTGAATTTTGATAGCCTTTAGGCATCTATGGCTCATGCCGATATAAAATAGGGTAAAGGAAAACGGGAAAGAGTCGGTCAGGACCATCATTTACTTGATGTGACTGAGGAATTACCCTGGAAAGAACCTCATTTTTAGAATGTCGGCTGCTGGGATCGAACCCAGGACCTTCTTCCAAATGCAAAGCCAACACTCTACCAACTGGGCCACAGCTGCTAAGTATATTGTAATTGTGTTGAAGCTTATGTATGAAATGCACTTCTAAACTGTCTCCGTATTTAACTTTCTTATCAGCCTCCTATCAAATTGAATACGAGTGTCCTTGGTACTTTTGAGCACCAAGATAAAGGCTGTCGAGCGTGAAACTGACCACACCACCTCGCTTCGTACCGTAGGTCGAGAATATGTGGAAAACTACCTCTACATAAACGGCGCGTGCGTATCTGACAGGAGATAGCTTTACCTTTATCTTATTAGATATCTTAATATAACTTACCGTTATTTAGAAATAACTTTTTGAACGCCCATTTCTAAAGTCGATTCCCACTTAAAAGGTAGCTATACTGCACTGTAAAAATTCATAACTTAAAAAAAAAGTGTTTGTACAAACACATTTGGTGAAGTTATCTTGAACAATTTTCCTTATACATTACAAGAAGAGTGAAGGTAGTTCGTGTGGTCATATGTTTTTAGAGGTAGGCTTCAAGCACGCTTATTTTTAATTCAACATTTTTGTGTACGTCACAATATATCCTTATATACTCTCCAGCTCTGCCATTTTCGCATCAATTTTTGCAATATATGACGAGAAAAAGGACGAATTCACTATATTCACAGCAGATCACAAAAACTGCTTAAGTGTAAAGTGTTCAAAAGTGGGTTCACTTTACTTGCGTAAAAGCTGGTTTTATAATAAAAAAGAAGTTCACTATTTTACAGAGTTGAGAGTTACTGGATAATAAAGAGGGGTCTGCGAAAACTTTTATCTGGCAGTCTCTGCATATGCTGCTGAAAGGACTCAACGGTTAACGTGTTCCTTATTCGATCACTAGAGAGAGGGAGAGAGAGAGAGAGATCCTAGTTGCATAGAGAACTATGGAGCTGCTTAGATATTTACACAGCATTAGTCATAAGAGATGGAGACAGAAAAATTCCTACCTCCAACTCACACACACACATACAAGAAGATGATGAAACTGGTTACATGAGTCCAGGTTCTCGTTTCTAACGAAGACAAATTAAATTGATTCATTGGTGATGGTGGAGCAACCAACAGCCAACAAGTTTTTCAAGTCCAGCCTCTTTCACAAGCACCGCTACGGGAGCAACATTCCAATCCAACCAAGATCCGCAAACTCCTCAACATTCAACTTTCTCCAAGATCTCAAAATGAAACACCGTTTCTCCAATAAGCGTCGTTCCACTACCTCTGACAATACAGGGTGTCCCAGAAGCCAGTATTTACCTACGACCGAAACATATTTATCTATCCAAATAGGATTGTCACTAATTACGCAATAAAAATGGCCGATGATTGCAAATGACCAATGCGAACACCCAGGACTCAAAATACATAATTGTCTTAAATGGCTGAAGATAGATCCAGTGATATATCGTTGGAAAGTCCTTGAGATATCTAATAAGTCGCACATAGAATATTAAATCCAAACATGCACGTTGACTTCTTAGGGTCTCAAATACTTTGATGGAAATTTCTATAGCCAAATATGTTTGACGTCATAACGTAGATATATTATTGTTATAACCTCAACTAGTACTGTTGAAAGACCTCTGAATTTCGTGAAATACATAGTGTTTTCAGTAGTCCCGCAATGATGGACCACTATGATAGCGGGCAACCATTAATTTTAAAATTTCAAGTTGTATTGTTGGACGTCTTTTGAATTCTTCAGAGGTACAGACATTCATTTATTGTTAGCCTTCACTGACAGTCTTATGACTTTCTTTAAACACCGAAAAATTACAAATTGTATGTATTGTATATAACGTGTATGCTATAGAATAACATAAAATATAGTCCACAATAGGATTTCCCCAATTTCATTTGTTGAAATACTGATATTCTCAGATGATGCATGCTTTGACATTACTTTTCTTTATGCATGGCATATAAATCTCAGTTGCATCTTTCTGCGTTACGTTTTCTAATTCATTTTAGTATTTCGTCTCATAAATGAAGGACAGGTTTTATGCATGTTTTAGTGTAAAATAATCACAATTTTCAATTTATACTAGAACTGTATATAACTTAGAGGAAATAAAAAAATGTTCTCTCTATTCAAAGCTTAGAAAATTAATTTATTTTCAGGGCTTCTGAATTCGATCTTTTTTTACCGTTTTCGGAGCAGTTTCTAATAGTAGTTTTCAATTTATTTTTTATTTAACTTAAATTTATGGGTAACACAAGCAGCTATGGCTTAAATACGTCTCGTGTCTGAAGCATGGGTCTCTGACTTCCTTTGGAGACACTCTTCCGACTATAGGGGAAGAAGACGCTAGCAACCAGGGCCTTAATCTAGGTACCATAGTGACATGGCGATGACTTGACATTGCCTTTCATCAGGTAGAGATGTACTAAGTAAGGAACTGGAGTTGAAGGTCGATCCTGGAGAAGGAAGTTCAATATGTCCCCATCAGCTATTACTCCAATGAGTCGGGCCTCTTCGGTCACGGGTCGAGTCAGGCCGAACCTGCTTCCTTATGTGCTGTATTGGTTGAACCTCAACCCGACTCGTTGATTACCGGAAACCGGAAACGCGAGCTTTTGATTGAAAGATAACGAGCAAAACTCCTCATTCTCCGTAAACATTTACACAATGAAGAGTACTAAATTTATTATCAAAGAACGAAATAATTCAGATATTCTTCGGCCAAGTTTGAAGTAAGTTAATGCTACAAAAATATAAATTATTTGCTTACTTTCAAATATAAGGATGTGAATATTCTCTTCCAATCCAATGTACCTTCGCGTGATTCCCGTAACCAAAATAAACTGTTCCACGGATAATACAGTAACAATAATAGCTGTTAAACAACCTTTACATAGTACAGAGTATATCCTGTTCTTAGAGCAGATTATACCATAAAATGAACAGGACTCACTTGTTAAACTTATCGGTATAAAAACAACCTGTTGCTTACAACACACAGGTTCTTACACGGCACAATAAGTCTCTTAAATTTAAAGGTTCTAGTTCTGCAAAAATCAATCTGTATCTTTAAAAGTAATCATAGGTCAAAAGAATGTAACTTGGAGCGGAGCAAAAAGGTGCCGTAACTAAACCCATGTATTCCCGAGCGCTTCGCTTCGTTTCACTCTGCTTAATCAGTGTGCACGGCACCATTTAAATATATGCATTTTTCACGGCTCTAAAGCACAATTAGTCTTTGCTCTCCTCTAACTTGTTATTTTGGTATGAGACTTTCCGAACCAAATTGTATGTAGTCAAGTCGAAAGTTAATCAGATCAAAGGTGCGAATAACTAAATGACAATTATGGGCTTATCGGAATATCTTAAGGAACCTTGAAAGCGAGAAGAGGAAAAAGAGAGAAAAAAAAAGTGACTAAAAGAAATTAAAAACGTAATGAAGAATATCAACAAAAACAAAACAATGAACATGTAAAAGAATTAACAAATGATTGTCGTCAAACAGCCAATCATCTGGAAGCAATGATGAAAGAACAGTGTTGCGACAGTTTAAAGGCCGAATTTCAGAAAGTCAAGCACGATATACGTATAAAAAGGAGAAACAAAGTGGAAAAGAAGATGATGTAAAAATGAAAACTGTAAAAAAAAGGAAACGAGGGAAGAAGAAATTGAAAAACAAGGACAAATAAAAATAGAAAATGAAGATAATGAAATAAAACAAGGAATAAATTATGTAGAAGGGGAAAAATAGAAAGGAAAAGGAATGATAGGAAATAGAATTAATAATTTGATAGTGAACAGAGAAATTAACAACAAGGTATAGAATGAAAGAAGAAAAAGTAAGGAAGCAAGGAAGAGGACACAGTAAAGATCCAGTGAATGTGAATACAACACAAATAAAAGATGTGTATGAATAAAGAAAACAAGAAAAAGAAATAAAATGGAAAAACACCATAGGAGATGGAAGAAGACGCAGATAAACAAAATAGAAAGGAAGAATGAGATATATACTAATTTGAAAAAAAAAAAAAGAAGTTATAGAAAATCCAGAAGGGCAAAGAAAACAACACCGAAGGTACCAAATCCGTTGAGATTAAATTTTGACCAAATAAAATCTAGTGTGAATAAAATGAAGAAACAAGTGGCGATGCAAAGAGCTAATTTGAGACCAGCATATTAGACAAACAAATATGGCAACTATTATAACGATGTAATATCTGGGAAAACTTGGCTGGATTACAAAAGTCAAAGCATAAATATCCAGAGCGCAATAAAAAGGAACTTGCGAATACAAAAGTAAGTAATGGAATACGATTCGACGATTAAATTAGAAGAGAAAGAAGATATCTGAAATAAGAGACAGTGCAATAAACGGGAGAAACACATCTGAAAAGAATGTGCTAAGAGTGGCTTAGAAGGAAACGGAAAATAAAAATGAAGAAGCTGGATGGGCCTAGAGCCGAATAAGGGAGAGCGGGAAATATCACCTGAATCGGTACGGAAAAAATTAAAATACTACTAAAGAATATGGAGCTTACATATCAAAGGAAGAAGTGGAGGAAGGATTGCATCAAAATGTATGACAACAAACTAATCATCGAAAACAGAACAAGAAAAAGAAAAAGGGGAAATCTCAGGAAATAACGGAAAAGATGCCAAATGAAGATAACTTAGATGTGTTACAAAAATATGAGGAATGGTGTAGGTGGCATCAAGAAGTGAAAATTCAGCTGGCAGAACAACAACCCTGTTCCGAATTCGATTTATGCACAGGATGACAGGATGATAAAAAGTATAATAGTTTGTTAACTCAGACTATATATTTAAATGATTGAATAATGATTAAATGAGAGAATGATGACTATTTAAGAAACGAAGGAAGGAAGATTATTTAAGATATTGAATTTATAATAAATATGGAATATTTAAATATAAGGAAGCAATGACTTACGTATGAAGAATCTTAGCTCATAAAACTATGAAAAATGTAATGATTGAATAATAAGAAGGAAAGGTTAATAATTGGTATTTCATAAAAGAAAGTTGCATGATCCATCGTTAGAACAATTTCAGCTTTTTAAATGTGGGATGGGGACATATGTAATGGGACATGATGATGATGAAGACAGTGATTGATAATGATTCTGTCGATGACAATGATTTTTGGTAGACCATGAAGATGATAATGAGTGCGCTAAATGAGTTTATATATTATGTTCTATGTAATTTTTCATTGTTCTATAAAAACGATCTAGTTTAGGAATATAATTAAATAATGAATATTAAATGAACGCACTGAACGAATTAACAAAGTGCAATAAGAAAATGCTCTTAACTTAGCTGAAACTTCAGATAAAACATGTTAGCATGTTTGTTTGTAGTTTGTAGAGATTAAAATATGCATAAATAAATAGCAATAGCTATTAAATGCGCTTAATCGATTCGGTAGATATTACTGACAATAGTAATGTAGATAGTTCCCCAAGTGAAGTTGACAATCTGATTTTGTGAGATAAGTAATGTATGAGTATTTCGCTCAGGGGCTAGTCTAGGACAGAAGAGAATTAATAAGCAGATACTCAACAAGTGATGAATATTCTTTATTGGAGCTTTAGCTCTGTATACATATACATGGGTAGATGAAATCAAGCGTTTTTCAGGAGCTACATGGATGAGGATAGCAGCAGACCGAGATATGTGGAAAGAAAAGGGGGAGACCTTCATCCGGCAGTGATAGAAAACGGCTGAATATGATGATGATGGCATGTATTGAATAAACTCGTGCAAGTTATTCTATTTGTAGCGCCACTAGGTGGTATAAAATCTTAAATAAGAACACTACAGTTGCGCAACGGGAAAAGTTAAAGTATATTCTGTGGCTTGCAAAGTAGGGCGTTGATTTGACGTCTAATAGACTACAACAATATAGCCGACATGTAGACCCGAATCAATACTACACTAAATAAGAAGTTTATTTGATACTATAATTTCAAAATGTTAGATAGGAGCACATCAGAAAGGAATTGATTCTCCAATGCCGTCAACTGTTATTAATTTATTGGTATGAGTAAGTAGTTAGACAAACCTCTAACACAGCCGGCATATAATTCCGATTATTAACTATTTTAGTGCAAACTTTTGTGTCCAGAGAAATAAATTGAGTTTCCAATTGAAAGATATTAACGCGAAAAGAAAGATATGAAAGGGATAATAATAGAGAAGAAGAAAGAAAAGCACGCAGGAGACAAAAAAGGAAGAAGAAAAGGAAGAACGGAAGGGACAAAGGGAAGAAAGAGAGAAACATAGAGAAGAAGAAAGATAACGAAAATTAGAAGAACTGTTTAATATGTCCGAAAGAAGAGTGTGTGAAAGATACAATGATGGATGAAGTACATCAGCAAAATTGAAGAACTAAGAAGTAGTATATGGAATTTCCATAAGAAACCAGACGAGGAGACACAAAAAGGAAGAAGAAACTGCTATGATTATAGATAATACTGAAAAGGAAGATGAAAATGATAATGCAAATTGAAATTACTAATAAAAGAAAAGGTAAATAAAAAACTACAAAAAGAGGATGTTCATGAAATAAATAAAGTGGGACAGATAGCAGAGCAAATGGAAATACAATAATATATTGATAAAATAAACAAACCAATGATAGATGGACAGATAACAAAGCAGATTCAAATAGAAGGAGAAGAAGAAATAGAAGAAGGAGAAATCCTAATGTAAGACGACGAAATGACATGTAAGTTAGTACTAATGAAATTGTCTCGAATACGGCAAAAAGACAAAAAATGAAAAGTCAACTTAGAAAGCATCGGAAAAAAAAGCAAAACGCTAACAATATATTAAGATCTGATGGAAATGGCAGTAAACTAAAGAAGAGGAGCTATCGTAAATCATGAAAGGGGAAATTTAAGAATAAAATACTAGAGCCACAAGCTACAATCCCATTAAATTTGACTTGCAGAGAGTAAGATCCAAAAAGAAAGCAGAAAGAGCATAATAAATAACAATCCAGTTACAATTCTAAAATCAAAGGGAAAAAGAAAGATCTACTAAGTCTAATTCCTTAGTATTTGGTAAACGCCTTAGGAGCAAAATACTAGAGAGACATTTCATTCAGACAATCCGGTAGCAAGATTGTCAGACATAAAACAAACTAGTTACAAAATTATGAAGGTAGAATAGTAAAAACTGGACCCGATAATGTTTCAAATACGACAACAATAGAAGAATACAGAACGGAAAGAATCAAGAAAGTAAAGTTTAAACAGAAGAGAATAGACATGACAGAAACCTGCCTAAAATGGATGTTAAACAGAAGAAGGATTAAAGAGAAGGCCCTGAAAATTGGGAAAATACGCAATCTCAAGCGAATAAAGAGTAAAAGACATAAATATATATAAATGATATTGACAGTAAACTAGATAGTGAAATGATATATGGAACAGAAGAAAAAGGTATAAACACAGACGAAGACACGGGATGTTAAAAATAATAATCAAAACAAGATACCGATACGAACGTAGACAAGAAGACGTGATGTTAAGAAGAAGAATCAGAATAAGATACAGAATGCAAAATCACGAACAGGAAATTACCATGAAAATTTAAATATTTGATTAATTGGAAAGGAATAATTTGAGATATGTGAGGTAATTTTGAAAAGGAAACGAGTTTAAAAGTATTTTGAAAGTTAATTGATATATAATCTAATAATACGAAACTAAAGCCTCCTACATCATCTTTTTAACTTTTAAATTCTCACCGGGGGCATTTATGTTATGTTCCGTTACGACATGGTTTTGTCAGGACGAAACTATATTGGTTTATTTCATGAAGTCAGTATGTTGTTTTATTTAGTGTAAATACATGAAGATGGATGATGATGATATGAAGTGACAAATTAGTGATCATTTAATGTGTAAAACCGATTGTAAACAATTTGTTTACTTGTTGAGTTATAAGCAAAATATTTAACCAGAATATTTTAAACTAATGTTGTTGTTTAAAATGAAACAATGAGACAAATACGAGTTTTTGAACTAAAATGCATTTAACGAGCGAAATAAGCCGTACGGAATAAAAACCAACAAACAACAGCAATAGATGGTAGCACATAAGCTGGTGTGTCAAGAAAACTTCCATTACAGTATTTAAGAATAATGTTAATGTGTAAAAGACTATGATAAACCATTATGGTAGAACTTAAAAGTATTAATTTTCAGTGATCGTTTCAGCAATAAAGTTTGTAACAGCACATGTGTATTGGATATTTGAGGTAAGAAAAAGATTAGGTAGTGAGTTGAGAGAAGTTGAAGTTTATTGAAATATAAAGGTTAAAATATTAACTAATTTGTTTTACATAATAATTGTTTACGTGAGTGTATACTCGCGCACAAAGTTCTAATTTACTCTCATACGGGAAACTTGTCGTGCACACGGTGTCGCTCTCTTAGGTAGTAAATTCCAATAAATAAAAGGAACACTTTGGCCACCAACGACTGTAAAATTATTATGTTTCAATACTGCTTCAACTAATGCAACATATTATCTTACCCTACAAGACGTTAGTTCGATCCGAAATGACCGGAATCGTGGCATAACCATAACTGACTTCTTCAGCACGATAATGCTTCCGTGCACACTGGCTTCCTATCGGAATCTTCCTTCATTAATAAAATCACTTTGACTCAAAGAATTGGAGTATGAAACATGTAAAGTGACATTATATATAATATAGTCATTGCTCTTAATCGTACATTGTAACCATGTTTCAGCCAATTGTCTAGGTAAAGTCGAACAAATATGTGTAAGATAATTTTCCAATACTGTCGCTCTTGAAAAGTCAGAAACAATGCACTTTTCGGGAACAGTGCAGAATCGGTTTATTATTATGATTCACAAAAATCTATTATTGCCATCTTTTTTTCCTACTGTACTTCGTTTCCTCGCAAATATTACTATTTTTGTAGTAGTATTATTTATCCATGTAAATACAAAGTAGATTCTATTATATTTTCTTCTCTCCTATTCTAGTAATCATTCCCGGTTTAGATTAGAACTCACGTCAAAAACAGAAACAGCATATTGTATTTTCATTGCCTCATAACTAAATCATCCAGTGACGCAAAAGAAGCTTACTGAGTGCTTTGTTAGAATCAGAAACGTTAACTGCAAATCTTTGGAGGAGAAAAACATTGCTTGAACAACGTTGTAACCAACAAAATCTAAATTTTACAGAGAATGGGAACTAATCTACCATAACGTTTTATGTTACAATGTTTTTTTCTTACAACATGCATTTTCCAGCACATAAAGAACTGAGAAAACGTATCTAATGCCACTACCGTATTGTTCCGTCATTACGTCACTATTGACCAAAATGCTGGTTACAACATTGTTCGAGTAAACGATTTAATTTTATAACCAATTGCATATTCACTCATCAAATGAATCATGTGAAAGGTACAATCTTCCTTGATCAGATTAACCTTTTTCAGTTTTTACCTGAGTAGAATCGTTTATAAGTACATACGTTGAGTAATAGTACATGCATTTACCATATATTAACATTTCCCCTATCCTTACCAGGATTAATATTACCACTCATTATATACTTTCGTAGAATACAAAGGTATCTTTCTCCTCTTTAGTTTATCTTGATAGTCAGGACTGGAAATACCTTCAATACTGGAATCTATTTGATAATTAACTTTATGGGAAAAACTGTTAAAGATTTGTCACGCCCTTTTTTCTTATAATTCGTTCATCAACTATTTTTCTTTTTGCGTTGTGTCCTTCCTTTTTTTTTTTTTCATCAACTACCTACAAGTTCAATGTCTCGCTCTTGAAGCTGCTTTGACCTTTCCAAGCTCTTTAGCGCCCACGAATCATCATCTTCCCAGCCTCCAAAGTAAGCTTCTTCTTACACCTACTCTCTCTCTCTCTCTCTTACTGTCTTTCTTCCAACCAAGCAACGCAGCAACACGTTTTTTCTCCTTCGCCCAACGATATAGGTCACGATTTTCCATGGCGAGACTCATGACGAGACACCCCTTGGCTTGGCGGACAGCCTTCGTTAGGAAAGCGTGCTTCGGTTTCTTGCTACGAAATAAGTGAACGATCTATCTTTCCCAATAGACGTCATAATGCGCTGCTGCTTTCTTTTTATTATTACTATGCTCTTTCGTAATATTTCAACATTATGTTTGTCTCACAACACACTGAAGAATCTTAACCGTTTTAGAACTACATTCGCATATATGCTTTCACAAACCCGGGTTTAAACTTTGCGTTATTTACAGCATATATCTTTCGTGTCGATGGTGTAAAACATTATTTCTATTTCCACAACTTTTCTACGAAAGTAAGAGATTATATAATAGCAAGAGAAAATACAATCTATGAGCTTTAGCATGAAGGTATATCTGTTAGCTGTGTTTATTTCATTCAGGGTCGTATTTGCCTGTGAGCAAGGGTGAATTCCTCGCTCTGCACTATTATATTCCCAGTTCTGGTTGAGAAAAATAATTCCCTGGTGCAATCAGGTTTGAGAGGCATTTTCTGTTTATCTTTTATTCATTACCCATTATTAAATGTGCTGCAGCAGAGTCTTTAGAACATGCATCTGGTGCATTCGGTTGCACTTTTCGGCTGTCGGGAAACTCTACTGGGATTATTTACAATAATTTTATTTGTTTTATTTTCACTAAAATTTCTTAGACGTTGCACAAAAATGTGTACTATGATTTACTGTCGAAAATGGACTTCATTCGCTCATGTTATTTCAGTTGAGTTAATGGAAATGAGTCACCGTTCGTTAAGATGTGACGAACTCTAACACAAGAAACACAAATATCTTGAAGATGTTCGTGGCCACTGCTGTAAGAATTAAATTGATATAATTTTATTTATTGAAACTTTGGCTCAGGCTGAACGTTATAAGAGTGTTGGGCTGCGCTTCAGAAACGCCATTCTAGAAGATTTCGTCTATCAGTGTAAGTAGATCGAATCCTTTAGCAAATGGAGATAAGCAGTCTGTAGAAGATAAAAGAAGAATGTATAAGAAAGAGAATAACTCAACCGTTTTTCTTTAGTGGCAACCACGGTCGATCATCGCGACAACCAAAGAGTAGTACCCTGCAAAGGGCTTCGAAAGACTATCGGTGGGTTGACCTAGAAGCCTGCAAAGCCTTCTCTCCTTTCCATGATTGAAGTAATTTGCCACATTTAGAAGGATCCTCCATTATCTTAATTTCAGGATTGGATATATTATTGATTAATCTCTTTCTCTGGTCGTGGGCCCCAGTTAAGGATCACTGGAGTAAGTGGAACATCAGTGCAGTTAACAATAGGTATTATGTTTATTATATAAATACGCGCGTATGTCATTCCTCTAAAGAAATTGGCTGCGCAGAGATCGTATATTGAGAGATGCAGTTGAATGTGTGCGTGAAGGAAAGAGAGGAAACAGAAAAGCGAAATTAATGGAGAGTGCATAGGTTTCCTTGAAGGATCTGCCGCTTTCGGGCAGAACACTAATGATTATGATGTTGATGTCATATCTAATAATAAATATATTAAAACTGCGTTTATAAACAAATATATGACCATTTGAATAATACGCTACTATACTAACATTAACACTACAGAGATTATGTTACTATTACCATTGCTAGAATAATTTTCTTTCTTAAAAAACAATAGACTGGGTATAAAGAGGAATTTTAAATCCTAGGAGATTTGTAGACATAGTCGGTTTTCGGTTTCATGTTCTAAAAGTATGTAATTAGTAGCATTTAGGAATTATTGGGATAATGTTTTTCACAAACAAACGCCATAATACCTCACCTGTTATCTGGATAATACATTCGTTTGACTAGGGTAATGACTGAGATTTTCGCTTGATGAACTTGAAGATCAGTGCACCTACACCTAAATTAGCTTATCCTTTCTGTCTGATTGAAAGAAATAGACTTTGTGCCTGAATACAGAAGCATTTCTGTGTGTCTACCAGATACGAATATGAAAAACGCAAATTCTTGAAAAATTCGCTTGATACAATGTTCAGTAAAATTTTTCGCACTAAACGATATTTTACTCTATATCTCGTAGTGTCTGATTTCCGTATAAATGGGAAATACCATACTTTTCAAAGTAAACACTTCAATTCTCAGTTGCAGAATCATTAAGTCTATAATACTATTAAAATTCAGTAAAATGTCGTAGTTGCTATTAGTCACCAAACAGTTCATTCCATTTAATGGATACACTCAGTAGGCTGCGATGGGTTTTGAAGGAGTCTGCAATTTGGGAAAGGTTGGGAACTATTGACTTACACGTAATGTGCTGTTTACAATTATTTCTGAGCATCCGACATCTACTAATGGGTTTCTATCTTTCACCCTTCAAGTTCGCGATGTTTCTTCTGTTTCTGGGCATGATGAATCTACGTAATGATATTAGTTTTAATTGTGTGAGCAAAATTTTGGTCTGATAAAGTATCAACTTCTATGCCCTCTGTCATTTGTATTTAAATTTGAATTTAATTCATGACCTTTACTAGGCAACTATGGATCAGACCGACCGCCGTCATCTCGTAGATTCTAGAAGTGAACTCACTTTTTATTGAAGTGACTTGGGAAGATTCAGAGGTAGATACTTGGCGTTATTTAAGGCCCCAGTTGAGCGAGAGGTTAGCAGGCTGACTCGCTTTCCGTGCGCGTAGTACAAGTTCGAGTCCCACGGGGGTCAACTGAACGATGCTTACTTTAGAAAACATTTAGATCCCTTCCTTAGAAGCTTACCATCTCGTTTAGGACGTTAAATATAATTGAAACAAACAATTGTCCAACAATTACAGTTTGATTGGTAGTAATTAATTGCGTTATTTTTATTGTTCAACACTCAGTACCAATCGAGTAAAACAAAAGCATTTCTATGCGAATATTAAGTAGAGGTACGTATAAGCCAGAAACTACTACATTTCTAGCTTAGTTGTATGATTTGTTTAATCTAAAAATAAAATAAAATTACGAGTGAATTGCGATCAAGTGTTTGTTCTCAATTTTTATTACAATTTCTTCTATCTACAACTTTATAACCTTCTTGTTTGAAGGAAAACATGTTTTCATTCTTTTTGTACCCTTCGTTAAATACCAGTTCGCATTCTTTAACTAAATGAGTCATAGCTTTATGATACTGAATTATTCTCTTGTTTTTTTCTTCTTTTCTTATTATTCTTATTAGTTTTAAGTTCTTTTAATTAAGATAACTTGATCTTATGTTTAGTTATCTCAATTCATTGAAATGGAATTTCTGCGATTGATGAAGATAGCATCTATAAATAAGAACAGTGAATTAATGCTTCTACCTTCATTTCACAATTCCTTTTTGAATTCATTGTAGAAATATAGATATAAACCATGTAATCAGATAAACATGCTCTTAATTCAATGTATATTGACTTTTAAAACTATGATTAGTTTCCTTTAGAAACGATTAGCTTGCTTACAAGAGAAAAATGAAAAGTTGCAATGCAAAACAAATTATATTCGTGTTTAGAAAATTGGTTGTTTGTCACAAAGAAACTTAAATAGTCTACATCGAAAGTGAATTATGCATATCGACGTGTATGTAATCAAGAAATGTGTTTACAATATATAACACAGCTGGCCTAGTGGTTACCGTCGTTGACTGCTGATCGTTGAGTCCAGGGTTCGATTTCCGGCTCTGCAAAGGATTTTTTTTTCAAAGGCGAGAGGGTCTAGAACGGTGCCCACCCAGAATAGTGATACAATTGGGGAGCTGCTGTGTTTAAAAGACTAGCGATCACAGTCGAGAGCTTCGGCTCTTATCTCTCAACACACAGTGTTCGATTTGTCGTTGGAGATGCAGGGAAATTTTTCTGGCGCCCAAGAACTTCATCCCCGGTTGTTGATTCCGAATATCATCCCAACCAGGGATAAAATCTTTGTATTTCTACCTAAACAGGTACTAAGTGAAAACTTACAAGTAACTACTAGTTCTAGGATCCTCTTCGCAATAACAAGTCGAACACTGCCAACACATCTGGTCAGCGTGGCCCGGTCGTGGATTTTGAACTTATAGAGTTGGTAGCTCCGGAATTTTTATATTTTTGTTGGAAAGTTTTTCGTGTCTCTTACGAAAATTAGTGTCAAGTTTCAGTGAAGTGATCCGGAATCTATCAAAGAAAAAAGTGCGAGTTTTGATGAAATATTAGTGAAAATATCAACAATTAAGTCATATGTAAACAAACTCGTGCCAGTTTTCCCAGTCAAGGCTGATCTATAGTTCCAGATATTTACTATGGTGAGTATTTTATCTGAACTTTTAACATAACCTTTATTTTAGTGGCTGGAATCGTTGTGGTTGTATTTGACTGCCTTCTTTTAGCAATAGTGATTAGTATAATTATGGGCATTTTCATAATTATTTGAATGATCTATTGGCAGCCATTTGCATTGTTTACATTTTGGTGGCGTGCGCAATTAATCGAAGTCTAAAGGAAGTGCGAAATCGATCAGGTATGAAAAGCTGTGAATACAGTATTGTGTCTGTTTAATCAACGAACACTTAAATATTTGTGGTCAATTTATGTCCACTGATGATTACGGTTAAATCTACGAGGAGAAACAACTTTGTTAAGTGCTAAAATAAAGTTTCCCTGCAACAAATGTAGTGGATAACTATTACATTAATTAGTATTATAGCGTGTCTTTTGATCTGAGTAAACATTGACCAACAGAGCCATTTTGGTCTAAAAAGAGATCATGATTTATCCTTGGCATTCAGCTATTTAAGGGCTCAGACGTCTGGATCTAACAACTTGTTTGAGCAACATTTTTTTTTATTATTTTATGAGGTCAAATTTTCATTTTTTGTCCTGTATTTTTCGAACTTGTTGGTCTAACGCCTTGATATCAAGTTACTCATGGCTAACTTTTGACAACCAATAAATTCGATCTCTATAAATTTTTGCGTTTTTACAATAATAAAGGTGATATAGCCAAAGGTGACTAAAAAGTTTAGCTTATTTTCATAAGTTTTTTGTATAAACTTTTTTCTATTGTCAATAACTCAGTCATTTGTTGGCCTATCAAGTTGATTCTTCGTGCAATGTATTTATCAAATTGTTAGCCATATATTCATAGAAAAAAATAAAAAGAAACACCTCTTGACATCATTGTAGATTTCAACTTTTCGCTGTGTGACTTTTGTTTATGTGAATTCCATGCTTATGAAGTTGGGTGAGAAGAGAAACCACTTAAATGATTTGCTAAAATTCTTTTTGGCTATATTATTACATTCCTGTTGGCAAATATTCTTGTTGGTATTGAAAATTCTTAACAGGAGAAAAGACTTTTGGATGTGATTGAAAATTTAAACGGGTGAAAAGACTTTGATATGTGATATTTAACGCTTACTATTGGTAATTGTGATACTTTTCACAAGTGAATACCTTTCGATGTGAGCGTTAACTTGCCATAGGAAAGAAACCCTTTAAATGTAAATCTCTCTGAATTACTCTAGGCTATACTTGAGAATCCAATTAGTGCATATACTGTCTGGCATGATTTAGTTTGTTAGTCAGGAAATTAGGTGTATAGGTGTCAAAATTAGTAACATAGGAGAGAAGCCCTTTCAGTATGAATCAACTCTTGACATTATTGAAGATACCCATAGGAGAGGAACCTTTTCATTGTGTGATTCTTGCTTTTGTGAATTTCCTGAACTTATGAGATAAGATCGGCAACTGATTTGTTGTGTTGTAATGAAATATTTTTAGTATTATAAATTGCATAGACATACTAAATAAATAGCAAAATGAATTACAGTACTCCAACTCAAGGAACTAATATGTTGAAATACTACGATGATTTCGATGGCATAGATTTAAACAGTCCGGTATCAACAGACGACAGCCATATTGGTGTAATGATGTCAAGGCATTCCGTTTTTAACAAATCATTTATACAAAGTTTTAGTGATGATGTAAAAGAGGTGGAAAGTGACATATCAATAAACTCATTTGAAAAATCAACGAGAATGCTGGGTGAAATAAAAGTCGCATTGATATCGCCAGAAAATTCAACAACCGGAAGTGAATTAAAGGAAAATGAAGGTGGTCGATGTTGATAAAGAGAAAGTGTGCAGGTTTTCAAATAAGGTGGATATTTCCACTCAGGTAAATCTAAAAGAGATGATTTATTGTCAGGGCAAAAAAGATAATTTTACACAAACAAATAGTATGTGTTAGATACTCTCACTGATAAAGATAAAATTCATCAAAATAGTGTAAAGACTCAAACAGAAAAGAAAGTACAAAATGTTAAAAACGACTACGAAGAAAATAAAATAGTAAACAATGAAGTAACTGTAAAGTTACAAAATCAACCTGACCAATTAACGAGAAGTTTAAAAGCACTAGAAATACTTATTCAAAGTGAGGAGAACAAACATATTTCCCAAAATAATGTAAGTCAAAATCAAACAGATATGAGCTCTAAACAGACAAAAATAAAAAAACAAAGTTTAATAAAACCTTGGATTATAAACCCAACATTACTTTCTCAAGTATATGTGAATATACTAGCAGATAGTCACGGGAAAGGGTTGTCTCCGTTACTCAAGAGTTTAGGAGTGAAAAATGTGTTGGCTTTAATTAAACCAAATGCAACTTCAAATGCAATATTGGATACAAAAGTGCCCACTAATGTACATGATCGTAAAATAGAAAACATGAATCAAATAAAGGTAATCATTGCTGCTGCGAATGATATTCATCGCAATAATCCAGATACATTTTTAAAACAACTAAAGAGGTACTTGGTCAAACACTCAAATGAAAGAATAATAGTGTATACAATTCCTACACGTTATGATTTACCGAAATGGTCAATTATTAACGTGGAAATAAGTACGGTAAATAGTATGATCAAAGAACTAAAAAACAAAAGCAAATATTTACAGGTAATTGATACTGAAGGTATCGGCAGAAGATCCCATTCGAATCATGGTCTGCATCTAAATTACCTGGGAAAAAGGTACATGTGTGAACGACTTGTTGCTGAAAATAAACAAATAATTGCAAATTTAGATAACATGAGAAAACATAAAATACCCCTAATGTGGAAAAATCAGGGAAACTAGCTATGCAATCTGTAGTAGATACACTGCAGATTTTCAAATCAAATATAGTTGTTAATCCCTCAATAAATCTTGATCACTGTATATCACACTTGAGAGGTAGTGAATGTAATGTAAAGGTAGAGTGTATGGATGGCTATGTTGTTGAAATTTTAAACGTAAATGTTCAATCAATTAGGAATAAAATTGGTGAAATCGACACATTTTTAAATGATCTCCCTATTCAACTACTTGCCATAAATGAACACTGGTTAAATGCTGATGAAATGGGTATATTTAAACCAACTAATTATAGGGTGCTGAATTATTATAGCCGACCTGATTGCAATTATGGTGGTGTTGCATTATATATGAGAATTGATTTAAATTTTACGTCTGTGAATATTGATATGTCTGCATTATATCTACCTAAGGATTTCGAAGTTGTTGGTACTAGATTAAAGGATCTTCGGTTAATCGTAATAGTGCTGTATGGAACTTCTGACTCCAATATTGATATATTTTATGATAAAATGGAAAATATTTATGCTATGGTTTCAAGATATTATGAATATGAACTCGTAATTATTGGAGATATAAATATTGACATTCTGAAATTGGAATCTGTCAATGTAAAAAAAATGATGTTTTAAACTCTCTAAATTGGTTTTATAAAAAATTTTTACCCACACGAAATAATGCTTGTTTGGATAATTTAATTGCAAATAAAACATCAACTAAGTTGCATGTGGCTCTATAGCTGATCACCTTGCCCTTTGGGTTGTTTATGAATCGTCTTTTAAAACAAATATCGACACAGATGTATCGACATTGATATACTTTAGAGGACTGCATGTTAGAAACATCATGGATTTTAGAAACTATTTAATGTTCATTGATTTTGAAGCAATTTTAAATGAACATAAGGACGTTGACACCGCATGGAAAATCTTTGTGGAAACTATTCACATGGGAATTCAAATTTATTGTCCGCTGGTACGCAAGTTCACAAAGAACAAAACGCAAGACCTATTATTGGTTCACTCCATAAGATAAAGAAGGCACTATCCTATTGGTATATACAAATGAAAAATGGAAATATGAATGGCATCTTGAAGTTTAGGGAACTAAGGAGAATATACAGAAAAGAAATCGAAAAAATCCAAAATTCAGTATAATGATAACATAATTGAGGCATCCAAACAAAAAAAAAACTTAAAGGCTTGGTCAATAACAAATAATGAAGTACGACAAAAGGAAAAACAACGAAAATATTGATATTCCAGATGATGACTTCAATTAATATTTTATAAAGATAGTGGATCCTAATCCTGATTTATGTAATAGAAATAAATCGTATCAACCTATTAGGGCTTCAAATACACCAATTGAGAATTTGGCATCTCATGGTAATTTTGAGCTTCAAAATATATCCCCTAACTCTATAATCCTTGCTACTAAGAAATTCAAGTCTAGTTATTCGGAGGACGCATTTGGTATGTCTGCCTTTTTATTAAAACATATTGTTGACATAATTGCCCCTTATTTTGGTGTTTTAATAAATAGATCTAGACTATATGGCAAATTTCCAGAAATACTCAAAAATTCTATTGTAATTCCATCATATAAAAAGGGTAATAAGTCTTTACAGAAAATTATCGACCTATTACCCTGGTGTCGATTTTCTCAAAGATCTTCGAAACTATTATTGTAGACCAATTACGTGCATTTCTAAATACACATAAAATAATAAATTCCTGCTAATATGGCTTCCCTTCCGGTTATAGTACAAATGACGCAATTGAAAATGTAGTTGGTGAGATCCTAAATAACTTTGAAGAAAAAAATATATCTGTTACTTTATTAGACTTGAGTAATGCTTTTGACTCAGTTTTACACCGATTATTAGTAGAAAAACTCAAATTTTATGGTATAAATGGGTTAAGCTTAAGTCTTATACAGTCATATCTGCTGGATCGTAAACAGGCTGTAAAATAAATAACAAACTATCAAACTATAAATTTTTGAATAGAAATGTACCACAAGGCTCCATTATTGGTGCACAACTATTTGTATTTTACATGAATGGTCTTCCTAATGTGACGTTGGTCCAGCCAGTATTGTACGCGGATGATACTATACTCATTATGGGACATGATAATTTTGACACTTTGGTTACATCTAAATAGAGTTAAACAAAATGATGAATTGTTATAATGACAATTAATCTTGGTAAGACTAAAAATATTTATTTCTCTTTGAGAAAAGACATAAATGCAAATAATAAATTCAATAAAATAAAATTATTAGGTATGTTTTTGGATTGTACCTTAACATGGTCATTCCATATTGATCATCTCATTAGTAAACTGTCTTGAAGTGTTTATCAATTGCGTTATTGTATTTCACTAGGATTTTTATGTTTGGCTTATCATGCCTTATTCCATAGTCATATAAACTACGGTATATGATTTTGGGGTTCCTCTGCCGGTTGGAAACAGGTATTTACGTGGCAAAAGAAGGCTATCAGAGTTATATTAAGGTTGCCTAGTTGGAGATCTTGCAGAGGTTGTTTTATATATCATTCAATAATATATGTAAAGACTAATAACGATGATTTTTGACTGGTATGGATGTACATTCCTATAGTACTAGAAGTAACACCAACATAATTGCCTTTAAAAATAGACTAATGAAATCCAAAAACTCTTATAAGAATCAGGGTATAAAACTTTATAATTTAGTACCAGTTACAATTAAGAACCTTCACATGAAAAATTTTAAACAAGAAATTAAGACGTTATTGATCAACTGTAAAGGCTATTCATTGCAAGAGACTGAAGATTATATAGCCAGGATAAATTTGCCTTAATTGTGTGGCTGTTTATATTGTTATTCTTATGCTATCCATATTAACCTTTTTATTTTCCTTCTTTTTTGACGATGTCCATACGACCTTCTGCCGTCTTATGATGTATATTTTAAATAAATAAAAATAAATAAAACTTCCCCTCCGGGAGAAACCTCATCCAATAGTGGATTGAATATGGCTGTGAATTATTATTATATAGAAAAGATGTTATATTGCTGCTTGCCTAAGATAATGCAAATATCTGCATAATGCTGTTTATTTGAGTTATTGTACGTATTTATTTTGTGCTGCCTACAAAAGAGATATTCAGGAAATGGGGGGTTTAGTGGAAAATTGGCGTATCCCACAATTCTAATGTTTTGAGAGAAAAAAATTTGTTTTAAGTCAGAAAACCTTGAATATGCAGTTTCGCGTTATCGTTGCACCAATGTAAAGTGATGTTTGGAATGATTTACCTTAAATTGATGTTGTCATCAGTCACTTCCTTTGTTACAAAATGTACCTGTTTGTGTCACCAAATGTATTGCCAATCAATATCCTGCACAACTTGAGATTCTCATTGTTGCTGTTCATATTGAACCTGAGGGTTATATAAAACACAGGTATAGAGTACTATAACATTTTCATGAGGTTTTTATGTTTTACTTGCTGTATAGACCTTTTATCGGGAAAGTTAATGTCAAAAACTGTTGGTGTAAGCATGTTGGCAGCCCGCCTACGCTCAAAATTCACAGTTCTCCAAGGCTCACATTCAGAGTGCGTGTACCAAATCTGGTTGCCTTTCTCGAATACCATGCACATAGATTCTCTAACGTGGACTGGTCTTTCATAAAGGGTATTTACGACGTATTGCCAGAAGGCGGGGTACAGTGGACAAAAAAAGTATTCATCGGAGGGCCACTGTGGCTCAACGGTTAGAGCACTCACCTCTGATGCTTAGAGTCGTCGGTTCAAACCCTGATCGTGCCATGCGCGCTTTGTGGTGTACAATCACAGTGTGCGTGGGTTTTCTCGGGGTTCTTTCGTTTCTCCCCACTTTCTTCATTCCGCCAATCATCCCATCATCATGCATCTGGCCTGAGTCAAAGTTGCCTAAAAGACATAAAAATGAAATTCAAATTCAAAAATATAAATTTCCTTTTATCTCAAAAGGGTTATTTTTTCTTGCTTTCTGCATCAGTGTCACACACCGTGATGGAGGGTTGAGAGGCTGTGTTTTTCTTTTTGTCCTTTCAATAACACCGAAATTGGCATTGCTTGGCAAGAAAATTAGGCCACGTACCAAAATATGTACTCAACTGCCATCAGATTTAAAACATAGCATTTGCACCAAATAGATACATTGATAGGGATGACTACTATGTATTTGTTTTATGCATTATAACAACCGCTATAAATTACTAAGCTTCTTCTGCCGTTAAGTCTTTCTGGAAAGTTTGTCGTTATTCGCAGGATGCAGCTGACGATCCTCAATGCCAAGAGATGCCACAGATATGCAGGGGTGTAACCAGGGAGGAACAGGGGGCAGTTCTCCCCAAATGAAAATTGGGAAAATACACTAGATATATTAAGTTTCAGGCACTTCGTACACGATACCTGTGGGTCAGTCCTTGTGAACTCTTCTAGCTTGGCTGCTCAGACATTTACGGAAAATATAGCATATGCGGACTCATTTGTCATAGGATATTCAAACAAAAACCATTCTTTCCCTTAAAATCCGCTTGATAATTTTAGTTCCCTGTATGAAAAACTTACAAAGTAATGTGATTTGTATAAATGGTATCCAAATATGATTGTTGAAATAGAAACAATTCCGGTTTTCAATGCGCTTTTTCGCCCGAAAGAGATTGAGTATCAAAGTTGATTTTTGTGCTCCATCAACATATCAAAGTATGTTGAAAATTAATATATGCTTCATTAATTTTTTACGAATTTTTGAAAATCTAAAAATTCGTATTTTATGCATATTGGAGGCCTAATATATCTGGTGGAACAAAATATAAAAATCTAATTTCTTCACACGTTATCCATTAATGTTAATAGAAACTACGGTAAGAATGTGAATTTTGATATTTGTATTTGAAAGTAGTTACAAATTTGGTGCAAATTGGGGCTGAATAATGTTCGTTCTCGCTATGGTATGAATACTGGATATCCTTATCTCATATGGAAGATCAGATATAAGTCTATATATTCACACATTAAGCACTTATATCAGGAGAAGCTAAGGTAGAAATTTCAACTTCTATATTTTAGTTTGAAAAGAGTTGCAAATTTGCAAATTGGAGTTGGGTGCAGTAAATAATGCTCGTGCGTGCTTTGGTAAATGTTGTGTTATCACCAGAGTGCCCAAGAAACATAAATACGTAAAACAGATCCTGAGATATCCTTGCAAGAGAGCTTATTTTACATATATCCAGTGTTCAGTTGGTAACATGGCTGCTCCGCAATTCCACTCTTTTTTTATTATTCCATTATGCAACCACGCCTTTGGAAAAACATTTCTGTGTGTGTTTGAAGAGCTTATACAGTTGTCTGCATCTATAAATATTTAAGCATTTCAATCATTACAATAGTAAAATCGTAGTTCTGATTGTAATACAGGATATTTCTTTTCAGAACCATTCTTTATAGAGTTACTAAAGCACGCACGAGCATTATTCATCCCCAATTTGCAAATATGTTACTTCCTTCAAACTGTAATGTCACAGTTGAAATTTTTACTGTAGTTGCTCCCGACATAAGTGTATAAATTGTGGAGAATTTAGATCTTTCTATGGTCTTTCATCAGAGAAGGATCTTCATGTTCCTACAAGAAATCAACTTTAATATTCAGTCCCTTCCGGCGAAAAAGCGCCCTGAAAACTGGAATTGTTTCTATTTCGACAGTCGCATTTGAATACCAGTTTGACCAGCTCAATTACGTTTTATGTTTTTAATGCAGAGGACTAAAATGATCAAGTAGATGTTATTGGAAAGAATGTTTTTTATTTGAATATCTTATCATAAACCAATTCGAAGATATTACATTTTCCGTAAAATCTGCTAGCACAATTTTTTGTATATACCTCAATACAAAAGTGGCCGCCATTAATCAATCGGTTGGTAATTATAAAAATAAAATAATATCCGTTTTGAACTATTCTTATGTAAGGGATGTAATTATTATTATTATTATTATTATTATTATTGAGAGGGGTCGAGCAGCCAAGCTAGACGATTTCAGATACCCTAAACCATGGTTGAATAAACGTTGAAATATTTTGGATAAACACGAAGTATGTGATACTCTTTAGTATTTGTAGAGGTGCTCCTCTAAGAAAATTTGATACCCTTCCGCGATAATTTGTCTGGCTACACCGCTGCAGATATGGCCAGTTGAGCATATATATCGTAAAGGATATAATTTTTCCACTGTAAATTTTGAATTCTTAATTTTTGTGGTTTATATATACGCCTATAAAACACATTAGATATTGAATTTTAATCATGAAAGAGTCTCAGAAGACAGATCTATGATGGACTAATCCAAAACAATAGCTATGTCGATTTTCGTTTTTTTAGGGATATGTCATTTTTCATAATTGAGAAAATAAGCTCTATTATTATTCTTTGATTCATAAATAAATTAGAAAAATACTACATGTTGTTGCTTTGTCTTTAATCTTTAATAAGTTTCTCAAAACAATTGATTACTTATTCCAAAGAAGAATAGGAAGTAAACACCTCTGGCACTGTTATGCGAAATACTGTTTCCTTCGTAATAATACTTCTTAAAGCATTAGTTGCTTTCGACAGGTAAGTGATAGTTAATCCATTTAATCTACGTAATGAACACATAATCTTTTAATACCACTATATACATATCTTTCATTGAATGCAAATTGATAATGTACACTTACAACTAATATTTAATCACGTATTTTTTAATATACGGTGATTTAAAAAAAAAAACTAGAAAAGATTGAAATAGAGCACGGCTATAGATAATTTGAATTATAACGAAGCATTAAAATTGTTCCTCAGACGAGGCGTTTCCACAAAATTAACAGAGTCCTTTTGGTTCTAGCAAAAAAAGTGTTGTCGGCCATCATTGTAGCTAGACAAAATGTTTTACAAAATATATTATGATTGAAGTTCACGTGTAACGTTTCATAAATCTGTACATGTTAACTGTTTTCCGCAGATTATTGATAATAAGCTAAGTTATTATTTTCATAAAGCTTTATTATTTAATCTGTTTGCTAAATAATCTCATTCGAAATCAGCAAAACAAGTTATTTCCTATATTAATATTTGAAAACGAGTTATATACAAATTTCGAACTTAAGTAATTTAACGACATAACAAGATGGTAATTATACATTTTCTCAGGAACCGTGATATTATTTAAACAGGTTATTAAATAAGAAGAAAGAAAAAGAATTATCAACTAGGGCTATTATAGATTATATTTCTAAAATTGTGCAAGAAAAAAAAATATTTCTTTGAATGCAACTGATTTTGCATTCAAACACTTGGAATGTGTTTCGCAGGGAGAAAAAGTGTGGAAATAGAAAACAAATATTTGTTTGGTCCAAAAACAAGTTTTATCGCTTTCGCTTGCTGACATGCCAAATTATTTTCAAAACATTGCAGTGCTTTGGCACTAGAGCCTTCTGACAAAGGCAAATTTTACTAGTATTCTGGCACGTTAAAGAAACGAATTAAGTTAGACAGCAAGCGTTAGCGTGGATGCGACTAGGTTGCCCTTACTGAAAGCTTCTCCAAATTGCAACTATCATCCGTCGATGCATTGTTCACGTCGAATGCACTGTTCCTCCGTTGATGGTTATCAGAATTCCCAATTGTTGGTCTATGAATCAAGTGATGGGAGCAACGGAGCGTGAAATGCACACTTGATGCTCCGTTCGAGTGCGCGTGTCTGCCATGTTGATCTTTTAAAAAGAGTGGGATAATACGTGGAGGGTGAATGTCTTGTCTGATGTCTGGTCTAGATGGAAGAACAAAGTTGAAGTTGCATTTATCTTTAAGATTTTGTTGTAGTGATCTATTGACTATATTTTTTTTTTAATAATTTTAAAATTTAAAGGTTAATTACAAATGATCGTATCGATCTTACGCCACGTGCAATATTTTCAATAACATGCTATATATTATGTTACATTGATTACTTTTTAGTATGCTATAAAGCATACATATCCTTGTATTTTCATCCTATATAGTGAAAGGATGTGTTGATAAAATTAAATATTCCCTATTGATTGCGTTCAACTTGGCAGTAATAACGTGTATATTCCGTAACAAATGAAAATCTGCTTTAGTTTGTCCTATACCTAAAACAAGCGACAAAATATAAATTACCAACCACAGCCTAAAGCAATCTTACCAGTCATTGCAAAAGTCTCTAAACAGATTGTATATCAACGAATTATTAATAATGTGAAGCCAGTTATCTCAACTAAACA
Source organism: Lepisma saccharinum (assembly GCA_022664845.1). Taxonomy (NCBI): domain Eukaryota; kingdom Metazoa; phylum Arthropoda; class Insecta; order Zygentoma; family Lepismatidae; genus Lepisma; species Lepisma saccharinum. Next base: position 61,251 of record JAGDQP010000041.1, read on the forward strand.
ACATGGCATTGTTTCAAAAAATCCACGGTAACGAACCTTGCAGTTGTTACAGATTTTATTGAAAACTCGTTGGACGAAGGAAAGCAAGTCGATGCGATTTATATTGGCTTTGAAAAGGCGTTTGACAGAGTTAATTGCTATATATTACTAGGTAAATTAAATCACTTACCTCTCTCCATCCTTATTAGGTTCATGTGGCCTTATCTAACTAATCGCAGGCAGTCTGTTGTAATTAAGGAAAACAAATCTGATGAATATACAGCACTGTCAGGAGTCCGGCAAGGCTCGCATCTTGGACCGTTGTTATTCTTCTTGTTCATAAATGACCTACCGGAATTCATACCTGATAATGGAAAAGTGCTATTTGCGGATGACCTCAAATATATGCTAAAATTAATTCCATGGAAGATGCCATAAAACTACAGTATAGTTTAGACAACTTTACTAACTGGTGCGCTTTTATCAATCAACTTTCAGTCAATACGAAGTTTTATCATTCAGTAGAAATAAAACGATTTTTAGATTTAATTGTTAAATTCATAAGTCTGCATTAAGAAGGACCGACGTAGTTCAAAATCTTGGTGTCACGTTTGACATGAAATTAACGTTTAACAGCCACATAACAAATATTAACAAATGAAATAAAATGAAACTTTTAAAATTCTAGGATTTGTTATAAAGATGGGAAGAGAATTTAACAACGTTTCAACATTAGAGAAAATGTACTAAGTTTATGTTCATTAGATCAAAGAAAAATAATTCAAAATGGCTTAGACTGCACGGACTTAGTATCATTGTTACAGTTTCGTGTCCCGTCATTAAAAACTCGCGAAGACAACACTGGGCAGGTCTCTTCCACTGCAAAAAGGCTAGGACAATATAGTAACGAAGTCACCAACCTCGAGAATATGTACAGCTATGGACAAAAGTATAGTCGCATGTCTCTAACTGGATTTTCTTATTTAAAAATAAGTTAGTATTCTTTGTTGACTTACAGACATATACACAATCACATGACGAACGCTTGAGGAAAATATTTTCGCTAAACGAGGGCGATATTTACTAAACAATAATTTTTGGCCAACCAAAAATCCTAAGCTCAAAATTTATTAAAAATCGAATAGTTCCTTTGTTTTATCGCGGAATATTTTTGTAACACAAGAACAATTAAACCTAATGTTAATTTTCGTTAATAGATACTACACACTGGAGGGACATCTCTGCAAATTTTGAAAATAATGTTTAACGACATGCGACAATACATTTGTCCACAGCTATCCTACCTACAATGAAATATGTAGAACTTCCATCGAATTGGATATATGTGATATGTCTTCGTCTTCCAAAGCATTTAGAAGTATTTTAATGATAATAATGTCTGTAAATAAGCATTTTAAATAACGACACACTAATTGGGCTTTAAAGCTTGTTGTGTTGACAATAAATAAATAAAATAAAAATTAATAAAAATATATTTAAAGTACATATAAACATTATATTTTGGTTTTCTATCTTGCTTAATATAATTTTCTGTGGATAGGGTGGGGGGCGAGCACCCCCTTGCCCTCCCCTGATGGGCGCCCTTGGCTGCAACAGACGACAGGTGAGCCCATGTTGAACATTTATGAGTATGGTGCAAATATGAAGATGAGAGACGTAAATTGATATGCAAGGAGAACGAGAAGTATGTGAGGATATGTGTAGTATTTAGTCAGTCTATTCATGAGTTCTCAGAATCCTAACCATATAACTTGTTCCTTCTTTGGTTTTAATGCGGATACATTTATTGATGGTAAGTCCCTCGGTTTTTAATTCTTATTCTGCGTCTGCATCAGTCTTTTCTGAGTCTACTTTCCTGATTAGCACTGAAAGTATTTCAGACTGACGGGAAGGTGGTGACTGTCGAAGTGGTTTGCTGTCTAAATTTGTGAGGTCGACGTTCTTTCCGAATATTTCAAAGCTTAACGTGTTTCTGATTGTGGCTCCTAGTTTTGGGTTTTGCTATTCCATTTCTGGTAGGATTAATTCTGAATATCGAGAGAGGCATTCTTCTGAAGTTGCTGCAAGAATAGCAATTGGGTATTTTAAATTTGGTGTCATAGTTGTTTGTTAGCAAGAAGGAATGTGTTGTTGTAGAGCTAGCTGAACCTTGGAGTGTTGAATGGTCTGTGAACTCCATAGAATGATCAGATTCTGAGTAGGAACAGTTGATACTGTGAGACTTCTTTTGCGGAGGAGAGTTAGAGCTTCCTCATCCTCGAGGTATTGGAGAGCTTGATCGTGAACTGAATCTTGAGAATCGTTGAACGATATTAAGTGAATGTTTGAAAGTGGTGTTTATTACTGTGAATTTTTCTGCTCTTTTAGAGTATTCTCTTTCAAAGACAGGTGGAACTGGGAGTGAGTGTTTGCCTTTCGCTTGTTTGTCGGACATGATGGTGTGTGAAATTGATGGACACAAGGAGTGCTCATGATCAGCCACTCCGCAATGACAGCCGTACACCTCTGCCTAATTCGCACCTTCCGGCACTGAGAAATGCCGTCAGTTCTATCGTAGTCGTATACATATGTTTCTCACTAGTGCGTATGCAACACCAGATCCGCGGTAATACGTTAACAAACTAAGTTATGTTTATATCCTTTATCACTCTGCTGTTACTATTGACTCTTCTTGTCCTCTGCCACGGCGTGGAATAATTGTCAGCTGTTTTGAGACTAGAGTGACATCTGCAGTTATTATTTAAATATGTATTTAATTCGGATAAGGGTGCATAATGTAAATGAATTGGACGTAGAATAATGATGCGAAACCAGTGAGTTGAAGTTGACGATACAGGAGTGCTTGATAGTATCTAAAGGGTGACTCAAGAAGAAATTTATTTAACTTACTTTGTCCATTTTGTACTAAATTCATAAATGGCCAAACTTTCAGTTCTGTTTTTTACGCTTATTATTAATTTGTGTCCCGTTTTAAATTTATGTTTTAATTCTTGAGTTATGAACATACTGGACTGTTCATATTATAACACAATAATAATAATAATATTCATGTTATTTGTAAGTATTAACACAGAAATAGAAAAAAATGAGTTACGCAGCAATAAGAAGCTTACAGGGTACGTATTCTAGGGGCAGGAACGGGGGTCCGGCCTCCCCACCTAATTTCATATTTATAGGCAAAAATAGTATAACTTTAGGCGTAATTGTATGTATTTAAAATACATTTCATGCCAAAATACACGTTGGACCCACCCGGAAGCCCATGGACCCCCTCCCAATATCAAATTCTGGTACGTGCCTGGAACCATAGAATACTGAGTTAGAATTGTAAGTTCGGCTCGCTTTGGGTTAAACTGTAAGCGGAAAACAAGGTTAACTCTTCCCTCTAGTATCAGCTTCAGATACAAAATTTATTTGTAATGCAATTGAGCACTCCAGTATGATACATTAGAACTCACTGTACAAATCGGAGGATCATTAAATTCAGAAAGGGCTTAGAAGATAGGGAACAGTCAGAGTTATTTAAATGTTGGTCGAATGATGTTGGAGACTTAAGTCGAAGAGGATCAATTGGAAGTACGTAATAAATTAAAAAAGTATAAATAAGCTTTGATATTTATAATGAGAAGAAGAGCTATGAAAGACGACCATATGTTAGCGCTATCATTTCTTTCAGATGTAGAAAGGTGTTTTCGGATATATTTCTGTTGTAAAGTTTGATATGTAGAACTATGAGCAATTAAATCTACTACTTACGTAGGTAGCTTTAATTTTACGAGTCGCTTTCATAGGAGTAACAAATAACTTTATACGCTTAATTGCACAAGGGGTCGAATTAAATTTGCATGTCCTATATGTAAGAAATATTAAACTATTATGAGCCGAGAAATTAACACTTGTATAGTCTACAAGGAAATTTCCTATAAAAGTGCCTTTTGAAGTACGTCTCGTAAACTCCACCAGAAAGGGCTAACTGTGGACGTTCTTACTGTGTTTTTTAAGTTTTGGCTTATCTATATTTCTAGATGGCCCGTCTAGATGAATTCACCAATGCAATGTTTGAAAAAGGTTCTTTTTACCTACGTAGCGTGATAAAAGATTTCAATGTTGTGTAAATAGTGTCTAAATAAGGTAATAAACACAGCTGTAAAGAGTTGAGTTAGTAACTATAAAAATACGTAGGCGGACCAAAGATCTAGAACCTTCTCGTACTCGCCTTGTTCCAGTTAGTAAAACGAAGTATCGTAGTCCGAATGTTACAAAATAGATGGAAATCCAGTGAGACTACTCTATACTTCACGGTTCCTATACTCAACTTTATAACTATATTTTACATTTTCTATCTTCAGATTCAGTATGCTACGTTAGTTGAACTTAGATTGCATCTGCTATAAAAAAGAGTGCAAGGGACGTCAAGCAATTACAATGGAGCAGCTCACACGATAAAACATACATACCGGTAGTAATTATGACAGAAAATAGTAAATAGCATGAAAAATGTGACTCTTAATAGGTGTTTCCCAGATGTCGTCAATTTGAGGAATTATTTCTTTCACGGTCTCTTTCGTAAGTCTGGACCTTGTAAAGAAATCAACATCATACCAAGTTTTGAAAATAATTTGGACGTCTGCGGATAGTTGGAATGCGCCTCGAATTTAAGTATTCTAAAAATATGTTATCATCGTTCTCGTACGAAGAGGATGAATCTGAAATCACATGCAACATACTTCACAAAATGTTTAAACTCAACAGTTTGCGGGAGATTTATTAGAACACATTCATAAGTTCCCAGTCATAGTTAACACAGCAGACGACGTATTATATCAGCCGGCAGGCTTCCCAGGCGTTGCCACATAGTACCCTCTGACCATGGACGTAACAATATAATAGGACTAGTAACAAGCCCAGATTTATGGGCCGGAAGTGCGCCTTGCCGCCATGTTGAATTGACCAAAACATTGCAAGTGGCCATAAGAAGTAATTGAGCCTCTTTTAATCACAAATTTTAAATTTATGTGAAATAATTTAAGGTATGTGAAGGTTGCGTCTGATGAAGCCGACCAAGAGGTACGTGTGAGGATAAACAGGTAAGCAATAATAGCAGTTTTTTCTTCAATAATAATAGTGAAATAATATCAGGTTTCAAGATTTGAATGATCACTGCTCTTGAGAAGGAAGTGTATTGCAATAACACTTATTTTATAATAATTTGTAGTTACGGACAAATTTAGATAATTAAAATTTATTTGCACATTCACAATATCGTCTGCTTCCTTTCCAGGAAGTATGCGCGATCCGCCATATTGGAATGACAAACTGCACTCTCAGCCGTCCCATTTTTATAACATTGAGTGAATTGCTTGTTACTAGTCCTATTATATTCTTACATCCATGCCTCTGACCTTCTACTGTAGAAAGCTCTGGGACAGTGCAGCCAGGTCATTACAGTGAGAGTGTTACAAAAGTAATTTGAGGAATCACTGAACGGGGACAGTACAGAGAACTGAGGTAGTTAAGCAGAAGGAGCATAAAGCGTTTTGCAAGATAAGAACAAGGGAAAAATAATGGGCCGATTGCAAAGACGGAGTTTAGTCAGTCTAAGGTAGGTTTAGGCTAGAACATCAATTTTCAAATGCACCAGCTTAGCCTTAGTCTAGCCTAGGTCAACTCGGGCGAATTCGTCAACTCGGCCTAGTAAATTGTAATCGGGCGAATGAATTAAAAATTATAACAAATATAATAAGAATAAAAGAAGTTAAAGCTATCCCATGTGCGATACGCACGCCCCGTGAACGGCGCATAAAGGATGTGGAGGTAAAGCTTCATATATTCTCGTCCTACGGTACGAAGTTAGGTGGGGTGGTCAGTCCCATGCTCGACCGCCTTTGCCTTCCCAAGGAACTTAAGAATACCAAGAACACTCTGGTACTCAATTATGATAGGAGGCTGAATGCACCTCAGAGCGCTAGGCATGGGAACACTGCCAGAAAAGTCTCCAGCGTCCTGGCCGGGATTTGAACCCGGGCCGCCCGATTCGTAGTCAGACGCGCTACCTTCTGAACCACGATGACTCATATAATAACAAGAATAGGATTAGTAAAAGCGAGAGGATTAAATTTGATGTAAAAGAAAACTTCATCAAATTTAACGTGGGGAGTGATTAAAACTTTTTTCTGCTTTCAGTTTCTACTATTTCAACTCTAGCTTCCATACTAGTTTGAGATGAAGTGCGTGTCCAATTAATTAGAGATTTGTATGTTTCTGCGTTGTCACTTTTATTCACAAGCTACTACATAGGACAGTGACCTTGAATTTAGCAGAACCAGAAGTTCGTCCAGAGAAAGATACAATCCTAATTTTTTTAAATATATTTTTTTCATTTTTTGTACCCTTTACCAATAACAGCCGAACCGTGATCAATTAAAACGATTTTAAAATAACAAGACCCAACAAATGGCTCAAGAACACAATTCTTATTGGTAAATCAGTTGAAAAGTAGCTTCCTACAAAATGCGGCTTAATTGGGTTGGTTTTCTTTTTCTTTTATATTTTTTGTTCATTTATCTTTGGTTCTGCTTCTTCTTTATTCTCTTCTCAGTAGTCATTAATTATATCCTTTTCGGTGTTGAATTTAGTGTATTTTTAGCCATGACGATAACATAGAAATATTTTCTTGAACATTGCGTGCTGTGCTCTTTTTACAATATCCATATGCTGACAGTGAGGGAGGTCAGCGATACATATCACAATAAATTTAACAGAACGAGGTTTTGTTTTTATAACGCTTGCACTAAGGAGAAAGGGAAGGAAAGAAATCGCGTACAAAGATTTAAAAATTCATTGATTATCCGTCCTGGTAAAATTATGCAGAAATTCTGTCTAAACGATAGCTCTATGTAATATCAATTATTATCTCTCTTTGTTGCAGTTAGCTGGATAATATTTTAACTTTTATTTAAGGGAGTGGCTGCCATACACATATTCTTTTTTTAAAACTCAATGTTATGGTTTGCAGTTTATTACAAATCAATTATATAAATGCTGACGTAATGGATCCAAGGTCAAGGAATGGTTTAGGAAATAAAGAAATATGGGCCAACACAATTTGTTGGTGTTTCTAACTTCGTCATACGGTTTAATTTCAATGCACAATTGGAGGCTGGGGGAGGGGGGGGGATTTCTGAACTCTAATGACATGTGAACATATAAAGATGGGAAAATGTTTAAGGAAAGAAGTTGAAATAATAGAAACTGAAAAAAGTTTGAATACGTTGTAATAAAATGAGATTCAATGCCTTCACACTGATCTCTGCATAGAATGGTGAAGAATTTTCTGAATATTTTTTGCCTGTCATTTATCGACCACATACGTACCCAATTAATTATACAATCAGGAGGTTCGTGGAGGTAACTCTCTTGCGGTTCTTCGGTAATCATTCCTCTGTGTCTTGTCCGATTTACAATTGTATTGTTTACAGACCTGCTCTTTGATGGTCGTCATTATTGTGGAAAATTTGATGAAGGTCGGTTAAGTCGTTTCAATTGAAGACGTGATTCGGAAAAGGGCTGAAGTCCATGAATGAGTTTTTCGCACTGTGACAGAGTGCCATGCTTTACAGAATTGCTAATATCTGTATCGAAAAGCAGGTCCCAAATCCTGCTGCTTACACTTGTAAATGTATTATTAAAATCCATGTGATTTGGAAAGGGACTTTTCTTTAGATCACAGTGAGAAAAAATCACTTCATGGACTTGGGTCCTTTTCCATCAATTTTATTTAAGGCCTTTAAGCAACTTTGTCTCTGTCGTATGGGAGAAGTACTAAAAATGAAATGCAAAGAGAAGCCTTAAGATGTTTCGCTCGCTTCGTTCCAATGTTATTAAACAACTTCAAAAAGGGAACGTTACACTGTGCTATTTTTTTTTCTGTTTGTTAAGGCAGAACTTTATTATCGATATCGGGACCTTCGATACTGAGTACTTAATTTTGCAGTCTTGTACATTGTACGTACAAGGTAGATAGAAAGGTAATTAATATTCAAATAAATCATTTACCTCTATTTTAATAAGAAAGTGCTTACTCTGTTTTAAATATTAAAATTAATATTGTACAAGAAACTTGAGCATCAGTATCTCCCTGTCACTTGAAGAAATAAAATGGCCGCAAACACTAGGCTGAATTATCATTTATTTTTCATTCGTTGATGTTAGTACTTTTTCAAGATTATGTTCATTAACGCTACTTTCTATTGAAGTTCTATTCAGGTTCTCCGCTTCGACTTTGAAGTCTGCATGAAATTAATTTGGAAAAGATTCATAAATCACCTTACCTATACTAGGCAAATTTCTTTTTCTCTCTCTCGTCCTCTCTCCTAATTTATACTCTCATAAACACACCTTTATAAATGTGAAGTCTTATATGCTTGATTTTCTTTGAAGGATTAATGAGATGTCGTAAATTCGGGCTCTTAGGAGCTGAATTTACGGGTGGCATTAGCTGAGCGGTGACCTAGTACAAAGGCATAAATATGGTAGATCATAACCTTATAAAGAAAATGGCTCTGATTAAAGTTAGCTGTTACTTATATTTCCATAAGGTATAAACAGTTGAAGATGATGCCACTTCCACTCACCTGAGATACATTGAGTCCTCCTGTGTCGAACAACAAATCGGTTTCGAACTTCGAACGTGGACGACCTGAGTCAAAGATACAAAAAGTACATACATGTCAGAACTTACATGAATCATGGCTCATATTGAATGAAGAACCAATCATAGGCTTTCTGTAGAATAGTAATGTAGGCAGACTTATTGTCAAAGTGCAGGCTGTAACTAGCCGTTAGAAGACCTTTGACTTTATATACTAAAATCTTAGAGGTGGGAGGAGTATGTTTTTAAGAACAATGGACATTTTACTTTCCTAGTGTACTGTAGCTTTACATTGGAAGACGCGATCTATAGAAATGTATATCAAGGAGATATGCAGATAGCTATTAGGTTTATGTAATTAGAAAAGATTATGAACTAAACCTCTATCTTAACCATAGTACACATGTGTCTTATTTTTAAGAATAATAGAGTTTAACAGTTTCCAATTAAGTTTGCGAGATAATTGTGAGTAAGTGAGGGTCCAGGGAAAATTGAGACCGATATCAATAATGAGAATTACGCTAGTAACTGGTGTGGACTGAGCTAAAGGGACAATATGAAAAAGCCTGAATTGGGAACCGTATTTGCTAGGTAGCACGTATTTCTATTTTTAATTAATGGTCAATTTATTGTTATAGGACTTATATATTGACTGACCCATTATCTTGAATGGACTTAGGAAAATAGACGAAATTTACAACAAAAAGACACAAAATAGGAATGGAGGAAATTACAGCTTTGATTGCATACCAACTTGTCTTATGGCCAAATTGACTAGAAAAAAAATGTAGTACCTGCGAGTAGTGTATGAGTGCGCTTACATTTTTCCCGTTTGCAATTAATTCTAGTATGAGACTAAGAAGGAATGCATAGTTTCTACACTGAATTTACTGACCAGATAGGTAACAATTTATACGAGTGTTTTTGCATTAGTAGGCATTGTATACTTAAGTAGAGTAAGGGGACAAAATATACTATTCTGTACCAGAACTCTGATTAGTCGAAATTTGAAAGGGCCGGAATAAAGCAGGTAGCTACTAATCCAGGGGGTGGTAGTATGGGAGAGGTGGTGAGACGTGTTCATGTAGATGGAGGTACCCCAAATAATAGTGTGATGGACTAGGGGTGGGAAAGTGTTGAGAAGGGGTATGACAAATCCTTTATGATGGATGAGTCATTTGTTTATTTTTAAAAAGGATAGTATGGAACAAAGATAAAGGAATCGGTAAATGCAGCTGCATCTTCCGCGAAATAGGAGCTGAAGCCTGACCTGCCTGTTAGACAGTTTTCTTGTTGTTATGGAGGAAGTTGAGTGTGTTACAGAAAGAGGGGGAGGAAGAATGATTCGTAGGGCAAGCTGGGAAATGTTACAACTAGTGAAAGGAGTCTTATAGTTTATGGTTGTTATGTTTACAACAGTTTGACAACTTAATCCTTTTTGATGGATGCGTCATTCCTTTTAACGAAACAAGAGTGTGAAAAAAATACTTTCTGATTGAGGAGTAGGAGCAAGCTGGGACATGTTGAAACAAGTGAGAACTTGAAATAATAATAATAGAGCTAGTGTAAAGGAGAGGACAGAGTTGTAGTCTTGTTCTAGTCATGTCGCAAAGTACGCTCAGAAGACCGATTGATCTGTCGGCAACTCCAATTGCATTTTCCGCAAAGGACTTGAACCCTCTTTATGGATGTTGATCGAAATGGGTTGATCAACCCTGCATCCGTAATTGGAACTATCAACACATATTGATTTGTTCTTCATGCTTTTATCACAAGGAAGTTAAAACTGATCATGAGTGCATCGGTTATTTAATTGATACAACCGCACTGAATGAAGAGAAGTGTCTTCAGTTTTTGAATGGCAATGTTTATCATGTGTGAACAGATGCCAAAAATTTGGATGAGATACTAAATTTTATTATACATTCTCTAACTGGATCAATTCATTTGAAACCCAACTTTGAATATGGTCTTCCTTTTCTGTGGGGAAACAATGTGGGAGAGTTACATGAGGAACTAATCATGAATGACAGATTTGATGATCATGACTAAGAAGCTGATTGGTCGACAGCAACAGTACCATTTTCCCCTCCTACCTTTTACCTAGAGGAACATCGTAAAGTAGTTTTTAGTGCCAGTTCAGCATGAATCATTGTGCTACGATGACAGTATATCAGAGTTTTATTCTTGCTGTGGAAGAAGTCGAGCGTGCTGCTTTATTCTTGACGGAGTTTGAATGAAGTTCCGTCGATACCTCTTTTGTAAGTCACAAAAGTCCTAGTGAGTCATTATTATCATCGAGTTTAGAAGTACCTGAAATTGTGGACATTTCCTCCAGTGGTGTTGCAACTATATCCTCAACTGATGAAAATTCTACTAGAAGTGCTAGTTCTTGCCAGTGTGAGAGAAACGTGATAGATGAACTGTGTGTTTGATAAGCTACACAAAATTGGGAATGCAGTGAGTCTCCATTAATATGCGCAGCGTGTTACTATAATGTTCGTAATCAGTGGAGACATGATTGTCTTAGTTGGGCAGCATACCCTGACTAGTTTTTGGACGATCGCACGTGAAACGTTGTGTTGAATCCTACTAACTATATGCAAATTTATAATACATATCTATCAAAACATGAAAATTGTGCTGAATATACTATTGTGATTTTAGAATGCCCTTTGCGAAACTTACTTCAACGTAAAGTGGAAGAGGTAAGACACAAACTAATTACGAAAGACATTACAGCAGGTCCTCAGGATGAGTGAGAGCACTTCTTGCATTGACTTTTTGATTTTGGACTCGTATTAGAACTTTTTAGTGTATTAGAAACATTAAAAACTTATTTAAAAGAATCTTAATCAGTGTAATGGTTGCAATTTAAATATTATACATGACTAGCGTCGTAAATACAAAAAAACGTTCGTTTCTTCCTGAAACTTCCGTTTTTTAGTAAAACATGAGGCTTCGTTTTTTTTTTTTTTTTCAGGACAGCAATTTGTAATACAACAAACGTATATTTAAGTAAGAATTACTTCTATTGAGGTAATTAAGAAGAAATGCAACATAAATTAAACCATACAAACTGTAACGTTACAAAATTATGTTGGTATATGTGAAATATTCCGGCTTGCTATGTTATCAGTGTTGCCAACTTTTTAAACATTTTTTTTTTATTTCTTCCATACCGGATCTGCCCCAAACTTAGCTTAAACATCATTAACACAACCGGAGAAAGTTTTGGGTGTCCCTGATCTCAAGAATCCCAGTGAATAGGGTTACCAACCTATTTCAAAATTAAGCTTTTAGAAATGTCTTTATTAATACAAATCTACACGTGTTAATTAATTTACGCTAAATTTTTGCATACATGTGCATCTGGTACTGGGACATATCATACAGGCACTCCAGGCCTAGTAGCTATCAGCGTTGCAACCCACTTTTTAAAATTCTGTACTTCATATTTGTTACCGTTAGACGTATCCGCATTAATTTACACCAAATTTGACATACATTTAAATGTGCATTAGGTACTTGGACAGCTCAAGTGCGCCACAGTTGTCAATGTTTCCAACCAATTTTAAATATTCTATATTTCATGTTTGTCACCACTGGACATATCCACATTGATTTGCACCAAATTAGACATACATGTCTGGCTCGGCCGGAAATTCCCGGCTGGGCGCCCGCAGTCTTTTTGTCCAGGAAACGTAGTGTCTTACCGGTCTTAACCCGAAATTAGAAATATTGACCAACTGTCAGCTTTGTTATGACCGACATAAAGGCAGTGCTGAAGTTAAAATCTCAGCAGACTTACTGTACTGTCCTCACAATTCGCAAGAAGGAGGCATGTAAAGTTTAATGGTAAGTGCACATTGCTTTAACATATTCATATACTTTTAAGGCACTACACTTTATGTTGAGACCTGATCAGTATCCTAAGGGCCCTTGGACTTCTTCCAAGACAGTACCCAAACTTGTAGTAACTTTGTACGAGGCTTGCATTGCAAGTTTACACAAGGTTTGGCATTTCAGGGCTACAAACTTGCTACAATCTTGCAGCAAACATGCTAGTTGACCTATGTCAAACTTGCTACAAACTTGAATTTTCAAATTTCAAGCCTGTGGCGGAAAAAGATTTATCATGTCAGGACTGGAGCTCGACCCTACGATCTTCAGTTTTCGTTGTAGTCGGCCACTCTACCGACTGTTCTATCGCGACACTCCTATCTTCTATTTTACTATCCTTTTATTTTACGAATTCCGTAATCCAACTGGAAACATCACTGTTAGTTTAAGTGTGTAAGGAAAAATCAATGCTAGTCGAAATTTGGTTTAAGCTAGCGTACTATCTGCGAAATTGGCAGCCAGTTCGTTTGAGAAATATCATCGAGCCGATAAGTAAAGTACCTCACTATGTTAATTTTGAGGTGACTTGCTTGTGAAAAATCACAAATAATGTTTCTTCATAGCTCTACTCTAACACAAGATCAATATAAGCTTTCCCAGTTTCGAATTAATGTCTACATAAACGCCTCTATTCCAGACACTGTTTTCGTACCTTAAAGGGACTGGGAAAAAAAAGGTACTTCGTAAGGCAGATGGTCTGGTGGGGCAGTGGTAGAGTGGCGCATAACAAACAAATCTGAAGGTCGTGAGTTCAAACCCCACAGCAGACTGAAATCTTTTCTCGCTACAGGCTCAATGTTGTTCTAACAACGTTTTAAAATTTGTATGAAGTTTGGCATTCCACGTTTGTAACAAGTTTTTGCATTGATCAACTAGCAAGTTTGCAGCGTTGCAATGCTAAACTTGCTACAAGTTTGGAGACTTGCAATGCTAATATTGTTGCAAAATTGTTATAAGTTTAATGTGCTATATGGGTTGGGGCCTACGGGCCACAACACCCATTACCACGATAAACCTTTGGTTACCAGTACGCCCCTGCATGTACATTAGGTACTAGGATCGTTCATATCGGTACTTCTTGCGCCGCAGTTGTTAATGCTGACAACCAATTTCATGAATTAAAATTCTGAGTTGCTTCCATATCGTTGAATGTATCACACCAAACTTGCTATTTATGTACTGGGACACGTCATAGTTATACTTCAGGTCCTACAGTTGACACTGTTGCCGATCAATTTTAAAATTAAATATTTAAAATTACTTCCATATACAGGGTGTCCGAAAAGTCCTTCCCTGATTACAGAAATTGATAACTCAGGCTAGAAATAAGATAGAAATATGAAACTTGTGTTGAATTGTTTACAAACTATCAAAGCAGCTGAGGAACAGCATACAGTTGCAACATGTCCAGATACACTGCAGATGTGATGGTAGCCTCAGCGAAGAAGAATGGCCCGATAATTCGATCGTGCAACAGCGCGCACCAAACATTCACCTTTGGACTGCCCCTGGTGCACTCCATGACCTCGCCAGGGGGTTGTGAAACCCAAATGCGCACATTATGGCGATTCACTACTCCACTGACAAACAAGGTCGCTTCGTCGGGCAACAAGGCCTGAACGATTTGCACTTTGTATGCACGAAACAATAAACTTTGAGAGGTCGTAAACAATTCAACACACGTTTCATATTTCTATCGTATTTCTAGCCTGAGTTATCATTCTTTGTAATCAGGGAAGGACTTTTCGGACACCCTGTAGTTCGGTGTATCTGCACCAAAGTTTGTGTATATATCTTCGACACAATTGAAACATACTGTGGTTATCCCTGCTCAAGCACACAATTGCCAGCGTTGTCACTCTTATTTTGAAATGCTGTTACCGCCCATACACTTCATTTTATCTTTAGCTTATCTTATTTTAAAATTCATTTTTTCAAATGGTCTCCATACTGTTACGGGTTGATAGCTACTAATATACTTTCAAAAAGTCCCAGCGGATCCGTGGGACGTGGCTACTTCTCAAAACCTTATAGCAATAGACTCATTAGAAGAAAAATATGTGTAGTTGTTTGTGTACAAGAGTATTCATTATGGATTTATACAAGTCTCTTTTTAAATATGCATAGAACATTAAAATATTTTGGTTACACTGTCTTTGTCTGCGTATATTGTCTCACAGTCAGTATGGAGCGAGGCTTGGTGCTCGGAGCATGAGGGAGCAATGCCCCGAGTTTGTATAGTGAAACACAATGTACTAGTAAAAACAAACATATATCTCTGCCCTTGAAAAAGAATCAGGTTATTTCCTGGAATTCTGAGCTACAGATAATTGATTTTTGCGAACGGTAATTATGATCAAAAATATATATCTTCATTGAATAATACCTCAATTAGAAATGAAGGTATTGTATACGGAATGGGAGCATATTTCGGTAAGAATTCGTAGTTTTTCAGTTCATAGTAAAGATGTCTTCGAAGCTGTCTTATTTCAAAATATTTCTTCAAATTCTCTGGAGGTTTATTAGTATTTTATCACTAACTACACCAAATAAGTTTAGTCTGTAATTATGCCCTTAGTTATTTCCTTATGTTTGTCAGGGTGAGGATATACGAAGCATAGCAATGTGGCATTGGATGCATAAATAATTCCACCATTTGTCTCGTAAGACTGCAGGAAAACAAAGCAATAGTAAATTGGGATGAATGTGTGAAAGCTTAACTCCAATCCTGCTGATTATATTGATTATCTGCAGCGTAAAGCATTAAATACTTGCTGTGTGAAAAAAAACATTAAAAAATCTTCACAGAAAAAAAAACAACTGTTTTTTACAACACTATACATGACTATATGTATGTGTTGTATACTGGTTCAGTGATATCCAAACATTTACCGATTGATGTGAATGATTACAAAACAGTTACTGATTATTATGAAATATATAAGAGGAAGGACATGTAAGGATTTCAATGACTGAATTTTTAAGAAATGTAGATTACTCGTTCGTAATACTGAATTCATTGTACCGTTAATCTGAAAATTATTGAACAACAATTTTGCCCAGTAAAAGCTCTACTTAATAAATAATAATAACCACTGGCGTTACAGACCGAAAGGTCCTGAGCCTACCCCAATGCCATCTGTCCGCGGTTGGTGAAACTGCGTCCACCTGAGTGACAGCAGTGTTGTCAGTACTGCGCGCCACCTGGTCACGAACAGGCGTATTAGGGGCTTTCTAGACCGAGTGGCCGTCACGTCTTTATTCACGTGACTCCTCACTTTGCCTCACGACGCTTGGATGGACGCCGAAAAGTGGGACTCCATCCGGGAATTGAACCCAGGACCACGCGAACATGAGTTCAACGCTCTGACCACTAAACTATGGAAAAAACTCTACTTCATGACAGTACATTCAAGGTTTCAAAATCTCAACCCATGAGTTTATTATTGCACGTGAGTTTTGTCTTGTTGCAAGTGATGCTAGTGTACTGTTTCATTGTATGACAAAACTTCCATGTGAAGTAAAAGAATTGCCCGTAGGGTACAAAAACAATCGGAATGTCTAACTAAAATTACCACGGATTATAATGGGATAGTACAAATGGGTATACTGTAACCCATGTTATAGATTGATTGCACAACCATCTAAAGTTAATGCAATATTATTTTGTAAAGGTAATGAAAAAGTGCAAAAAGTTATTACAAGTAAAGAATGTGAAAGATATGAATCCTTCCCTCTGTACATGGAATTTCAATGTCAGTGTAAAGTCATGTACTTAACCACGTACCTCTTGAAGTAAATGCTTCTGCGATGCGTAACTGCCTCAACTGCAATTCAGATTAAAATTGTGATGTTCCAAAATGGTAGATGAAATATCGGATAAAATTCGAGTGGTTGTACCTTACTCTATCATGAGTATGAAATATATATATTTCAATACTTTATATCTTTTGTTTTAATTACCCAATATACCTTTATTAAAGGTTTAAAAAAATAAAAATCCATTGTTTTCTAGAAGAAAAAGGTTTATTTACATTGTATGATTTTGTTCTAGAATATTTTGTACATGGTTTTTGCAATCTAATCAGTGGTATGAAAAGAAGATAATATTCTTTCCCCTACACTAAAATAGATAAATAGATTTATTCAGGAATATATTATTTCAATATTGTATGAAGTTACCTTTTTAATGAAACACAATTTACTTGTTTTTCACACTAGTGGGTGTAAATTATACTGAACTGAAATCAAGAGACGTCCTGTGTACAATACAACTTTAAAGTTTGACTTGTTAAAAAAAATAAATAAAGATGGATCTTTGTTATAATACAATTCATTAGTGAGAAGTCAGAATATTAGTGAAGAGACATCTAAATACTTGAAAGGGAGTATAATTACTATTAAGCATGACTTCAAATTATACGATGAATACGTTTTTTTTTAATGAATAAACTTTATTCCTGCACGGATAATAATTCTTTTGAAAAATAGAGTAAGAACAACCGTATTGGTTAGGCTAGGCTCAATAATTGGGTTAAATATACGAGTCTCTATCTAGAACCTTTTGTCAAGTAAATAAGAAAAAAGAATGCTTAACTAAATTACAAAGCAAAACTGTTTGGGAACTACTTTTTGGAGGCGCAGTATGAGTAACATCAATAAATAAAATAAAAGTTGCATGTCAATGTAATTCCTTTCAGGTGAGTAATGTTGTTTGTGTTAAAGTTTGAAGCAGTTTGGTCTAATTATCTGGAAGTAATTTTGAACAATTCAGAAGGAAAAACATTGCAAGTCTACATCTTTGTTCAAAAACTAAACATAAATTGGCTTTATGAGTTTACTTTTCATGATTAAAATTTTAAGTAACATGTGCAGGAATTAATCTAAATAATTAATACAACTGTTCAAAGTTAGATATTATATTTTCATTTAATAATATGTATATACAAAATACATATTCATACACATACGGAAAGAGAGACATGCACGCCAGATTATTTCATTTTTTCATACAGTATTGTAATTTAATCATCTTCATCTTCTAGCGAAGTGAATCGTTGTAACCATTGCTGGGTCTCTTCTAGATCTTTTTTCATTTTAGTTAGATGTTTTCGAAAAAGGTTTTGTAATCAGTAGGGCAGGATTTGTATGATTTAACATATTCCTTTCTACAAGACCGATGAGTGGCTAAAGTATAAAGAAATTCATTTCATGAAAGAACTAATTGAATAAAGGTATTTCGTTAGAGCATATTTGACAATTTTCTCCTGATAGAACATATTCCAATTATTTTTCGTTCATATAAAACATATTTTTACTTTTTAAAGCTTTTCATCCTAAGTTGATTTCTTTTCTTCCTTTGAATTTATTAGAAGTGTGTTCTTTCTTTATTATTTTATTTATTTATTTTTGAAAAACTAAAATTTCCTTCCTCCAAGCTCAAGAACTGATGTCACAAGATAAAATTGGAGGTAAACTCCCGGATATGAAAGCAAATTTGTTTTTTTCCCACCTGCTGTTATAACTTCTTTGGAACAGACAGCATTGCTACTAACGAAGCAGATAGAACTGGTAAATCAAAGTCGGTAAAATAAATAGTGTTTTTGGTGAAGTGGAACAAGTATTGTCGAAGAAAATGAGCATGGTTTGGGATGAAACCAGTGGATATTCTTCAATGTGTTATTCCAAAGGTTTTGTCTGGGGAAAATTTCTGTATTAATCTTCCAGAATTTTAGTCAAGTGATATTGTTCATTTTAAATTTGCTTCCAATGTATCGGTAGAAGTTGAAATAGTCTTTACTATGTACAAAGACTTATTAGCCGACAATAGGCAATCATTTTCAATCTACACAAGGTATTTATTGTATACTCAGGTCTGGTGTAGTAGATACAATGAAAGGAGTATGTGAAACCTTAAATTTAGCTGTTTTGAATAAAATTTGAGTTACTTCAAATTCCTTAAATTTTGCTTTCTTGTCTTCTGGTAGTCATTTTATTAATTTATTCCTTTAAAATAAATTACAACTCAAAATCTTTGTTTGTTAGGGCATAATTTTTGTATTATAGAGCATAATTATGGACTTTTAAGGCCGTAAATGCATATTTTATTCTGTACAAATGAGGAAAAGGGGGAATATTGAAAAGTTTATATCTCCTTCTCCTCCGTCCCTTGAATGTTCGTGCTAATGATTGTGGTGATTACCTCTTCCATTTGCATTCTTTTTTCTGATGAGTATGAAATATCTTGTTCATTAGTTTTCGAACATTATGACGTCGTTATTTAAATGAAGTCTCAATACTCATCAATTGGCAAAATTTCGAATTCGCTGTCCATTGTATTTCATAGTAATTTGTAAGTTCTAGTGCGCTATGAACTTGCATTTTTGATAGTGTTCTTAGTTTTTGAAATACTTTGAAAAATATTAAAAATTGAAGGTTGGAGCGAGGAGCCCTCTTAAGAAGTTTTTTTGAATTTTAACTAATGTAATGCGATGTCCAATTGATGGAACTGTTTAAGTATTACAGAAGAGTAGTCTGAGGAATTTAAATATGAAGTTCCTGCAATCCAATATTGAAAGACACCTGACATGCTTAATTAAGATAATATGTAATAGACTATTTGGCAAACTGAAAGATACTCCATAATTACAAAAGTTAATGCGTTCATGAATAAATACCTATTGAATTAAGATATTTAATGTTTGGTATTTGTATTTAAATCTTCTGATGGGAGTTACTTTAGTTACGATACTCGGCTCATTAACTGAAAAGCAAACTATAATAGAGTGTTAGGTTTGTTTGGAAAAAGTAATTTCAGAACTAGTGTTAATTTTACAAAATAATATCCATCGTACTAGAAATCGGTAATTATTGTGGGAAGTGAGAAGGGTGAAAATCCGTTGATATACACCTGCGTGCAAATGAAGATACAAAAGGTATCATGTCCTAGATATGTGTACCTACAAAGGGAGTGTGCAAGACGTGAAACTATAGAAACAAATAAAGAGAAAACTGTGTTTAATAATGGACATGCCGAGGGACAACAAAATAATGGAAGCTAAAGCATGAACATAAGTGACGAGTGTGCAGTCTATGCATGATTGGACAAAATCTTGCGGAAAGCACTGCTGTACAGGGGTGCGGAATGTGCCAGGATGCTCGTCGTAGTAGCTACAGGCATATCATGAGTACAATAGAAAAGGCTTGAATACACGATTCGTAAATGTGCAAGTCGTTTTGACGGCGGTATAGAACGAAATCAATGTCATGTGCTAGTACTTAGGAATTGATCTTACGATAAAATTACTTGAAAATTTTGAAGAAGAAGCAGTCCAGTGGCTGTATATAGGACGCAGCACATGGGGAAATATTGGTAACCTCCGTTGTTTTGCCAACGGGCGGTAAGGTCGTCATCGATGCATGTTGCTTGAATGGAGGCAATAAATTCACGATTAATAGTGTATGATTAGCCATATCTGGTAACATGATGCATTTCCGCAGCCACGACAGCCTATGATATTTCGTGATGATATGTGAGCGGCCACATTCCTCGACCAAATTTTTTATCGTCACGATGATACTTGTTTGAAAATTTGCCACTCGGTTCCGCGCAGAAAACACAGTTTCGGTGCGAGAGTGCCATCTCCCCTAATTGTTGGGAGTATAGTGAACAAATGTGTCAAGGACGTAACTACCTGCGCAATATTGGCATTCGACGCACCTTGGGCCTATTAACACGAGAATAGGCGTCGAATACAGATCTTTGGTGATACTACTTTGATTTGCATTCAGGATGAAAGATGGGTCGACACCTTTAGTACGAACGTTGGCGACAAACGCACGGACATCGCCTTCCACTTCCTGTCGGTTTCTCAATGTCCGACGACTAACGAATTTCGTAATATGTCGTGACACAATTCGATTTGCCTGTTTAAAGCACTGGATCCAAAACAACGATGCTTCAAATCGTGGTATCCGAAACTTTGTTTAATTCGGTGTTAGTCCTTGCAAATCGCTGACATGTAGGATGATTCCGTGATCCAGTTTGTCTTTCACTATTACGCGCAGTTGGTTTGACCGTGCACGGAGCTGATTATGACGATCTATTAGTGACTGTTCGTTATGTTCAAACTGGTGTAAACGTCTTACGTCCCTTTTAGTTTAGTTTTAATCATCAAAATTGGGCATGTATGAACGACAACCGTAAACGTTCTCTGTAAAAGATCAATAGAATGCGACAGTTTCTCGGCATTAACTAATTTACCGTTGCTTAATACGACGTGATTCGGTGAAATAGAATGTGGGTCGTTTACATCCGGCGAGGATGCGCATTTATCGTCACTATCGTATGCCATGTCCTCATCTTCGTTCATGACGAGTTCATCGCCTTTGGCGTGAGCTGTAACAATACTACCCCTATGCTGTGATATTTTTTTTTCACATCTGCTTGCAGACGACGCATCACCAACACCACATCGCTTGCACAGTAATGCTACCACATTTGCAGGCGAAAATGAGCATATACCACATTCCATGCGAAAGAAACCATTTCGAATGCGTGTTATACATGTTGGAATGCTGGATGAGGGGTTAAGGTGTTGGATAACTGGGCAGAAGGTACTGGGTTCAAATGTCACTTAGTTTTAGCTTTTTACTCTTTTTCATTCATAAATACATTACTTTCCTTTCTTACTACTTATGAATAAATACTACCTTTTTCATCTTTGTTCATTTTCATCATGTTATTGCGTAGTTTTCGTGTTCACAAGATGAAAACTTTATTAAACAGATGGAAATTCGCCTAAAAATAGGTCTACATTCACATTCAAATGGGTTATCATAAATCGCATCTGTTTCGAGCGGGAACTTCTCATCTTTTCTGTGATGCAAATTCACTCTAAAAGAATTCTGCTCAAATCGAGCGGAATTTCGCTCTTTTGATTTCGTGTGTAGACACAAAATAACGATTTTTGCAATTCTTCAAAGTTCTAAAGTAAAAATTGCTTCATAACCTCAAATTGAGTTTCATTTGTTCTTGTAGGAATTTTGATCACTGTATTTCTGTGCTTGATAGTTTGTGTTATGATGTAAAGTGTGTAAATATTCATAAATTCAAGACAATATGAACAGTCAATTTTGTTCTATATACGAAAAAGTAAAAGACGTTATAACAAAAAACACTTAAGTGCTACAATACTTCTATTGCGAAATTCAAAATCAGCACTTCCAAATTAGTAATGAATATAGAAAATTCTTCCATGTTTCAGAAAGTTTTAAAAAATGTTGTCTTGTATAACCGGCGGATCTGGATCAGCCATTATAAATTACAAGTTCACTGGATTTCCTTATTCACATCCCTTGCGTAGTGTCTAGTGTTAAAGTTAGCAGCGTAACATGTTTCTCTGAGCTCCTCATTTTGTCCAAGCATTGGAATGCAATTTAAAATATTTCTGTAAAATTGATATTTTTCACTGTTTTATTCAAAATGAAAGCGCGAATGGTAATAGGAGGAGATTTGAACGGACAACCTCAGATTCAACTCTGAAGTATTTGTTTTCACGCCTTATTTCATTACGCCACAGAGGACGCTTAAGATTTTTGCACAATTACTATACCTTTGCCAGTTTTGAGTGAGGTTCCATTTCGAAACTTAAACGAGAATTTTTGTCTTTATAAACGCAATTTAAAGTTACATTGTGCTATTTCTCACTTAATTGTAGTGTTAAATTAATATTTTTCTAACTTTCGTGGGTGTATTATTTACTGAAGTTCATTTTTAGTTTTTGAATTCGTGCTTTTGAACGAGGAAGCAAGTTTAAGCAAGGAAGGGGACGTGTCTCTCTCTCTCTCTCTCTCTCTGTGTATGGGTTCTTCCGATCACTGCTTGAGGGAAATCTCCACGGAGGGAGAGGAAATTAAATTTATGTTCTCCAGACCTCCCTAAGAGAAACTTATGGTGTGTTGCCTATGTTCGTTACTTTGCATTTCAGACACTTTCTTCGTTGATTGTACAATTAAAGTGAGAGAATATCGTAAAGGAGTAGTTTGGTAACTGCATTTGTGCTATACGTTCAATGACTATGCAAAACATACTGGAGAACATGTTGAAAAAAGATCAGGTACAAATCCCTCCAGATGAAAGCAGCAAGTGACGATCGTTCGATAGTGCAAATGAAAGCAGAAATAGACACGGGAATGAAATGGAAATCAGGCAGGAGTTATATATTTAGTTTCACCACGAACCACTCAGAACAGGCTGCTTGTGGCTGGATTGCAAGCAATTCTTCGCACTACGCCAGATAGAAGAGATTTCATTGACTTAAAACTTAGATAGTTCAATGGCATACAATGCTACTGAGCAACTATTTAATGTTTCTTTTGGGGGCAGTCATGTGGAGGACATGTTCAGAGAAGACAGAAGGAAACGTGCAGACCGTAATAATTATCCAGATTCCTGGGATTATGGAATGGGTGAACCATTGCGCATGAGAACAGGACTGATTTTGTTACGGCTAAGGACCTATGAATGTCAATCACTATGAGTGGTGCAGCATACGGACAGGTCTTTCATGAAAAAAAAAAACAAACGTAATCTTCCAGCACGACACTGCTTGGGTGCATAAAGATGACATTTGAATACATTTTGCTTCAATACCAGTGTATTCATCTCATGGGTGAGAATGTGTTCTAGTCATCTTGAATGTCTGACGTGGCTCCATAATTTCCAAATAACGTGCACATTCCACCATTTTGAACTTTTTGGTACTTGATGGATATTACTATCCCGCTTCGTGAATTTCCAAACATTGCTTAATGTTGTAGTACTTTCAATTTCCCCAGTGTATGCTTAATTTTCGTTTCTAATTCGTTGCTTTTCTCTTTTAGTGGTGTATATTATAGCTGAAATTTGCGGTCGATACCATAAATATTTTGTATATCTGTATAAACCATTTCACGTTATTTTGAAGATTTTGATTGGATAACGGCGCATGAGACACGCCTGATAAATAATTTTATTCTATTGTACCATATTCAAAACCAAAAAGAATGAAGAAACATATTCGTGCAAATCCTTTTGAAATACTAATCAAGGACACGAATTCAATAACTGAATTTTGAAACGAAACGATGGAGCGAGTGCGAGGATTTGAGTGAAACTGAAATTCTCACATAAAGGTACTTCATGTAGACCTCTATGTTAAAACTAGAGATAGGTTTTCGATACTTTCGATACAACCGGTACTTGCAAAGTATCGATATCGATCGATAAACCAAATAATGAAATCGTTACATTTTTCGATGCTTTGAAATTGTTGACAGTTAATTATTTTCTCTGAAAATAATCCCATGGTAGAACGTTAGGACTATAACTTGCATCTTAAAGCTAAGTTTGGATCTAGCGAAATACAAGACCGATGCTGATGCTTCAACTTGCATTTGAAAGCTCTTTGCCATACTAAGACAGAAAAGGAATGGATCCGTAGGACCTACCTGGGACCCCTATATGGCCTAGGGCGGTTTGAAAAAAAAAATCGGAATTTCACATTGCTGGTGATAGCACTGACCCCAGTTCATATAGGCGGCCAAAACTTGCGGATACGGACTTTTCAAACGGCGTATCACACGTGAAAATCGGTGAAGGGGTTCAAAAGTTATGACTGTTTTGTAACCCAATCACAGAATTTTCATAAATGATAGAAAAGGGCGTCATTCTGTCTGTTTTTTTTTTCGTTTTTTTTTTTTTTGCTTTAGCCCCAAATGGTTGCTACCTGGGGGGGTTGGGGGTCAATTGCGGGTTCCAACAAGTTAGGGTAAAAATATGCTTATTTTTTTGATAGCATAGGAGTTAGGAGTTGCCGTTTTCGAAATACTGAGCCTACCATGATCGAAAATCGAACTCTCGTATGAAGACTGTTCACATTTTTAATATGCAGTCATACAAAATAAGTGACATCAGTACAAGAACTCCTTCGGGGTAAAGAGAAGAGTGACGCAAGAATACTCACAAAAGAAGTGATATCCATTTTGCGAGTGATTTTCTTTGTGTCACTATGGAGGAAGGGAGGATAGTAAGTCTCCTAATTTTATTACAAAGTAAACAATTCCGCCATAGTGACAAAGAAAGCCACTCGCAAAATGGGTATTACCGCTTTTGTTAGTAGAGATTTCTTGCGTCACTCTTCTTTCTACCTCGAAGGAGTTTTCGTACTGATTAGTTAGTACATTGAATGACATGAAAAAGTATCGAAGGTTAGAAATCTGGAATATCGAGAAATTCTGGTGTCGACCATCTCTATTTGTTGATAAAAAAAAATCTAGAAGTGTAGAAGAACGGCTTAAGAAATACTGATGAGAGTACAAGTAATGAAAGCATTCTTACACACACACAAAGAATCGAGATGAAAAGAAGTGATTTGATTCCCGCACCCCATCCTATATTTGCTTTTCACTCGCTTTGCCTTATGTTGAAAAAAATTTCAAGGTAAGCAAAATATGAACAGTAATTTTCTTTCTCTGAATCTTGTACTATGACGAAAAGATTCTTGAGTATTCAAGTAAAATACTTTGAAGGAAGTTTCCTGCTTTCATATACTGAGAAGGCGACTTAAAAGAAAAGATCAATTGGTGAGAAAATTATGGTGTCTGGTGCACCTAAAGGAAGCTCTTCGTCTCGAGATGCAGGGACAACAGTTGAAAGTTTTCTTTATAGTCAATATCCTTGTCACTTAGCGTACGGATCATGTAAAACGATGTTCTTTTCTGCAAATGTGCTCCTAACCTCAATATAAAACAAAGAACTGAAAGCATTCCCAAGTTGCGGCTCTTTTCCGTAATTCACTATTAATTATGGCTATCCAGTCCCCCTCCGCCCCCACACACAAACACATACCCACAAAACCTCATAAAATAAGAAGACGCGTAATTTGTACTATCGGTCAAATACGAGTGAAAAAAAGATAGGAAATAACGGGTCCATGGCGGATATAATGCCGATTTCATGAAATTTGAAACTACAAAACAACCGCCAGTACATCATTGATCTTTAAAAGCACCATATAATAATACTTGGTTTCTTAATATTTTTGTTGTGTATTAGTGACAGAGAGAGAGAGAGAAATTTGCCTTAATGTCCCACATATACAGACTGGCTCTAATGGGCACAATCCTAAAAAATACTTGAAATGCAGAAATGACAAGCAGAAAATGAATGACAAAAGCAGACTTCATCCCGATGGAGCTTGAATACTCATGCTCCTGAACAAAAACCTACAACATCCAGTAACTGAAACGTATTTTTAGTTATTTGTTTTCTTATATTTTGATGTACTCTATTAAGTGAAAGAAGTTTTAACTTTAACAGTTTCATATTTTAAAATGCCGACTTCCACACTTTCGTAAAACAAAGTGGTATAGAATTGTATATTCCAGATCAAATTGTAATTATTTAAGATAGAAGATGGTAATATAATGGAACAATTAAACGATAGGAAACATTATGTTACTTTTAATTACATATGTATCATTTCCATTGTCCCACATATTCCGGGGATAACCTATTTAGATCCACTATAAGCGTACAATTTCCCAGAATATTTCTGATCAAATAAGGATATTACTAGAATCTACTTTTTAGAAGGTTAAAGGAATATTCTAGGTTGGACTTTCAGGAATATTCTGAAAATATCTCCAAAGAATAATTGTTCTCGAGATATTCGTAAAATATACTTAGGATATCCTTAGGATATGCGCTCATTTTGGATATACATATATTCGTAGAATATTCTACGCATACACCAAGGATATTCGTAACATATTCCTAGGTTATCCTGTACTGTGTGGGGTAGAACGATCTTAAAGAAAGTACCAAGCACCGAAGGTCAAAAATAAATACTGGTATCGGGTATCGAGAAATTATGTTATCAATCCATCTTTAGTTAAAAGATGCTATTCTTATAATTTATATTTTTCACATTAGTACTAATATACTTTGTAATAAATTAAACACATTAATATATTTTTCATTTGTTTATTTATTCATATTCTTTTACATTACGCAGTCAAGCTGTTTTCATTTTTCACAGTTATTTATTTCCCTTGACTTGATTACCACCTTCTGAGTGACTGTAAATATATCATGAAATAAAGGTTCCAACTAGTATAAAATAAAATTCATACATAAAAGAATATAGCAAACAGAGTCGTAAAACAAAACATTACATATGTGTTAATTGCTATGACATACACTTTAAACACATAGGAAATTGTAAAAGTACAAGTGGTATACACAAATGAATAGAACTAAGAACGATATTTTGAATAAATTGACATGATCAGAACTCGAATTAAGGCTTTCACAGCAACAGGAAATTATTCAAGGAAAAGATTTCTTCAGCACGTGCACTCGTAATTCACTGTTTTTTGGCGTTTAGAAATTAAAAAGTGTTCTACGACTTTCGTTGACAATGGGAAATTCTTTGAGGACTGGTCAAGGTGATATTCGCTCTTTGGAAAGTGGTAAGTATTCTAAGACCCATTATTTGCTCTAATTTTAAAGTTGATAATTGTTTTCGCCTATCACGTACCTTTTTTTTTAAATTGAAATTTACTAAACGAGCGTTTTTATTACAGTTGTAGGAAGATTATATACGGAAATTTTTGTTTGTTGCTATTTTAGACTTAACAACACTGGGAAGACAATTGCTCTATTTTCAGTATCTAAGAATATTATTTCCTAAAACTTCTCAAGGTAAATTTAGAAGATAATTTCTGAGAGTCCCGAAATCCACTCACGAAAGATTAAGAATTTGAAAAAACAGAGAACCAAATGTAAAAAAGACTGTGTAATGCGGATCTGCTATTTCACAGAAACTTGAAGGACGTGGTAAACAACCATCAAAGTAAGAAATAAAAATATAGAAACAGTGTTCAACGTTGAAAGAAAATGTAAAAACGAAATTAGTGAGCCTAAAGTGAAGAGAAGTAATTTCAGCCTATTTAGTACATAATTTTATTTGAGAAATATATTAAAACATTGCAACAAGAACCCTAATTTTTACCATTCATATAGTTGCAGGTTTATAATTTATAGGTCTGTTTGACATTCTTGGCTTCCTTTATTCACCACTTAAAACAGGAGATAAAATCAAATAATTTTTTTGCGTTTTCAAAAATTAAAATCCACTTCATCCCAAAAGTTGACGTGATAAAAACCTGAGATTATTTCTGAAATTAGCATAAAAAATAAAATTGAAGTCCAGCTATTTTGATACATTATTATTCCGATTTCATTGAAACAAAATATTTTAAGATAATAAAATATTCAATAATTTAACTTGTAAATTAAATTTGCACCGAAACCTTAAGGAAAAATTCAATTCTTAGCATCTGTTTTCATTTCAGTGATCGTAAAAATCTAGGCCCATACAGTGTATTTAATAAAAAACATTATGGACATAATTATGTAAACACCGCTCATCATTGAGATCTCAGTCCTTATAATACTAATGATAACCAATAAATGATTGGAATAGTTCAAATATTAGAAACAGAAACATTGAAAATAGATAGTGCATGCTTACATAGTTTCACCTCGGTTCCAGATTAATTCGCTTTTTAATTTATTTATTTTCTAAACGCATTTGTATCCGCAACTGTATTCATTGATCTTACTGAAGCCTTTCCCTATTAACCTAGCAGGTTATATTATATGCCTCAAAGGCTTGCGTTTAATATCATGAAAGCAGTGTCCAATTAAATTCAACCAACAAATTTCACAAATGTACTTTACTTACAGAAAGCAGAAAAATAAAATATGGCAAAATAGGTCCCGAAGCTTAATTTCGAGAAAAATCTGTTAAAAACACTAAAAAATCACTTTAAAAATTGGGAAAGAAACTCACAAATTGAATTTTGGAAGTACTATACAACTTCAAGTATACTCTAAACTTTTGCACCTAACAGCAGAAGTCATAGAAATTCCACAAAGCTAGAAACAATGTATTGAGTTCTTCAAAGTATAAATTTCGAACATGAAAAATCCATTCGATCCATCTAGAAAGTATCATTTTTTTCAACAATGTACATATTTAATATAAAACTTTGCTCCCATTTAGCAGACGTCCACATAAAGAAGCAGTACATTTTTCGTAAGGGTATCTCAAGCTCTTAAGAGTACGTATAAAATTTTATAGTTATTTTTGTTTGTTGACCAGTCTTTATTCAAAACAAATTGTTTTTTAAAGAACGTATAAAAAGCATGAAGAATTTACAGTGAAATAAAAATTTTATCCCAATTTACTAGAAAGTAATTTGCATAATTAAATGTTACTTAATTCAAGTTATTGGATAGGAGGAGGCCAAAATTCTCAACGGCTGGACAAGGAAAATGTTAATTAATTAGAATTTAGTTATCTACATTAAGGTAATTAAATTCAAAGATTTGTTTCCCTTTAGAAGCTCTATACGGTAATGGACTTTTCTGGTTTTGTTAAAATATTTTTTTGTGTAGAGCTATTAACTTCGTCAATAAGAAGCAGCTAAAGTTATCTTCAAAGTTTGGGAGCCGTTACAATCTGAATAGCAAGAGAAAGAGGAAGAAAATACACCAAATTTGAAGAAATAGTACTATCAGCAAAGTAACAGCAAGATATAATAACAAAAAGAAATACTCACGTAACAAACAAAATATTTATATTCTGGTAGAGTTAATTTTATCATAGTTAGAAGGATATACAAATTACAACTATTTTCTGTAGAAATATATGAATAAATGTTAATTGAAAAGAAAAAGAAGTATAATAAATTAAAATTTACGAATCGAAAACCAAATCTACTTTACCATACAGGCAGACCAATACCGCTTCCACTTTTTCCCCCACTTTACTATGGATATCAAAGTAACCAAACATTTTTAACGCTTCACAACAATTTAAAAATATTATATTTTACACGTCAAAAATGTTGATGCATTGAAATCTTAAAAAACAATTATTTTACATACGTCCATTTTACATTTAGGATCGCAACAAATAAGGAATATAATACTCTACAAACTTTGAATTATGAATATGTAATAAGACAATGAAACTTCAAATATAATAATACAATGAATTACATAAATATTTAATTTAAGATTGAAATATAACAATCCTGGACTTAATTGAAAAAAATAATTTCCTAAGCAGCATAAATTTCTCCTTGTTTGACCTTTTATTACACCAGATTTTCGGGTTCAGTTTAACACTTTCTTTTCATTACATTTTCTGAACATTACCTCTTCGTCTCATGAGTTCTCTTCTGTACATATGCCAAATATATTACTATACAAAATAAGGGATTTATAACATAATTACAGTATATATTCTTATCTCACCGATGAATATGCCACCAATCAATATTAATACATCAACCATGAATAGAACATACTTTACTATAACAGTTCCAAAAATTCTTTGTACAAACTAAATTCTGTGCATTTGATGGCGTTAAATAAGTTTAAGCTAAACAACGTTAGTGATGTAAACTAAACTCCCATAGGTAAAAATTATATTCTATTTACTAACTTTCAGGATATACTGAACTACGACAATAGAAACTTTATTTTTAAAAAATCATTAATGCATTTCCAAGATCGTTTTTCAATATTTCTTCCAATACCAAAATTACCACATCATTATACAAAAATTATATAATGGTTATATATTCCTGTCATCAGTGAACGCCAATTAAAAGTTTCTATATCATAGTACATAAATACCTTTATACGTACAGACTAAAGTGCATGTTATTAGTGTACGAAATCAATAAAGCTAGTTGAACTTGAGAAGTGTTAGCCATTTAAATTAAATATTTTTCGAGTTTACCATTTTCTGTTAAACATCCTACTGGAGTTCGGTATAAATGGCAACAAAAACCTTATTTCAAAAATAATAAATATCAAAGGTGTTATGATCTTTACTTCTTGTTACTTCTAACCATTTTATACAAATAAAAATCTTCAGGCTAAGAATCAATTAAAATAGATGTTAAATTAACTGAAGACAATCTTGTACATACATGTTTTTAAGCATTAAACAATATTGATATGTAGCTCTAATACGAAATATATAAATTTGTATGACTGTCGTTTATTGAAGGTACACGCAAGACACACATTCCCTAAAAATTACTGTATAACATTTAACTATATTAAATAACTACACATGGAATCTTGATCTGTGCTTCTATCTTCAGAATTGATTTCATTCTGCATAATTCAGGATTAGATATCAAACAATCGAACTTCAGATAATAAAAGATCGAAAATAGTGCGAAGAGTTTCAAGAAAGGTATCCTTGGCTTCTTCAAGTTATCCTAGATGGCAAAGTGATTGGTAACTTGGACTCGCTGCGAAGATGGGGTGCTGTTCTTAACTTCGGTAACCTAGCTTTATGACGTCAATTACACTCATACAGCTAGATAACCAAAGAAAAAATCAGCGCCAAATTCCACTGTAAAGGAATGGGTTAGTTAAGCATTTAAATATACGAAGGAAAAAGGTTTACTTTTACTTACCTCAAGCTTCGTAATGGAATGTGGACTTCACAAACACCACCAGAAAATAAATTTTGTGAATGAAAGTATTTTCAGAATGCTGTTTTAATAACCATCAATTTTTAATACATTTAACATGGTTAATGTTATTAGTACATAACTAACTACTCTAAAATATCGTTATGAGAGAAAAGGCTAAGAGTACTTTTGCAAATATTCTAGCTGATCTAAAAATACAACAGGGCTTCAAAACTAGCAAATAGAATCAATGTTGAAATAAGACTAATTAGCTACAAATTAATAACGAATATTAATTTTAGGTGTTTTGCAGTAAGTCGTGTTTTTTATTATTATTATTATTATTTCTCAGTTGTTAGAGGATATTGCAGAAGGTTTGTAATTAATTTTTGAATTAATCTAAATTCTTTCTTGCATTGTTTCTCATACATAACCTGGTTTATCGTGCTTGAATCGATATTTTATAATTCACGTCGCTCAATTAAATCAAATACAAAGAGGAAAAAACACAAGATAGAACAAGAGCAAATAATTTGCCTCATTTGTCCACATCCAGTTTAGTTCAAATTGGACCAAACTTTTCAGATTGAACTTATTCTTTTACACTTTTCGTCGCTGTGTGGTCATTTTTAAAATTATATCTTAATTCGTGCAAATAACTTAAGCATTACTTACAGGATACGCGCAGTGAATTATAAGCATAATACAAGAATCAAGGCAATAATAAAAAAGCAAGCAAGCATAAAAGCTGTCTTAAGAGCTGAAAGTTTTATCTATTGTGCATTATACAGAAAATGGACAAGTAATGATGTGTTGTGCCTGGTTTTATATACAAATCAATCACTACAATGTGATAAAGTGCAGCTTAATGGGTTATATATGGTTCAATGCAAGTGAAAAGCTGAGCTTTTAGTTTAGTATGTAGTTTTACTGACGTCTAACATTGAATTATGCTCCAAACATTATGCAAAATAACGTAGTAATAATGAAAGTTGTAAGAAGGTAGAAGTGTCAAATGAATTCAACTTTCATATGAACAAGAGCTGCAAGATTGAATCATGTAAAGAACTGTACTCAAACAATATCAAGACCAGCAATTATGATAGTAACTTGTAACAAAATATAATCATTCCATATATGTATATCTTTTGATGATTCATCAACAATATTTGTTTAGTTTTCCTTTTAATCTTAAAAGTGATTAGAGTTTGTTTTATAAGTGTTTGTTTCTTTTTCTTTACCTTGTGCCTTCATAAAAGAGCAGTGACGTAGTTAAAAGAAAATATGCCGTCACTTCTAGCAGACCCTCAGGCAATTGCTGATCTTGAAATGCCATGTAGCCATGTACGTACATTTTATTCACTACGTTTGAAGGTCGTCGTTTGATACAAACTAGCATAATTAGCCAATAAACATACACCTGCAGAGGTAAGTTGGGTAAGCACACGCATTCACAGTTTTTTTCTTCTCTGTGAATGGTAAATAATATAACCTCTTCTTTGCTGTTCCTTGTTTGTTATTAAAACAAAGAAATGTATATATTAATGACAAAGACTGTAGGCCAACTTGGTAACTATTTCACCTTCTATACAACACTCTGACAGAAATTTATATACCTATCGTGAAATAATACCTAATTTTTTCCAAGGGTCTATTGTTAAGTTTAATAGTAAGCTTCTCAAAATTCTACTTATATATTCTGTAAGTTTTAAGTAATATTAGGTGCAAAACGGGAAAATTTTGGTACGAGAAATAGTACCAAACTGTGTGCTAATTTAATAGTGGTTGTCTTGGTTAAAGAACAAGACAAACACGTTGAGGAACTTTACAGTTAAAAAAAAATAGGATGTTGCTTCAGCGCCATCTTTCTTGAACACACGTATAAGCAACTCGGAACAAATGTTGAATTTGTAGACGAAGACTGTTTCCTTTTCATTAATAAACAGACAACCCCTGTACATCAAACTTTTTAATACTTTGTGTTTCAAAGGTAAATGAGTGGCATTTAAAATACTTCATATATCCCTGTCACTACTAATTCTGAACGCAACGGTTTTGTCTTGCGGTAAACAATGTTTAAAGCAGCAAGCTTTAGACAATGCGATCTTTCAAAGTTTCGAAATAATGTGTTGTTTATTAAGGCATAAATAACTTCTTTTTTTGAAAGAAACTTAAATGCTTTCAGAGGAACTCTATGAATTTAGTGTGACTGTATGACTAAAAACCATACAGGAAAAGTGAATGATCTTCGGCTTGGTAAACATTTTATTGTAGTGTATGACAACATGTTGTTTTCAGCTCTCATATGTGTAAATTAAATTAACAAGTCTCAGTGGCAAGATTTTTCAAACATGTACGCAAAGTGGCAATAATGAAATTTACCGGGAAAGAAAGAACGCTGTCGCTGAAGTGATATGTATGATGTTTCATTGTTACAAGAAAAAGAGTACCTTGCTGTATGACACCTATATTACAAAACACGTTACTACACAACAAAATGTTTTCAACAATGAAGATTTGTTTTTGTATACGGTACTAAAAAATAGCACAGTTCCCGAGCATATTGGACAAGCTGAATACATTGTAATAAGTACCAGAAAAGAGCACACGAGAATTTTTGTGAAGCGGAAACAGGATTGTGAATTTGCGCTGAAATAATTTTCAGAAACAAAGAGAATAATTGGACACACGTGTTAACAATTAAACAAGGGGAACGATTGAATACACATGTTGCAAATGAATTCAATCGTACTTGTGTTCTTTAGGCGTCATTGGCCAAGGTCGAAAAATGCTTTCAAGACGTGATATCAGTAAAACAGTAAGTTTAAAATCAAGGAAGCAGCCTTCTTTAGTACCGGCCATTAAAGAAATTTCCGAAATTTGTCTACAGTTACCGACAGGACAGATCCTTTGTCCTTTTGTGATAAAGTGTATTTCCTTTAACGTTTATTGAAATGTTTGAATACATTTGAGATATAACTGTTAAAGGCAACAGGTTGACAATTCCTTTTCATAAAGACATGGATAAATGGTGAGAAATAGCTGCTGTTTGCATAATGAGATTGTTACATGAATATCAGGAAAGGTGGAAAAGAAATCTTTGTCTCACAAGTCGTCGTCTTGTTGCTAAGCAGTTTTTGACTGAGAGGTCACAACATGTGATCAACGGACTGTTTCGATTTATAGACTGTTTTTGCTCTTCCGCGCCTTTTATCATGAAATGCACAACAAATTCATCTTCAGCAAAGTCACCAGTATCAAAAAGAGCTCTCATATGAAGTCTGAGTCCCAAGATCTGAAAACTTTTGCCATGTTTCTCATATAAGGTGCAAAGAAATGAAAGTTTTCCTGCATTTTGGTTTATTTCAGTATTATTAAAAGGCTTTGGTTTGAGTATGTCCTAAACCATCTTGTAAGATCTAAGAACGACGTATTTTAAAAATGAATTTAAACCACTGTGATCAATGATCCTCCCAAGATTAGAGTGATGGGCATAAAATTGATCTTTGTGTTTATGAAATTGAACCCTCAATTCTCATTTTCTATCTATTTTATTTCCAAAACCAGGATAAACACCATGTTCAAAATTGTTCTCATTTCATCAAACACCATATTTTTGTTTAATTCTGGTTTCGTTTCATTGAACGGGATTTTTGTTCAAAATTCTGTTTTCGTTTCTTATCAACACATTTTTTCAAACCCAGTTTTAGTTTTTGTTTGGCTCTCATTTTCTGTCATTATTCAACTTTGGTTGTTTAAGATCTTTGAACAACCACAAACCGGCGTTAGAACAGAACACTGAGCGCTGAAAATAGACACAAAACACCACGATTAGAACAGTTTGAACAAACATACCGAAACCGGGATGATAGGAAAAGAGAATTACTGTACCACTTCTCATTTTTTCTTTTATATAACAACATGCTTACCCTTTAAAAAAAGAGAAAAAAAGTGTTGTCCATCCCTAGTTGTAACCTGAGATCCTCCTCCTGTATCTTCATTTTAAAATTGACATGTAAAATCTTTTATAGATTTCTTTTTCGGATAGCCTTCATACATATTGTCAGAAACAAAAAGATCTTCTTAGTCTCTTTTTGCGACAATCTCGTGCGCTCCGAAAATTTACAGACAAAATTCGAATATAGTTGTTTCAACACTGCTATTACTGTAACGGAATGTTTTGATCCCAACCCACGTATCTGGTCTTCCCCAATCTTATATGATTACGGGATTTACCACGGAAACAGATTCGTACTTCAGTCAAACATAAAATGGCCTTTCTGGTTTTATGTATGCATTGCAGTAACCCCCAAGGTCATTTGAATAGAGGTCATTGAACAATGCAGGGCAGATCTATCTCCAAATCTGTCACGTGGGTCGGGGGATTCCGCTTTAAGAAGTCAATGTTTATTCCAAACTGTTTTTCGTCGTTTTTTTTCTTCTTTCTATTGATTCACATTGCATATTGAGAAACCACGTGCACAGCTTGTATGCACAGGACGTTTGTGTATGCAGAATGGTGTCAATAATTCATGGTAGCCATCAAACTTGACAGTCAGGGACAGACGAACCTGTCTTCTGCATAGGAATCGTGGTCTTCCTGCTTTTTTCTTTAGTCTCGTCCCTTCTTTTGTTCCGCGTTTTGATATTTGACATTTGTCAGCTTTCTAAAAGGTCCTTGCTTTGTAAACACAACAGGTTATAAAAGAGGTCATTATTAAAATGAACACATCACTACATTGTTATTCGGAATTTCCAAATAGGTGATGAACATATTATCCTCGCGGAAACGAATTGCTCACTACAAATCAACATGATTCTTTTCCCACCAAGAATCAGAAAGTCAAATCGATTATGTAATCCAACCCAAGACGTGTACGAAAAAGTAATGTATTATTTACAGCTGTCCGTTTGAGTTAGATAATTTATTTCATATCTGATTTGACTGAGTTTCTCATCTAATATTTTCCCATGATTCGGAAACAAAGAGTAGAGGATTTAAATAGTGATTTACAGAGTAATTATTACCTAAATACTGGTTAATATTGTTTCTACACTAAGCACCATTACATATGCTTCATTCGCTTCTATCTTCGGAATTGCTAACCCAGATACTATTTGCAATTACGCAGTGTAACATTATTCGGAAAGAGTTATTGCAAATTACAAAATAGTCAAAATTTGATATTTACGATATGCAATTAGTTATGGTTTATATCCTCTCTTAAGTTATGGTTTATATCTTTTCAATAGTTTACTCCTAGACAACACTGTTTTTAGTTCCCAGAGACAATCCCAGTTAGAATTCCTTACAAGGGAAGGTCCCAGCCTGGGAGATGAAGTTTGAGAGCAGATTTCGTGTGGTGGCAGTTTACCCATCAGGTGAAAAGGTACCACAATAGTACAATAGGGCGCTCTATTTGCCCAATTTCGAAATAACGGGGGTCAAAATTTGTACAGCACCTTATGTACTTTAAAACGTTCCTTAATAACAACTTGTCGGGTGGCTGAGGGGGAAGGAAGCGTACTGGCTTGAGGAGCCTAAGGTTGTAAGTTCGAATCCCGGTACACTCAAGTTTATTTTTGTTGTTGCGTCACAATGAGTATTTCATGCATTGTAGTAATACAATGAAAGAAAATGTAATTATGAAACGATTTATTCTTCGAATAAAATTCTTGTGTCGGAATATTAATAAAGTTGTGCTTAAAAACAGTTTTTCACAAAACTTGTTGAGTGCAGTTATGGGCAGACTACAATAAAGAACAGCTGTCCTGTAATACAAACGATTTTCTTTGTTGATTCTTTCTGTGAAACAAAATACTGTAGTACTCATTCTGCTGACCAAAAATGAAAAAGACTTCCTGCAACATCTGACTTGGGAACACTTAGTACGCTTCTCCCACTTGGCCGGCTGACAGTAAGGAACATTTTTTGAAGGTATAAAAGGTGCTATGTAAAATTTGAAATTTGTTATTTCGAAACTTGGCAAATACTGCGCCCTAGTATTTTAGTATATTATGTAAACTTCCACCATACGAAGTATCATCGCAAACTACATCTCCCAGACTGGGAATCTCTTGTTACCCTTCCTTATCCAAGCTAGTTTTCAAGAAATTGAAGCACTTAATGGATTCAAAGTACGAAAACAACGAACTTTTTGAAGTGTATTTGTAACCTTTAGGCATCTTTGGCTCAGGTCAGGAACAAGAGGAGAGAGGGATGTAGACAGGAAGTGTCCAAGACCTAATTTGAAGATTCCTTCTCACCATTAGCCTGCTGTGATTGAGGAAAATTCTGGAGAAACTTACGTCAGGATGACCAGCTAAGTCAACACTCTACCGATTGAGGAACAGCTGCTCGCTCCTTAATTCCACGAATTTCCTGAGTTTTATTTTGTTTAAACCAATTTTTTATGAGAAGTAATTTTAATTTTTTTTATTGTGTTCGTGGCTTTGATTTTATTATTATTGTTGTGAGTCGCAACCAAAGCAATTATCTTAGTCGAAAATAGTGTAGGCCTAATTACTTCAGTTTTGTTCTTTAAAATCCTTTTACTGGGGAGAACACGGTATTTGTCAACACCGTAATGATGGTCTGCGCGCAGGAAGTGAATGCAGGGATGGTACGTTAACTAAGGCCCTGGTGATAGCTAATATTATTAACCTCCACCACAGAAGATTGGCTATGGATTGACGTCACCCCTGGCTTGGGCCAGAAGTATCCTGTTCAGTGCATCAACGACAAAAATAATTCAAAAATTGAAATAGAAAGGAACATAAAACTGAAAAATGACTGTGATTCTAAATACTACTCGGTATTTATACTTCCATTACTTTAATCGGAAATTTTACCATTTCATTACAGAATTCAAGACATCATAACATTGCATATGGATGGGGGAACTAAGCTAATAAAGTATGGTGCGGCTACACGACAGAAGAATTTAGCGTTAATTGTGTTAATTGGATGTAACACCAAAACAACTATAAATTTCATGCCTGAAACGAATATTCCTAGCCATCTGTTCTAGAAGAAACACCTGTTAAATTTTGAACAGGTGTTCTTTTTAATTTCCTACAGGTATTTAATGTCTTCTTTTGCATCACTAAATTATAAACACTTCTAATAACTACTGGTTTTACGGTGGTGTAAAAAGTCCTCTCACGTAAAAATGATAAACGATTTCGTTCCTCCAGCCTCTACTCTTTGTTGAATCTTGGCATTCAATGTATTCTGAAGGACGTTAGAATTAGTATCTGGATTCCAAAGAGCAAAGTTGTTTTTTGCTTCGAAAAATCCAGGCACTCCTGTTCTTGTCTCCTCTAATTATTAATGTGCAAATTGGTTTCTCTTAATGAAAGTTAGCAGGAGAGATCTATAGAATAATGAATTAATTCAGAATATTGAAATGGAAATATGATATACAAATTAAACTGGTCGCCATTTCTAAAACCCTTGTCCCATTCGTTGTCTCCGATCAAACAACAAACACGTGGGGAAACGTAACATCTTGTCTGACGGTATCTTTCTTAAACGATATCTCTCCCTTTCCAAACCCTTCCTCCTTCTCGGAATAAAAACAGAATATATTTTAATCAGGATGAATGTGATGAGCGTTCATTGTTCCGGTTTGAGAAGCGACAATGTTAAACAAATTTTAAAAATGTCGGGTTCTCTGTTATTGTTTATCCCCCGTAACTGGAGTGCTAGTACGCTTCCACCTCCTTGAGATGGTTTCATGTTATGTCCTCCTTTCTAGGTAATAATAATAGTATATTTCAGTAATGTAGTCTAGACCCTTTGGGTCTGAACCGCCCAAAACCTTCGATTTCTAGATGAAACTTGAATATTATTACGGCAATAAGTAGTATAACTTATATAATTTTAGAATTATAGGATTAGTCATATAGTTTTCGGAGGGGTAGCACTAGAATGTGTAAGAACAAAAGTTAAAACAAAGAATTACTTATGTGTTGAACAGTAAACTCATCCTTAAATATAGGTACGTATTCATTACTTTTTGGAGATATATTGTATAAAAAATCTAAATTTCACGAGGGTGTAGAGCCTACTAACCCCGCTAAAGACATCTCTGTTTAAACGAGTCGATGCTATTCCCGCCGTGTCAATTCTGCCACGGCGTCTCATAGTGTTAATCCTGCCACGACATCTTACCGTGCCAATCCTACCACGACGTCTTACCGTGCCAAATCTACCACGGCGACTTATCGTGCCAAATCTACCACGGCGACTTATCGGGCCAAATCTACCACGGCGACTTATCGGGCCAAATCTACCACGGCGACTTATCGTGCCAATTCTACCACGCCGACTTATCGTTTCAATTCTGCCGCGGGGACTTATCGTGCCAATCCTGCCACGGGGACTTATCGTGTCAATCTAGCCATGACGTCTTATCGTGTCATTCCTGGCATGACATATGTCAGGTTTCCCTTCATTGACTTTTCTCGAATCCAAAATCACGACGAAATTTATGTGACAAGACGAGACAGCAGAACTGATACAACCTCAAAATAAACAACTATTTACCACCCCTACTTACGTTCCTATTGTCACTAATTCTCCCTGAGTTATAAAGCTGAGAATACAGGTTATACTTGATTTCAAGCAAACTTAGTACAAGACTGGTTATTTTTTGTATTCAATGTGTAATAGAACTTAGATCTCGCACTACACTAGTATATAATAAATTATAAAACTTATTTATGAGACTTGCTGAACACATATACAAATACAAAGTAATAGCAAACATAAAATCAATGTTATAGTACTAATTTCTTGTAAAGTTATCGCGAATGTCCCGAAATGTCGTCTGCGTGTATGTGTGATATGTCTTTTACATTCGTGTACGAAATCTAAGTACTTTATCCTAAATTCAATTGTTACAATTATTTATGTGGTAATAAAGATTGTGTGCCCCGTGTACTTCTGAGCGACGCCTATCAACGTGATTATATGTGGCACCACGTGTTTTCTGAACCTTTCAATGATCTGTTTCAAAACTTGGCCACTGTACTTAAAATGCTATAAGCCTATCCATTAGCCAAGACCGTGTTCAACATGTTTCGGTTCTGTGGCACTTTACGTACGGAACCTGTCAGCATTGGGCTTCTGTTTCCTAAGGAAAGAATGCTAGGTTACAAAAGTTTGAGAGTGCAGCACCATATTTTCATCTATACGGGGATATAAATTAGGAAAATGAACAGAAAAAGTGGTCTTTGGCCCAGACGTAATCGAATTCTCGACTTACAATTGCTTTAGTAACAGCCACATGACCAAATACTCGACCTGAGCTAAAATTGCCTAAAGGTCTCAAATAAAATTCAAATTCAAACGACAAAGTACTACGCACAGAACCTCTGGTCTCAACCAAACTAGCCAAATCTGCTTGCGTAGAAACCAGAGATCATTCAACTTATTGGAGGACTTTTTCTGCACATTTTGAACGTTTGTGTTTGACATATTCGGGACTGTCCATTATTAGCAGGCAAGGTAATCAGGCAATAAGAGAAGACGCGTATGCCTCCCAACAGGATTTTCATAAATTCCAACACCACATAACATGTAAATCAATTACGAAACAATGATTTGAGTTTGTGATTAAATGTCTACGTATGATTTGTACTATCAGTAGAGTAGACATATCTAAGGACATTATTAGACGAGACCTGAATTTTGGTTTGCGCGATAGAGAGACTGTGTATGACTGAGGATGTACCTTGGGTGTCCTTAAGCCGTATAACAAGTTTGACTTCTTTTCAATTAAAAAAATACAAAAGTAACTTGTATTATGTTTCTTAGTAACTAGTCAGAAAAGACAATCACAATCCAATTCATCTCTTGAAATGTCTTTCTACTAACGTGACAGGAACGTATTTTATTCCTACCTGTAGTCAAGAAACCAAAGGACCAAGTCAAAATCCCTGACATAGTTATTTACAAGCGAATTACAGCGCGCTGACTTCTCAAGGCAAGACATTCTTGATTATTATTGAAGTATCAAACGATTGCAAAGAGGGGAGGAGGATTACCAAAATAAAACAGCTTCAGTATCCGGTTGCCCCAAGGTCGTT
This sequence comes from Lepisma saccharinum, assembly GCA_022664845.1. NCBI lineage: Eukaryota > Metazoa > Arthropoda > Insecta > Zygentoma > Lepismatidae > Lepisma > Lepisma saccharinum. The sequence goes on from JAGDQP010000041.1 coordinate 102,448, forward strand.
ATATTCGACCCATTATGATAAAGTCCTCATCAGTGTTGCCAGCAAGTTTCTGAAGAATAAAAAAGCACTAGATACGAGGAAAAAAGAAGAATTGTGTTCTGAAATATCGTGTCAACAATAAATATCTCATGATACTGAATTCTTGTACTTTGTTGGATACATTTGGAGAAAAAATTACTTATAAATCTAAACTAGAGAAAGAGTTCGGTGGAATTCAAAGTTTTATCTTAGATTTGCCGTTACCGACAGTAAGACGGTAAGATACTTTCTATCCTAATTGCTTACTCTGTAAGTGTTAACCTAGTTATATACTTAATTAAAAGGAGGTACTACCTTGCCTATTCCCTTCACATTAATTTTCAACTTGCTTTCTAAAGTATGAACAGAAGTATATAACTTACCTTCAAAGATAATGTATTTAAAAAATAAACCAACAAACCTCACTTCCAAGTTCTCCATTAAAAGAACACTACCCGGATGGTTTCTTGTGAGAAGCTTATCTTCTGTTACAGCCACCACGTATAACAAGCTGTTCCACACGATGCAACAGGCACTCACCGTGTAAATTAGCAATTTTTCGAAGCATCTATTCAAAAGTATTGAAGCGTTACGTTCACTACACAACAGGCATGTCTTCGTCTCTTCCTTAGATACACGAATCATCAGCTTAGATGAAATTTCTAACTAACTGCGTTCTTCTTCCTGCAACAAAAAGGAAATTTAAAAAGTTAGAATAAATAATCGCAATCTAGTTTACTAGAAAAAATAGACAAAACAACTAAAACAATCTAAACAATACCCATATTTTATGGAAAAAAATTTCCATCTAATGTAGACAACATAAAGAAAGAGAAATTAACTCGTGTCTGCCTTCCCTTCATTGAATACGTTATCAATTGTGACTTTCAACAATACTAAACATTCTATACAAATAAAATGTTAAAATTAAATAAATCAATAAACAAAATAAAGGAATTGCTAAACATTAAAAATTCGTTCGAAATTCCAGAACAAAAATCTGGATTCTGAAAACGAAATATCAATTTTAGTGATTCTGGATTTTCGGAAAGGTCCAACTTTTGTTAGCACAAAAAAAATGAAGTTGGACTCTTCCGAATTTCGGCCAGGTTACAAGAGAAATTAGACACAAATTTCGATTTTCCATGAGTTCACTCCGTGGATAATGAAAGACAAAATATCTTGCTTTCTTTCGGAAATGTACGGATAGAAGGACCATTCCAGAATTGAAATCTGAATTCGGGAAACGAAATTACAATATCTATTATTGTTGAATGTTGGAATTTCGGAAAGTCACAATACCTGCAACGTAGAAACAGTTTTATATTGGCTCAAGAACTTGATTTTTGAGAAATATAGGAAACTATATTCTTCATACAATCTGTTCACTTGCCAATACCAGTTATATTCATACTGCACTGTTAAAAAGTAGTCTTGTACAGTCAGTGACAAAAGTTATTTTCCTTTATTAAAATTTATTTTGCGAATAGATGCAACGAATTATGTTTTATGTTTTCTGTAACTTACACAAAATTACGTTTCTTTAACTTATTGAAAATTTTATTGCATTCAAATCGACTCATCTTTTTCAAAGTGATTCGCAATATAAATTTTAAGAACGAGATCAACCTTTTGTAATTGACTGTACCTCCTTCACTCACATAAGGTACAGCGTTTGGTTTAGTATTCGGGAGGCCCTGTGATCGATCCAAGGAGCCGATCATCCTGATAGGTTTTTCCAGGGTTTTCTCTTAGTTATACCAGGTAAAGATACCTACAAAAATAGGCCCTGGTCCATCTATAAAAATCCAATATCCACTCTCCGACCCTATCCCGGCCTGAGCCTTAGATGCCTAAAGATCTTAAATTCAATTCAATTTATTCACATAAAATTATTTAGCTTTTAATTATTCTGTGCGCTTTAAGTCTGCAAAGATGTGAGCGGGTTCTTACAAGTTACATTGCTTCCATAAGTTTCCTACGACATGTGGGTCAGAGCGGTGGCAGACTATTGGTTTAACCATTTGAACTATGAAGCCACAGAAAAAAGTCATTATTTTCCTCTATAGATTCAAGAAGTTTCATGCAGGATTTTTAACAGATCCCCCAGTGAGGTGTCATTACCCAAACTCTCGAGTACCCCCAACTTTTAACCTTTTTGGGTTAGACATTTGATAGAACTCTACATACATTACAACTTTGGTTTTAAACCTCCGTAAAACTGAAGATCCTGGCAGAATCCCTGATTCAACGGAAATGTGAATAAACAGATTTATAAAGCACATATAATGGTGGGCACACCGTGAACACGAAGTCGTGTACACATTTTGTATATTATTGTACAGAAAACTTACGTAAATAACATTCAAAATGAGTCTAAAATATGTATGCTACTAGATGTGAACATTGTGTGTGGGAGGCTATCGTTACTAATTTCCAAACACTATAATCAAAACAGACAAGTACTTTTAAAAAAGAAGCGCCATTATCCCATTAAGTAGTCTTATCTCATTGTTAACTCGTGCTTGGTTTACTCAATGAAATTTAAATCAACAGTTCATTTCCTTTACATAAACACACACGAACACATAAACACAATAAGAGGACTATATAAATTATCCATTCTTCTCTTAATGTTTTGAAGGGGTGTTAAATGAGGTTAGGGGTCGTTCCGTCACGATGGAAAACTAATGAGACATTTCCGCTACTACTGTGTGTGACTTCCGTAGCAACTCAGCTCGTAGGGAACCGCTGCAGAACTGTTGCCGGAAGTATCAAGTGAAGAAAGATGTATCAGAACAACTCAGCAACCCTTCGTTCGTGTGCTTGTTTGACAACTATATTCACGCTTCCGACACGTGTCGAAACAGAAGACCACCAGAACAGACGGAAACAATTTTTCTCCCGCGCACAAAAGACGGGAGGGTAGAGTCCTCTTGTTGCTTTTAACAACAGGTTGTGGTCTTATAATACATCTCTTTTTTGACCTGCACTGGAAACAATTACGAAACGACTTTAAATAGTTCTCTTTTTTTATGTGTAATTTCAACGGTGGATCTACAGAGCAACTTGCCGATTTCTATAACGCTGAAACTTTGGATTGGTAATTTCAACGGTGGATATACACAGCAACTTGCAGAGTTCTATAACGCTGGAAATTTGGATTGGTAATTTCAACGGTGGATATACAGAGCAACTTGCCGATTTCTATAACGCTGAAAATTTGGATTGGTAATTTCAACGGTGCATCTACACAGCAACTTGCCGATTTCTACAACGATGAAAATTTTGATTGGTAATTTCAACAGTGGATGAACACAGCAACTTGCCGATTTCAATAAGGCTGATTTTTTTTATTTATCTTGTACCTGCGAAAAACATTAAATAATTAATGTAAAGTACAAATTATACTAAACATATTTATGTTTAGAGAGCGGCGGTGTACTTAATATGCCTTTGCTTTTCGCTTTGTTTTAACAAGCTCTAGACGTTACTGTGTTTTACCACGTTATCGGATGTCCCGGCTTCGAAACTGTGAACCAGACCTTCTGAGCATTTTCTATGGATTTTTTGGCATCAGATGAAAGGTGCACATTATCTTGAATTAAAGCGAGGACCCCCTTCCCCTCCTTTTTTTAACTTGTCATACAAAAAATGAAAGAAATTACTCATAAAGGAAACGCACGGAAATAATTTAACGAATTAAATAAATGTTTTCTCTTTTTCCAAAACGATTATGTGTTAGTGAAGTGAAAATAAATCTAAATTAAACTTGATGGCAAACCCAAATCTGGTTATGGCCTGCCACGTGGCTTTCGGTTCATTCGGTGTTACTTTGTTCATACAACGATTGCCATCGCTACTTTCTCTAGCTTCCGGGGCAGGAGTCCGCTATTTATTTATTGAATCGTTCTCCATTTGTCCTGTTGTTGTCGCACCAAAATTCCGTGTCCCTGAGAGAATCGAACTTCGAACCGCTCGCATTGATAACTATGACTAACTACTCAGCTAACTGAAGAATAATTAAAAGACCAAACCATTAGTACATCTGACGTGACATTTATGTTAGCGAAAAAAAACACAAGGTAATTCGTTAACGCATGCAATGAGATAGAAAATTTTTAACTATTATGCCAACCTAAAACATTCGGGTTAACAACTAACATATTTTAATCTGAAATGGCGGATAACGTTATATCGATAAAGGTATCAACTCTGATGCCTTAGTAAATGTGGAATTGAGCAAGCATTAATTAGAGCTTCTGAATGATTCAGAGAGAGAAATTTCAGTGATGTGAGATAATAATCCAATTTGGTACATCGCCAAGTTTATTGTAACGCTTAGTGAGAAAATGAACGTAGTAGGAGCAGAAATGCATCCTAGCAATATGTGTGTTATCGTCTGAACGGTTTCTCGATCTGAATACCTGTACTTTAATAAAATCACGTTGTTCCGAGTGAAACCAAAAGTTGTACAGATTTAAACCGCGTTGTCCCTATTACATTTAAGTTTCATGTAAGTTAATTTAGCTATTTTCAGTTGTTTCAGACGGTACAATCAATTATGGAATACTTGCAGTTTCCTAACGATCAAACTTTCCTTAAAATATCGATAAATTATAGGATTACGTCACTTTTGAAATTGCGCTAATTCGTACAACTTTTGCCGGTCGGGTGGTCGAGCGGTCTGCGGCGGTAGGCTATCGACTCAACGGTTCCGGGTTCGAGTCCCGGCTGGGGCATGGGTGTGGATTTTAACACTTAACAGCTAAAGGCAAATCGTGACGGGCCGAAGTTACTAAACTGGTCCATATAAAAATAAAGTTTTTTTTATCGTACAACTTTTGGGAGAATAAATTTTAGCTGAAGTGTTTAGTGTAACAACATTTTTCAAAACCAAAAACGAAGTAAAAATGGTTAGAGAGCTTCAGGTTTCCCGAGCTATTTTAAAATTAAAATAATTGCTTTTCTAGATTTCCAACCTTTTCCAAAATACGGAATCTCTGAAGCCCACCTGGTGAAATAAACTTGTGATCAGTGAAGAATGATGACTACACAATTTTGTTTAATTGTAATAGTATTGCAGAGGTAACGATACAATTGAATATACTTATAGTGTTAACGACTCAATAAACGAAGAATTAAAATATTTAATGGAAATAATACACTGTACGCCCACAAAATTAGATATGACGAATTAAAAGTTAAAAAAAAATCTCTTCATTCTTTGTATGGTTCTTTTTAAAGAGGAAAAGATTGTTTACTAGAAAGAAATTGTCAGTTTTTCATATTCGTTACTGTTAGAAATAAAGAAATACCATTGCACTGACGCTGCTCAAAGTCTCTCTCCTTTTGTCTCCTCTATAGAAAGACGAAGTTAAGTTTTAGGAATAGACACTCTTACCTTTAACTTTTATCATGCAAAAGGCAATAATATTTCATTAAGGAGAGCAGTGAAAAATAAATAAAGTTATAATAAATTAAGAAGCGCTGTTGGCAGTAACACTAAATACTTCCTTTTTATCCTAACGTAAAAGGTGTGAAAATATTCTTAAATAGTTAATAGTTTGTGAACCCACAAGATCAGCAAACCCCAGGTTGTGAACCACTGCTTTAAAATCTATAGGCACCATAGGTATTTTCTTCCCGTTGTTGATAAGTATGTAAGCAGATTAAATAAAGGATTTATAGTATCCGTCTTATATTCAGCAGTAGTATCTCGTGTGCAGCCATACCCAATTGCACAGGCCTACCAGAACATTTCTTATAAATGTTGGATCAATAAATATGCACTCCACTAGTTTCAATTCTACGTCCCCTTGGTTTAAAAATTCTGGGAAAACCGCTGATCTCTAATCTCTAGCAGAAAAAAATATCAACATTCTCAAACAAAAAAGTGTACGAGTTACCTTACTTCACCTCAATATGCCGGAAAATAACCACATTCCACAAACCATAATATTAGTAGAAGAAACACTGTACGCGAAGTTGATTTGTTGTGACACTGCACGACGTGCACAACACCACATTGCACGTATTATTTTAGTGACTTGGGATAAGTTGTTGGACGTTCTGATAGAAAGGCCGCAGATGCAGGAATCTGTTCGATTTGTGCATTGAAATTCCTGGCCGTAGTCGTCGAGGTCCCATCACGAGGAACACCGTCACGGCTCGCTGGAGAGGCCAAACCATCAAACCACAGAAGGCATTGAAGATTGCGCTTCCCTCACGTTCACACACCAACAACCAACAACGCCTCTTTGTGAAGAGCATATCTTGTATCCGTTCCATCCTCTCGCATTGCCTGTTGTCCGCTATTGACACCAACTATTCGTTCTTTTTGCTTCCAGTCCCTCGTGCTGCGAAACTGGCCAGGTGTTTGCATGTTGTGTGGACGTATGTCTGAGCTGTTGCATAGCCTTTCACAAAACCGGTCCATCTTTTTTCTTCCTTTGCCAAAAAGTTTGCAATGTTGCAATCTATCATATCTAAACAACACCACAGTTACACTACAGCCGAAATGTCTGAGCTCAGGTGAAAAAGGGCAGCACTATTACTTCGATAACTCTCATAAATTCTGAGAATTACAAAACCTGACAGCATAATTGAATTGTGGACAGCTCAAACTTTACTCAAACGGTAATAACGATAATTATTCATTTCTTCAACGCATTCTTTAGCTTTCTGCTGCTTATTTATTAGTTTTGAATATTTGTGGGTTGCAAATTATTCTAGATACAGTTTATATTTTCCTGTTACTGTATACTCAAGGCTGGTTTGGAGAAACCCAAAATTCCATTGAAATCATATATTATTTAATGTCTCCTGCGTCGATTTTGTCCCTGCGTTATGAAATGAACATCCCAAATACTAACCTTTCAGTGTTATTTATTAATTCTTAGCGGTCCCCGAAAATGAACATTGAGGCTAAAGTAAGAGATTGTGCTCACTGCAACGGATTCTAAAATACCAAAATATTACTTTAAAAAAGTCAATTTCTTTTCCTATTCCTAGTATCCTCCTAGTTTGATTCCTATTATCATTCCAACCAGGGATAAAATCCTTGTATTTCTACCCAACATAGTATCTTGAAACTTATCAGCAACCACTAGTATAGTATCCCCCTTCGTAATTTATAACGAATCGAACACTGGCTCTAGCTATATTATTATTATTATTATTATTAAAATAAGAGACGACATGCTTTCGATCTAGCCACATGACAGCAATTCCCCCTATTGTAAAACAATCTAATTTACTATGTTTAATGGTTCTACAGAAACTTTCAAAGTAAGGTAAAATCGCGTCATAACGAATCTTACAGGACCAGCGATTTTATTTCGTTATAACGAAAATTCTTTGTAATGGACATTGTATTGGAGAACAAGAATTCGGCGGGAATTTCGAAAAACTTCGTTGTAAAGAAATTTTTACCTGTACTCTATATCCATCCCATAATGAACAGATCTATGAAACCTGAGAAAATTCTTTAGAGTTGGCAGCCCTGTTTCAATGGAAAACATCGTGCATCACGTGGCTAATACTCTTTCCCAATGGAAACTTCTGTATACATGCAGAAATTTTATTGCTGTAACCTTTGCTTTTGAATTTCCTCCTCTTTTTTTTTTTTAACTATACTTAAGTCTAAAACGCATTTCTGCTTCAAGAAGTAAATAACCCCATAAGCATGGGTCACGAAAGAAATTCTCCTTTGTTTTTGTGCAAAGGGTTTCAGAAGCTGGAGAAATGTGGCAACACAGCACTTTTATTTTAAAAAATGATGGATTTTATGGCGTGCCATAGCTCTAATGACGTACAGTACTAGCAATATGTTTAGTAGTATGTTCCCCATTAGCGCTGCGAGGGGTTCTTTAAGATTTCCACACGTGTCACTCTTCCATACCTTACATAATTCGTTTCGTTCATATATAATCTGTCTATGCTACACAATAAGACGTGATCTCATTCAGTAATTGAAGAAAATGACGCCCATTGGCTGTCAGACATGTTGCTAAATGATACATTTCAAGGTGTTGGAAGAGATGCGTAGTAATATGGTTGTAGAAAATTAGGTATTCATCGTTAAATTACTGCAACAAGTAAAACTTGCAGGAGTACAATTATTGCACAAGTTATATTTATCAGCACGAAATGTTCTTTACTGCATTTACGCTATTTTCACAATTATTCAAGCAAGTTATTGACATTCATAAATTAGCTGGTCATGGCATGTTGCATGTACATTCAAGAAACAATTAAAAAAGAAACATTTTGTAAATTAGATGGTCAGAGCTATGACAATGTATTATAGTAAAAAAAACAAGGCATTTGTTATAATGTTTAGTTCAGTAGACTTTACTGATTCTGATTCCCGTCCTCAACATTATGCATTCTTAAAACTAGCGTTTTCCGTAATTTAGAGATTTGAAACTTCTTAGTCTCCGAATTTAACGGAAGTTGACCAATATGGCGTTTTTATCTTGTTTTAAACATTATCGTGTCTCACTCATACTGAGTCATAGGGGAGAAATTAGTAAACTACCGTAGACTGTAGTGAATAGGTATACTTTTTAGGGTGCCTTTTTAAAAGAAAAAATCCTCACCAACAAATAATTGATTCCAATGGGTAATATCATTGAGTTCTTACCGATCCCCCACAGTGTTATTGGTGTCCATATTTACCTCAGCTTTGTGGTGCATGAGGACAGGTGTTTACTTTTAAACTTGCTCCCTACTCAGTTTCACACTGGGATCAAAAGTGATATAATTTATTTTTGTACAAGAGGTTGATAGGTGTCTGGGAATAAAAGAAAACTTTCTTTCACAATTTAGTATGGCTTATCTAAATCATGCCCTGATTTTTTATCACTATTTATTCATTGTGGATATTTATCAACTTCAGACTCTTCAAGATTTGCTGGATTAACACTGCGACTATGTACTATGTTCAACCTCGTTTGCGGTTCCTTATCTGTTCTATTTCATCGTTTCATTAACGGATTTCCTTCAAGAACTGACTTAGGTTCATTATCGACTACAGCAAAATTTTCTTCGCTTTCTTGAACTGTATTATCCACAGTAAGTTTTTCAAGAGGCAATGTATTTGTAACTCTTCTGAATAAAAGAACATCTTCGCTTTCCAAATCCAAAGTTGATGTCATTTCTCAAATTCTTCACAAATGTAAAGTTTCTCTCGAGAAATTTGGAAAATATTAATTATAGAAGCGCCTACTTCTGCCTTTGAATTATTAAAACTTACACAATTTTCTTTTTTCATAATTTTTTTTTCTTTACTTCAGTTTGTCATAAGCATTAATATTCCAGAAAAATGTTAATTTGTCCTTTGCCATATTCCTCCTATTCGCCCCAGTTTAAACCAAATAAAAGTCTTTGAACTAAAATTTAAATTGTCTATTACCAAATAAAGATAGTTTGTATCTATCTATGGGTGAATACTCATCAAAATATGCCAAAATGAGACATCGATTACAGAAATATGTCAACCTAACCACAAGCAGGTACCAAATAATTGTGAGTTAGAAAAATTGTTTTCATTCAATACGTTTAGATGCAATCATCATATAATTTTGTCTTTTCTACTATAGAAGATTTACGGCACATCTTATCTCGAAGAAACTTACTTCTCTTTGGAAAGGGAGAACTTATAATAAAAGAAAATTCTCTCCTCCCCAATATCTGCTCCAGGGATGAGTGAGTGACAGGAGTAAGTTACCGAGTGAGTGACAGGAGAAAAAAAAAACATTGTCAAATCGAAGATTTCATCTGCTACCGAACGTCTTGTATGGAAAATAAAACTCCAAATACGTAGTGCGACGCAGGTGACATGTGTAAATCAACATTTCGTAACAACGCAATTTTCCGACATCTAAGACTAAAGAATTGTCAAAGACAAGTGAAAGACTAGATATATAATCTTCTAACTGTCATTAATACAATCATTAAGAACGATTTTTACAGCCTAGGAAGACTATATCAACCAAATTGTTTTTCCTATAATTCACATGAAATTTCCCTAAGGTCAAGTTGCAAATGTCATATGTTTGTAGTCACTAGAATTGTACCATTTCAATCCAATAACACCCAGAAAATGTATAAATGTCTTTTTCGATTATGTATCAGAAATAGGTTATTGAAATGTATCAGAAAATAACCTATACAACCGTACCATAACACCCCAACTATTCATTCATCTTTCTAATTTTATGGGAGAATCGTCGTGAAGAGCAAATAGCACCCACGAGGTCACTTGTTTGCGGCTGGCGGCAGTAGTTCTTTTATTTTCCCCTTTTTCGAAAGTTTGTCATGGAGTCCTGCTTTCTATGAATAACAGAAAATGTCTTTGGAAATACAAGACCATTCCTCACTCCAAGACCTTTTTAAAAAAGAAAAATCTACCTCTGTTATTGTAATACAAAGGTGAGATGAAACCCCCTGCCGATGGGCTATTCCACTCAATTTCTATTTCGTCCCGCGCACCAATGATTGTTGACCATTCTTTGGAAACTTTTCCCTCTTTTTTTTTTTCTATGCTACGTTACAACCTATAACTCCAATTGTTCATTTTTATTTTTTGTATAGCTTGGGTTCCCGAAATAGATCAAACAACCTAAATACAAAAACATTCTTTGTATTTTATTTTTAGGCATTGCTTTCTCATTTCATTCTGGTGTACTTTTAAGCAAAGTATTTTCACAATAGCTGAGGAGAAAGTTAGGCTATTCAAATTCTTTTTTCTATTTTCCAAACGCTTTTCCAATTCTTATCGACAATAAATAAACAAGATGGAAAAAGAGAACTGAAAAACTTAAACACGAAGAACGACTACATTTTTTATGTTCCTGCTCAAATTCTCTCATCTTGAGTTGAAGAAATCGCTGTATCAGCCAAGACATTGACAAGAGAATCGGCGTGTTGGTCTGAGGACTTGGTACGCTAGCCGCTCATCCAACTCCAGGATTCGAATCCCGACTGGCGTATGGATGTTTGTAGATTTTGAAAACTCAAGTACCTTCTAGAATCGTAAGGTGTTTATTTCAAGGACAAAAGTAGCCGCTGCAGGAAATTTGTTCTCGGTAGGTGAGTGGTAATGCTTGCTGTCTTGTAATCAAGGGGTCCCAGGTTCGTTTCCTGGTGGGGACATAAGTTATTCCACTTTAAACTGTAGGACCTCATTACTATCCGACAAAAGGAAATGAAAAAGCACCATTGGTTCATCTTACACAGGGACCTTTGGGTCATAGACCTGCCTCCGGGCAGAACACCAAGCAGAAGCACCAAGAAATTTACTGCTGTATTGGATTTGAATATATTCCAAGAACAAATTTGCTTTTGGAAATCGTCAAAATTTATGACGGTTTTCAAGTTAAACAGGTTTATAGTTCAAAGATAGTAGCTTTAAATCATATACTATACATACGAAGTCTTTTTGCGTTTAAAGAGCAAGCTCCACGGGCACTTTATCATTCTTTAATAAGAATGTACACATTTTGAGTTGTATACATTTTAATGCTTTGTGTACAGGAAATTGTAATCGCACATGACGTTTTCTTGGTATATTTTCTGGTAGATATTTTCTTGTAGCTTTAAGAATAACTACGATAAGTTACATTGAAATTGAAAGTATATTTCAAGAAACTATTAAACCTAAATAATACTTTGATTCGTCAACTCTTCGTTCTACGCAATTTTAATGGTAATATTTTCTATTAAAATCTGAATTTGTTAATGCTTTATACGAATCAGCTGTCTCTCGTGTTCCTTTCTATACATAGACGAATTTCTGTTTCAAATATCGAACTTTTGCTTATAGCTTAGAAAAATAACTTTACATAAGTTCACAGAAAGCGTGATATTGCAACCGTACCATTTCTTTTCAATCTAAATAGCCTTGATACGTCGTAGCACAGTAAATTTTCCACAGACAACTACTGTGGAAAGTAAATTATCATGATTTGGGAATTTACTTTCACAGAATTTCTTTTTAAACTCATTTTGCCGCATATTTTGTTCACAAGGCATCCTAATAGACTGCAGCTTGCATTCTCGCACCGATATAGATTTAGTTGGTTGAAGTTACAATCGAAACAACTTGGTTGTGTTACTGCTCTGGCCAACATTATCCTACTTCATCACAAAATGATTCACTTGAAGTGCACGTGTATGTTTTTATCATGTAAAGTTCACTTGTTTTGAAATGATTATACTACTGTAAGCATTCTAGTATTATGATGAAAACCCTTCTTAGCTTACACGGCAGTCACACCTAAGCACTCCTATCCTGGGTCCTTCAAAATTAGTACTTGTGAATTTAGCTTACACGGCAGTCACATCTAAGCACTCCTATCCTGGGTCCT
>JAGDQP010000041.1:114849-191980 GCA_022664845.1 Lepisma saccharinum
GAATTTAGCTTACACGGCAGTCACACCTAAGCACTCCTATCCTGGGTAAAAGAAACCAAAGATTTCCTCGCCTTTTCCGAGAGTGAGTAGCTTTTGTTACTGGTTTAAGTTATTTGTGAACATGGGGATCAAATACTAAAATATATTTAGTAAATTTGCAACTGTAAAGTGCATACACTAGACATTTTCTTATCCACTTCGAACATATTTTCTTGCCAGAACTATACCTGAAATATATGAACTATCAAAAGAGAAGTAGGTGTTACTGTCGCGGCTCGACAGCAATTATATTATATTTAGATTTTATTTGTGGTTCACAAAACGTCTGCTAAATTGCAGCCGCAATTTGTCGAAAACTTGATATCACAGCAGTACGAAGTTCTCCAACCATTCATTAAGCTGATATATAGATATGACCACGGCTGATTCAACCTGTATTCTATGATAATTAGCAACCTCCGTCATTTCTGGATTATTTGCAATATCACAACTATTCCAAAAATTAGTGTTTATAAAGACATTTTGGAGTACTTTTCAATTAATTTTCAATGGAGACCTAACAACTTTATCAAATACGTACCCACCACATTTGTAGCACGTACATTTTCTTCTAAGAATACTTCATCACATCTATTGAACTGAAGATCATGGTATAACAGAAATATACGTATCAAATATAGGAATCGTCTACGAGCGAAACCCGGATCTAACTCAGCCCATGACCACCTTTCTACTACAGCTCTCCCTCCCAATTCTTGCTAGATTCAGCTCTCGAAATAAAACCCCTATCAATTTAATCGCTGCTCTCCGCTAGTTGTGCTTTGTCTCACGTCTGGCTGCACCAACGTCGTAGAGTGGGGGGAGGCTGAAGGTCCATCACGCTTTTCTCGCTCCACTGCACTAGAATGCAGGCCAGCCTCTTTCAAATGGTTCCACAGCACATAACCAATGTCCTTTCTAATATAGCCGTACATGATTTGGTCGTTATCTTGAGGTGAGAGATATCACAACGAATTACATTTACTTTTTCTCGTATACTGTTGCTTTACAGAAGAAAGCATAAGTTATGGAAGGAAACCCTTGCTTAACTTGATATATACTTTGTACTTATTAAAAATAAACACAGTTCTAAGCATAATTGAATCACACCAACGAATAATATCAATTTAAAATCTAGAAAATTTGTATTCCTGTCTCCTTTAGCTCGTACTTGTGAGTAGATATTATTTTGGAGAAACGGAGCCAAAAAAATCTGGTGAAAACAAGGCAGCTACTTTCTTATTCTTCGGCTGAGGATCATACAATGAAATTTCGAAGTTCAAAATTTAGCACTTAAATTAATGAAACATACATCGTGACTTTCCTGTATTGAATTCTAATCAATGTGGTTCCTCCCACCCCTTTCTTTTTAGAAATAAGGAAGTTTGCTGAAATATTCAAAAGCAGTGCCAGTAGTATTGCCCACGAGACGAGTCTGGGTGTCCAGATAATGCCTCGTCTTGTATATTACAAGAGAGCCATGTCATCTCGTTTTCCATAGCATATATGTCTTGTCTCGTGTCTTGGGTAACACTGCAAAGGGGATAGCTTTACCTTACCAATAAGAAAACGATAGTTGCGCTGCTTTCTCTCACCAATTGTTTGATCCGTTTCTAACCTTGCCGATATTAGGAAGGCTGATTCAGAAATTCAGGAATTCAGATGTACCGGTTTACAATATTCCTCAGTCACTGAATTGGTAATCAAATTCCGTAATTCCCAAGTAAAAATAAATATAGTTTTTCCAGTACGCTTTGTACTACCAGAAAATATCTAAAGTACGAAAAACTGAAAATAATTCCCGTAAATATGCGGATAATGATAGAAATTCAATTTATTCGAGTATTCAAGTTTCCATACAGTAGATAGATATTGACACATAAGATTCCTTAGTGGGAAAAATCCAACCCGGAACTAGCTGCCTTAAGCTGAAATGGCCTTTTGCACCTTCACATGAGGAGGACCAGAACGGCTGACTATCAAATTTGTTCATGTCATTCATCTATACTACCTAACAAAGTATTAGGTTTCATTTTTTTTTCCCTTGAAGGGTATTTTTTTTTTCATTAACTACATTCAGATCAGCAAAGCAATCCATCAACACGTCCAAAACGTGAATGCTACTTTTTTTTTCTTATTGTAGTACAAAATTTACATTATAATTCCAAAGAATTTCTCAATGGAACAAAGATTGCAAAAGGAGAAAGATCTTTCTGTGAGTGTTCCATTAAATGAACGTGGGGACTACACGTCTGCGGTCGCAACATTCCTACAGCTGCAGACGGTTGGTGTGTGGGAAGCAATGTTGCCAACTACTCACTTTTTTTTTAAGAATTGGAGGCTACATAGGAAAGTCATGTCATAAACATTTTTCAATATCATTCCAAGTTCTGGAGAAATATTTTGATTCATAATGCAAAATTCTATTAGCACAAATTCCTTTTGTACTACTGGGTCGTCTCAGAAATATTTTTCAGCTTTAACCACGTCTCGGTAGAAGCTTCCAACCTAAATCACGTCTCGGAAAGGATTTTACTCAATGGTTTCGGTAATAGATTTTTGCTTCAACAATGTCTCGGTAATAGATTTTAACTATGCATGTATCGGTAACAGATCTGAGATTTAACCACGTCTCGGTATTAGATTTTACCCTTTAAAATTTACCAAATATGTTTTTCTTCAAATCGTTACATTAATGGAATGTTGGCTTCAAAAGAATATTAACAGAAGAGCTATGGAAAGCGTAGACTTGTTTTAAATTTTAAATTATCTTTTGTATCCCTGAAATAAGTCAACTTTTGATTACTTCTTGACTTCTTAGTACTTACTTTACTTCCTGCTACTTTTTGGACTTCCAAATCAATTTTTTGAACACTTTTGTACAATTTCTGATGCAAGTAAGAGTTTCAATAAACGGTTTAGGTAACCTAGAAAACAAGGAGACCTAAATAGTTAGAAGAGCAGATATACAACCTGTAACTTCTGCTTTGTAGCCCACTGGTTTAAGCAACTAACCTACAAGGAACAATGAATTTGCCACTGTTGTCGCTATGTTTAAGAGTTGGTTCGAAAACAAGTGAAGATAAAATAATAAAAAAAAAAGACTGCAGCTACAAAAAAAAAATATGTAAAAGGAAAGAAAACCGTAGAAAAAATTAAAATTCGACTCAAACGAATGGTGAAGGATAATATTAACAAGCTTTTAGTGCTGAAACTTTTGAGGTGTACCACTTGGATTTTGTGCTCTATTGTTCGTTGTATTTTCTTAATGTACCTCAAACACAAATAAGGTCATTTTCCACTTTGTAGCCGGGATTCGAACCAGAGAGTAGCTCGTAACTAAATAAGCTGATTCTAGCGCGACTGCGAAAGTACGAATGAGAATCTCTTCGCTACCCATGGATGAGCATAGGACATTCGAAAGTTTGCAGGTTTGATCACACAGACTATCCTGAGGAATTTTCCAGTTTCTCTCAAATGCGCCAGACGAATGCAAGTATAATTACGAACAAGGACTTTTATACTCCTTTTCATTCTAAATGAAACAGTGATAGTATAAAGATTTCTAAAGTGCAAATGAAGTTGTATGCAAGATTTTTATACCAAACTGAGCCCAGTTCATAATAGCTACTGCTTTGTATATGTCAACGATTAAAATTGTATAGTAATGTTCCTACCCAATAAAACAATGAATTTTTAATGTCCCATGATCCATGGGAAAAGAATCACCATTAGTAAACAATAATGTGACGATATGAAGCATTTTTAAATTTGCAGTTGGCAACACTGCCAGGGCTACCCACAAAAACGGGCATTGAAATCTCTTACCGGTAAGTCGAGATGATTCGAGTGAGTGGATGTAGGAAAGGAGAGAGAGAGAGAGAGGTAGCCTTCATTCCTGATTATCAAGTCTGAGGGGTCAACGCCCTTCGAAATAGAGGGCATCATGCTCTCAAGGGGACAGACGGAATGTGCTGCATAGATCGAAGCCAGATTGCACCGGTTTGGAAACAACGTGGTGATTGTGTGGAATGGAGTCACAACCAACAGACGGTCGTTTTGTTGATCTTCACATACAAGAAAGAGTTAAGAAAGAGAGAGAGAGAGAGAGAGACGGAAATATGTTCGACTGCGATGTTCCAAGTCAATAGCTACGCTTTTAGGTCAACCACATTAGGACTCTGACCAAGTAAGTCATTTGGCAAACGAGACAAGAAGACTACGATTTTAATTTCACGCTGAATATGTACTACTACTAATGTAATGAAACTGAATTCTTTCATTTTTTTTTTCTACTTTCAAGAACAAGCACGTGTAAACCCCCAAATAAAAGTTATAGATGTTTTTCTCCACCTCCTCCAGCGATTACATTCGAAATATAAATGGAAGTTTCAATATGATAGTCAAGAACATAGACCCTACTACGCAGAACAAACAATTTGCAAGTTCTCAGAAAGCAAAAGCTGTTGTTCTATCTGACATGAAAAGTCTGTTACATTTGGAAAGAACTTGACTTTGTACTGCGAACTGTGTTCCTGACTGCAATGCATGATCTGAAATCAAGATGCCATCTGCATTGGCCTGACTAGCTAGTCACAGATTTGATTGATTGGTAACAAAAAAAAAAAAAAGGAAAGGCTGAAGACGATATGCCAAAATCGTAAAATCAGGGTAGGGAATCCCAGTAGAAATGGACACGGAGACGTTTCACTTTTCTGAAGCAACTTTAGCTCTGAATTGTCGCTCTTCTGTAAAACCGAACAAGTTTTGAAAACGGAAACATATTACCATTTTTTTTTTATGCCTGGAAAACAATCCTATCATTTTTATATTAGTGCTTCATAATTAAAATCCTTAGAAATATTCGATGTTCTAGTGCTTCGGACTCTCATTCTCTAAGGATGTTATCGTCTTTTTGATGAAAAGAAAGGCAATAACAAACCATAATCAATTCACTTTGGTTAGAAACCTTCAGGTCACAAGCCTACCTCCTTGGAGAACTTATCACGTCAGTCTTATGAAACTGAAGAGGACGCACGAATGGAACTTTTTGGCACTGTGCTTAGGAGTTTTTGAACGTTAAAAATTAGTTATGCAGAAAAAAATAACTTCTCCCTCATTTAAAGGTACATAGTGCAAACGCGGGAGAAGCTGAATGAATGTTCGTTACTGGGAATGAATACATTAGCAAAGGTCATATTCACTGTTAATACTTTGCAGTCTCTTTATACAAGACAATTAAAAACTGTCAAATCAGATAAAGATATCTATATGACACCTGATCTTATCCCCTCCGCTCATGAGATCTTCGTTAGTTTGGCTGTAGAGCTGCTGCCCAATATTGACAATACGTCACCCTCCATCAGCGTCAAAAGAAAATCGGGGTAGCGGACTCAGTGTTTTCACACCGTATTTTGACATTCATTCTCATTTGATAGTTTACCTACAATTACGGACATTCCTGGAGTTGTTTTATGGCTACCTCTGAAGACGGATGATGGCATTTACTTTTAAATTTTTTAAACGTTAACAAAACATTAGAATATCGCAGTTAACCATGATGATATAATTTTCCCTTTAATAAGATAGAATAATTCGAAACTGTCTTGAATATAAAGTCGATCAGTTGCAAACAAATTTAGTAATAAAGGAGATGTTGAACAATGGGATATTAAACAAAGAATCTAACGATTCGGGTTCAATTCCCGCTAAAGAAAAAGGATAATTACAGTGATGAAAACGTAGATGTCGAAAGTTACTTGCGTGCTAATGTGGCTGTCATCCCCCCCTCTCCTCACCCACGTTCTATGCTTTTATCATTTGTTTTTATGACATGGTCTTTTGAAGCGCTTTTAAGAGTATTTCTATTGCCTACTTGTTTTTGACATGACAGATCTCAAACATTTCCTCGGAGGCACTGACCGTCAAAAAATATTTTATAAAAGCAGTCATGTATGAAAAATAGAAACCGTGAAAGAATTTATATCTAAATGCAAATTTATTCACCCCGCAAAATAGTTTCGATAGTGATCGCATGACCTCTCGTGTGGCTTTTACAACTCAACACCTGTTGCAAGATGTGTTCACAACAAGAACCCTTCCGACTAGATTTACATATTTAATTTTTCTCAACATATTACTACTATCGTGTACAGATTTTTTAAAGAATGTTTTCCTCCCCCTAAAAGAAAATTTTAACAGGTGTTCAATTAAGTTATAAATTACCGGCACCCAACTGAACATTGTATTTACATCTTTCTTCAGCGTAAACAGCAGATTTTTCACTGCCTGCTTTATTAATCTAAATGAAAATAAAGGCCAAATTGGTCTTGATCTCTCGTTAAATTAGATTTTCTGTTGTCAGCGGAACGATTGCCATTGCAGGTTTCTGTGCTTTCATACCCTCTTCTTCTTCTTCTTCCACAGCTTTAAGTACCTCCCAATTGTCCTCACGAAGCTGGGTCAATCTCCACCTGGAATCGAACCCGCGTTACTGGGCACACCGCAATATTACTAATTTAATATAGTGGTTCACATGAAACTATAAAAGAGACCGAGCTGCCGTAGCCCAGTGGTAGAGCGTTGGTGTAGCGTTCTGGAGGTCGTAGGTTCGATCCCAGCGACCGACCTGACTGAGATATTTCAGGTTCTTTCCTGTCACACCAGGCAAATGCCCGGATGGCACCTTTAAAATAGGACCTGGCCGACACCTTCCCGAATCCTTTCCCCTCCCCTATCCCGGCCTAAAGGCCGTAAATAAATTTCAAATTCTAATCTATAAAAGAGTAAATTTTAAAATAAAAATGTTTATTTTAAGGAGAATTTTGCTTCTGTCTTCAAAAGTATTCCTGATAATTTAGTTTTCAGAAATAGCAATTATAGCGATACTTAATAGTCCGTACTATATATTTCCACGATTATGAAATCACTACGACTTTGAAATTGTAATTTTGTTGTTAAAAATCGAAAAAAATAAATAATGAAACGCAATGTCTCCTCCTCGTTAACCTATGAATGCGTTACACCATTTGATCAACTACTATAGTTAGCACTGTAGTCTTTTCACTTATGATCCTGTAAATTATGAGTGATCGACAGTTCAGCCTCTTTATATATACATGGTCATGGAATAAGCAAAGAGAAATAGTTTCTATCCTTATGCCCGTTAAATTATTGTTTTTCCCGCTTTTTAAATTTCCCCTTCATTATTCAGATATCAATTATTACACTGAAACAAATTTAATGGTAGGCCTATTTGATTATGTGTACCAGCACTAGTATTGCCTCATAATGAAGTACCAGTAGTTTGTTATCACCGGTTAGTACTACCGGTTTTGAAGACCAAATAGACCTGCAATAGCTTCGCGGTTGCACCCAGACCCAGATAAGGTAAAACTAGCCCCTGTGCGATACGCATGTACGGTACGAAGTGAGGTGGAGTGGTCAGTCTCACGCTCGACCGCCTTTACCTTCCCAATGTGCCCAGGAGTACCATGAACACTCTGGTACTCAATTTGATAGGAGGCTGAGTGCACCTCAGAGCGCAGGCATGGGAACTACGAGAAAAGTCTACAGTGTCCTAGCCGGGATTTGAACCCGAGCCGCCCGATTCGTAGTCAGACGCGCTACCGCCTGAGCCACGGCGACTCTTATATTGTCTGAATATTGTGTTCTCCAAATGCTTGGGGAAGGATGACGGTCCTCTGGAATAGATTACAGAGCCTTCACAATGTGAAGCCAACTTCTACCAATTCAGTCAAGACAACTCGGTATGGAATCCTCTGTATTGGATACCAACGAAGATAGGACGGTTAAACTGAGATCTCACAAATACATGTACAGAATTTAGTTGTATCGCATAGCAACTTAATTGGTAGAACACCCGCCCGAAATGCACCTGACCTAAAACACAGTGACTGCTGTAAAGATGTTTATCAGTTTAGACAAAAATCTGTATGTTATGCGATTTGGGCGTAACAAAAGCGTCTCCTTCTGAGAAAAATAGTATATTTGGTATATTTTAGTATCTACAAAGCTGTTACACTTGTTTTACCTTACTTTCTATAATTTATTCACGAAAGGAGGAACCAGTGATAGTTTAAGGATAGTCACCGTCAATATTTAGTTATTTACAGAGGAGTACCATTTCAAAACACTTAATCGTCTCTCAGTTTCGAACAGGTAATCATTTTGTTAAGAATAAGGATCGTTATTGCTCAAGAAAGTTGCTTAGTATTGGTCTACTTAGCGACTGCTGGCAATTAGCAAGGATTACTGTACACTGTACACACCAGTTGCCTGGAAAAAGTCAGGAAAGTTTCTAACGAAGACAGGAACGGAACGTTACTAGCAAAAATCAGAAACCCTTCAATTTCCAAAAATATTGAAGCAAAGAATATTTAGAAATTTTCTCTACTATATGCAGGGTCACAATCTGAATCTCAAGAATAGTCGCAATGTGAGCCTGCATGATAGTAGAGGAAAAAATCTAAGTATTGTTTGCTTGAATATTTTGGGAAACTGAAAAAAAGATTTCCGATTTTTGTTAGTAACGTATCACTCCGAACTTTTTAGGAACTTTCCTGACATTTTACAGACGACTGTACAAATAAATGTGGATGGAAAGAAAGGAGAAAATATTGAAAATGGAGATGATTTCAGAATATGCAACAAACCTAGTTTAGCGTAAGCACAGTCAAACTAACCTAACCTTACCTATCCTAATGTTCTCTAACCTAACTTAAACTAACCTCAGCTACAATTACTTAACCGAGTCTCAAGCAAGAAACAAAAAGAAATATCAGATCAGACAAAGAAATGTTAGAGTGAAACACCCAGGTCTATTTCAATCTGTAACAGAGCCCAGAATATTCGAAACTTCAAAAAATTGAGTTTTAACTGTGGCGAGTGATCTTCCAATTCAGTAATGCGAGTCATTATGATAAAAGTATTTTATATCTAAATTAATATAAGAAAGAATAATAAAATGTTCTGTGCTTTCTCACTTTACGTATAAAACTATTAAATAAAATTGAAAAAATATATAAAAATAAAAAAAATGAATCTCTGAGTTAAACGGATTCAGTACCCAAAAGGTAGGAAGTTGTGAGCACTGTTTCTTACGGTAAAGAAAATTCTACGCATTGAATTCAGGGGATCCCGCATTCGATTCCTGGTGGAGGATGGTGAATTGAACGCTTTGATGTAGAAATTTTAAATTGCTGATTCCGCTTTAAAACGTCACCTCTACCCAGGGCTGGAATGGTAAGATTTTTGGGGGGTACACGCTGCTCAATAAAAATCCGGATTTGGGAACACGTTCCTTTATATTTATGCACTAAGGTGGGTACACGCTGTGATTTATACTATTAGGTGGGTACACGGCGTGTACCCGCGTATACCCTCCATTCCACCCCTGCCTCTACCCAACGGAAGGCAACGTGAAACAATTTGATGATTGCCCATTGATCTTCGGACACAAATAGGTAGAACACCACTCATGAATGAAAGTTCTTTTCGAAGCTATTAACAGTGACTTGAAAATGATAAAATATATTAATTTGAAGCTTTCTTGGCTGCTTCCCTTCAGCATAATCGATTAATAAAAGTTGTTTGAGTCTAATTTACCTCTTTCGTACAATCTGTAACATGTATTTTTCACAAAGAGCTAACTCTCAAATTTAAATGAACAAGAAACGTGAAATGAAGGCGAAAAGTAAAATATCTTAAAACCTTACATGAACGCTTCCGTATTAAAAGGTTGAAATAGTTCGAATTAAGATACTTCAGAACTTCAAGGATATCTAATTACTGGAAACTTTAACCAGTGGTATGAAGGGTAACCCCAAAGATATGATACACGTTAGCCTTAGCTCAGCTGGTACAGCGACGGCTTGGCATTCAAAAAGGTCCTGGGTTAGCGAACAACGGTCGCTCATCTTGACAGGTTTTTCCCTGGTTTTCCTCGGTCGCACAACGCAAATGCTGAGATAGTACCTACTCATGCCTTATCATTAAACACCATTCATGTCTTGATGGAAGGATCTACATGTTATACCTAGAAAAATTTGTTAATTTCATTAGGACTCAATGAAAATAGAGAATCTAAGAACTATACTATACTTACGAGGAAGAAGTGTAGGATTTATTTTGTTAGAACGTCCGCGACACGAAGAAAAACGAGCTGTAATTTAGATTGTCCACGCATCACTTCTCAAACTCACTCCCTTTCTAAAGAGAATTCCCAATTACGATGATAAGCTTGAAGATTCGAAATCCTGTTCACCTAACGACAGGACGCGATCACTGCACCATTGCACATACCGATCTCGGTAATTTATGAATTGACAAATTTAAAAAAACGGTTATGCGAGAGGTTAGCACGCTCACTTTATATACGCGTGGTTAGGGGTCAGTTCCGTGGGATTCCATTGAACGGAGTGGTTCGAAGCCACCTTTACAAAAAAACGTAGGTCCTTTTCTTGGAAGCTCATGTCCGTTTAGGACGTTAATAACAATTCAGTTAAAGAAAAGATGTTAAAATAATGTGGGAGGAGGAGGACAAAATGTTTCCAGACAAATGCTGTTGTCAGACAGAAAATTTTGGGAGATCCGCTGTGTGCGATCCCTTCAATTCATGCCGCCGTTCTAACGTAAGTCTAACAAATCGGCCAGATCTCTCATGACATCAAACTACCATCATTTAGATGGGAAACTATACAACTTTCACGTAAATTGGGAGGATTTCATACTTATATGCAATTTATATCAAATTTACAGCCATTTTCGAAAACATTATTAAATGCCGGATACCTTCAAACTAGGCTGTGGCCGATTCCTTCCCAAACTCTTTCACCTATCCTATCCCGGCCAGCGTCAGAGGCCTAAACACCATAAATAAATTCAAGAAATTCTTTCACTCTCTTCTCTAACGTAAGCTGTAAATTTACGCTCACGATTTCGTTCGAGTTTATTTCATTGTTCTTTAAGAAATGGACAGAGCCATTTCTTGAGATGGGTTTCTCACACATCCCTCTGATTGAGATGCTCAAGATTAGGGGGGCAATAGATAGTTTTGAGTCTTGATAGATGTCACCAGTATTCGATTTCAAGCGAGGAATGGTTGGGATTTCCCGTCTCTGCGAAAATCTTGTAAAATATCGCCCAAGCCTGGGATATGAACGGATATAAAATATAGTATTCTATGTTCTGAGAACATTTTCCCCCTCATTGGAAATTGTAAAAATTGGACACTGGATGTCATACAAAAATGTCTGCATTGAACCGCACTCCTTGAAGGTGGTTTATTCGCTACAGTTGCGTTAATGTAAACCGTTCAGTTTATGCCGGAGACTACAGTAAATGCAGTTAGTCGTTCCTGAAATGAGAAGTCCCGTGGCCGTCATAGGAGTGCTTGGTTCCGCTCTTGAGAAACGCTGCTATAAACAGTATACGCAAGTACATTTTTCTATGCCAACCTGTAATTGTGCCGTTGACTGTAATATGTCAAAACTTAGGACTTTTCTCTTGCTTTTACTATCAACTCTAGCGCAAGAAAGGCTTCATATATCGTATGTTCTTCAGAAAATTAATACAGCAGATAGTTTTTTTTTTTTTTTTACTTGAGAATAATTAAATAATACAATTTATAATGTTAGATTTTATTATCGCGAATTAACTGAGAAGAAGAAACGCATTTAAATCATTTCTCGGTTTAGAAAACGTTTAATCGTGATTTCCGTATGTAAATATGGTTTATTTGTTAAAAGTTTTTCACTATCCCTAGGCACATCAAATGTTGTAAAACAGCAACCAGGAATTTTTCGATGGCTGAAAGTCGTACTTTAGCTGGGATTCAAATTCGGGATAGCTTACTTTACTATCCCAAAACTTCTAAACCAGGCTGGTATACAAATATCATGTGTACATTCTCAGATTCCCTGAAGTGTTCGAAATGGAACGGTATACGCCGGTACGAGATACCGGCATATTTTTTCTTACAAAACCTGATGTTAAACGGCATGGCTGAAGTTATTGCTTCGAAAATATACCGTCACTTCTAAATTTCCATTTCAAGCACTGTCTTTTTGCCACCTGGTTTAAAAACTATTATCTCTTTTGATTGGAAATAAACTTATGAACTCTTTCAAATCGAGGTATAACATCTTTAACATTTCATTGATTCTTGTTCAAATTTAGATTTGCAAAATACTTGCTAACCACTTCAAAACTTACGGATCTGTACGTAGTTATGTATGTAGTTTACATGTCAAAACATCGCG
Source organism: Lepisma saccharinum (assembly GCA_022664845.1). Lineage (NCBI taxonomy): Eukaryota > Metazoa > Arthropoda > Insecta > Zygentoma > Lepismatidae > Lepisma > Lepisma saccharinum. Next base: position 127,170 of record JAGDQP010000041.1, read on the forward strand.
AAAGATGATCAATTTCGTAATCATTATTCTAAAACTACAAATATTATTAATCGTTTAGACGTGCTTAAATAGGGTTTTCACAACGAAAACAACATTTGTGACTGGTTGTTTGAAATTTTTCAGTTTTTGAAGGAAGTTAAAACCAAAACTTAAATTTGGAGTTAAAGATATGACCAATTAATATTGACAAAAGCACGAAGTAAGACGAGTAATTTGCTAAAGTATCGAAGTGATCAATCTTTTTTTTTTTCAACAAAATGCAGTACATGCAGCGAGAATGTGGAAGACCCTAAACTATAGTTACAGAAATATTCAGAAACTCTATCCACGACGACTTTACAATAATATAATAACTAAAGTTTCGAAACTATCTTTGGGATTGAAAATAAAATCATTCGACACAAACCGCTCTTTGGTTAATGTCAAGTAAAGTTTCAGCTTTTAATAATCTAAAAAGAACTTTGTTATTTGAACTTACCATAGAACAATATCCAGAAAGTACTTTTGGTTGTCTGAAGTCAGTTATTTGTTGCCAACATCTCAAAGCAAGAAAACAGCACTATTTTTTTTTTTTACTTTGATCAATAAAATATTAAACAAAATAATAATTATTTCCAACAGCACTGTTAAAACACGATGTTGATGATAAACTGAAAAATGCCTCCTCACGTAACACTAAAGTTAACACTATATTTTTTGCAGTCGTCTTCCAAGTTTCTCTTGTTAAGTCTTATTTGGCTCCGTCCCAACACTTTCCTCCAACGTACAAGCACTACTACACACTTGCAGCAGAGCGAGACATCGGCGCTCAAATGAACAGACAGCCGTAAGCATCGCAACAATTACAACTGCCCTCTCTCCACCGACTCTATCTGCATCTGACGCGGCTGCAGAATAGCTTTATAAATTCTTTCACTTTTGCTCTAGAAGATCGCTGATTGGTGCATTCGAAGATTTCCGCGTGGACCTACTGGAGGCTAACGTCTCGATGTTGATGACGTCACTTAGGATTTGGATGCCCAGGATTGGCAAGGCCTTCGCGCTGCACGAAAACGCACGTGATTGTGTTTTGTCTTATGCCGTCACACAAGGGGTAATGATGGCGTCTTCTCAGGGCCGGAAACCTTCCGCTATCCACAGTGGATGAAAATAGATGGTGTTCTAGAAACTTTCAATCTGAAATAGCAATGATAGTAATGGTAAAATTCTGGATAGTTCTATCACAGAATGAAGGTTAGCTTCTAATAAGGATTTTTAGCAATACTAAGTGTACACGAAGTTTCGAGAATGCATTTCGTCAACAACTAAAAGGGTGTATTGTCTAATTGCAAAAATAGACATTCATAGTAGAGAAATAATTTAGTCCTGACTCAACACAATTACTACAAACTCAAGTATGCTTTTCTTTCAAAAATAAAAAATGAAACTTTGCTGGAGCCTTCCTGAATATGTGTCTCCAGAACAGACAAAGCCCCATGACCTTTTCACAAAACCACCTGATAAATTATTCACATATCCACCCACCCCGTGATTACAATTTCGAAAAGGCTTTTCCGCTTTCCTTTATTTAAAAGGGACTATATAAATGAATCTCACCCAATAGCCAGAATCTGTAGCTGAATAACTGACACTTCGGCTGATGAACGTACCACTCGATGCAGATATACCTACTATCAGTTTAGTTTAAAATTTAAAAGTGAACTTGGTGACATTTATTGTAAGGACGTTCACATTACGCATTTTAGAACATTTATCAGCCAGTTCCTTATGGCCTAAGCCTGCCACATGTATATCAAGATAACATTCCTTCTTTGAAAGCAAGGAAGGGGATGATGGTGGTCGGGTTGCCTAAGTTCCATCCGGTAATTGTCTGATGAAGCTCAGGGAACCCTGTCAAAACCTCAGTCAGTATAGCCGACAGCAGGATTCAAACTTATGTGTCTCCCCAGTGCTAATCCGAAGTCTGCGATTACATAAACAGTAAATCACGGGAGTTCGCGATCATATGTTCATATTTACCAATCAGCTCATACATTTTTCCTAGTAAGCACTAAAGTAGTATCTGGAACCAAAGAACAAAATTGAGCTGAATAACCTCAACCAATCCAAAGCAGTTTGATATTTCAATACATAACGCTAATTTATTTACAGTGTTGCCTACGATACGAGACGAGACAGATAAATTTCTTCGGAAAACGAAACGAGACAGCACTTTCGTAATATACTATATACATCTTTTCGAGACGAGACAACCTCAATCTCGTCTCGTGGGCAATGCTACTCTTTTAAAGCCGTTATTTAGATAAAAAACTGTTTCGTTTTATCTTTAAATAATAATAGAAAGGTAGATGACTTCAAATGTATCTTAGCTAGGATTTTATTTCAGGGCTCTTATCAATGAAATTTGTTTCTTTTTACACAATATTGTGGTTAGGCGGTATTCAAATTGAAACTACAGTACTTTTCTTTTACAGCAAACGGCTTTCTCATCAATAGCTACCAATCAAATAATGGAGATGTTGACTCCGTCGTTAATTCAAAATACCATCTCAGTAATTCATTTGTTGTTACTTTAAGAAAAACAGGGCTAACTTTGCTCAAGATAGTTGATTCAGATATTCCAGCCTAGGATTTCCCGACTACGAAGGAAGCACACTTCTATTGAATGATGCCTTTCAATAAATCTGTTCTATTTCAAAAGAGGGTTCATCTTCCCCTTTGGGGTACACTTACAACCTATCTACTATGTAATTATTTATATGTTCGGGGTGGAGCACTAAGGTACATTTAATACTTAAATTAGTTAACCCAACCGGAATTCAAACCTGGACCTTGTGACTTAGAATCAAAGAAGTTTTCCTCAGGTCACTAGACCAGAATATTATTGGAATCCGGAAAACCTATCTTTTGAATAAACGAACAAGAGTAATGATTTTGGAATACTTGAGAGCAATTCTCTAGTCATGTCAGCGAAATGACCGTATAGGGACGTTTGATTAAGATATCACTGAGGTTGGTTTGATATGTTCATTATAAGTAAACCAACAAAAGTGCGTGTGCAGATTTATGATAACATTCCAGATAGCATGGGATATTCTAGAGATATTGCATTTAGATCCACAATATGCTTAGAATGTAAAAAATGGGAACAGATAAGGATACTCCTAGTATATGATTCTGGGAATGTTAAAATTATATTCTACGTTTAAACTTCAGGAATGATGTTAAAACATCCCGAAAAAAATAAGCATCTTACATATAAAATATCTCTGAAATATCAAAAGGAATATTCCAGTATATAATCCTACCCATTCTACCCATTCACATATTCGTAGAATTCTCTATGCATATGTTAAGAACTCCCGCGGATGTCCTAGAAATATTCCCATATTCCTAGAATATACCCTTCATTGGTGGCCTTGAAATCAACAAGTCCCGGGTTCGACTCCCAGGGTGAAGACAGAATATCGTGAGTTCGAGTAAGGAATGCGATAAATATGTAGATCAGATTTCACTTTAAACTGTAGATTCTGTTCTGAGGACGTCAATTCCATCCGTTGATAGGTCTCTCTCTGTCTCCCGGGACAAGTGGTGTGATGCTACATAGAATTGAGGCTTTGGATGCTTCCTTCCACATTTCCTTCGTGAAAATTTGTGCAGTACTTACCCAACAATGTCAGCGCTTTGATTGTCACTAACTTACGCTATGGATGACAAAAAGAGGATGGAAAGTCGATGGTAAATTAATAAATATAGATAAACCCAGGATTAGTCAATAGACTGAGCTCCAAAAGCGCACTTTCTTTATAAGTTAGAATATTTTAGTTCGATTCCAGAAGAAAGAAGTATACAGATCGTCATCATCAAGTTTATCGCTACAGTGAAACTTTACTTCACAAATATTGCTATATGAACTGGGTATGCCTAACTGAACTTTGTTTTGCCTTGTATAGCGGCAGGTTCATAGTAAACAGAAAATCCAAACCTAATTAAAAAAGAATTGGAGAGTGATGTCTTGCAAATTGTGCCTAGCAATGACAAACCAATAAAATTAAAAGTGGGCAATATTTTTATTACAGAAACATTATAAATTTATGTCAGATGGTAAAGAACTAAATTAATTCTCAATTAATTTATTTTTTAAAGTTCTCCTTGTGAGATAAGTTTCATGAAATTTAAACGGAGAAGGGTGGTACAGATTCACAGGTGCGTACACCATCAATGCTTTGCATAAACAATAATACATACATATTTTCATTATTAAGTATTTTGCAAATACATATTGGTGAAATTTAACAAATATACATATTTGAAACATATAATTTTTATTTTTTGCACTTTTTCGAAAACATTTGCTAATATATCGATCGAAGCAAGTGTTCGTGAATTGTATTTGTTTCTTTCTTTACTTACGTTGATGGGCCAGTCTGGCAGATGTGGCCTGAGCCTGTCACATCTTAAGGATGACTCGGTGATCACTCTTCCGGAATAGGGAAAGGAAAAATAGAGGCAAGGATCTTTCTTGGGGTACTTTATAGGAATTCGCCTAATGAATTCAAGAAAACACTAAAAAAAACTTAGTATGGCCGGCAACGATGAGTGTTGATTCGAAGTCCGCTACCGTAACCACTAGACCACTGGAGATAGGTAAATGTATTACCTTTCGCATATGCTGGAAACCATGAGTATTGGTCTGTCTGTGTCTAAGTCAGTTTGTATGTGTTTTTAAATATGTTCAAATTAATGACTAGAAACGGAAAATATTTCCTTTTTTCCAATTTTATAACTTTTTGGGCTAACTTAATATCTCACTTTCAAGAAAGTTTTGGACAATATCAAGAATAAAGATTTAGTAATGTGCATAATAATATTCCAAGAATGTGTGAAAACCTGGACTAATTTGATTTACGTCTGTACTAATGGCAAGATATAATTGCGTTTCCTAATTTAACTAATGACTTAGAACTGTATTGGAACGCTCCAGCACCTCAAGCGTGAACTTAGAGAAGATAGAGACACTTTCTTTCATACCATACACTTATGACTCCAGCAAGTAATGCTGACTTCAAATGGTATCTGAATGGTCGAAATACAAAAGGGAACAGGATAGCTAGCTTCGGTTTACTACAATAAAAATTGAAAAGGATATCGATACATTTTAAGGGCACCTTTCACTTAAACGAACATGTTTGTACAATTGGAGTGCATTGATTGCGAATCTGATAGCCAAGAAAAGAAAATAAGAACTTGGGTGGAAGAAGGGATAAAACCCAGATCGTCTCCGCGATAATCAACTGAGTTGTTTTCTCTCTAGACAATGTATACGTTTTATTCGAAGCTGAGGACTCATATTGTCAGAACCATATGCTCAAAATTAAGACACATATGACTAGTTTTGCCAACGAGACGAGATTTAGGCTATCTCGTTTCGAAAATGTCTTGTCCAGAGAGTGTCTCGTCTCGAAAAGATATATATTTTACATTACGAGAGCTCTGTCTCGTCTCGTTTTCTATAGCCCTTTCTCTGTCTCGTCTCGTCTCGTGGGTAATACTATATATGACAGTATTACCCAGCTTCCTTCTCTCAAAGAAGAATGATTATCAAACTGTACGGATTTATTGGCGTAGATTGTAAAACCCATGAACCAGCACTAACAGAAAATCACAGCTTCAAACTCTGCTCACACCGATTATTCTTACTGAGATTTCCAAATAGTTTCCGTCAGTCTCGAATGCTGGTATGGAACCTAAAATAATATGCCTTGTCGCTACTCTCCACTCTCCTTTGTACGTATATTTCTTTCAGAGAGCAATGTCATTCCTTTGACTTCAGATGAGTTCAAACCGTAGGTAACAGTTGACGTAAGAATTGTATATTAAATGTTTGTGAAAATTCGAGCTTTCCTCATAACATGTTTTTATCAAAAAATTATCTAGTTACAAATTTCAAATGTCAGAGAATTTCCAAGCTAAAAAAAAAAGCATATCTAAAACCAATATTGTGTTAAGTAGAATCTCCATGACCAGAAACGAAGAGAACCTCACGGTGAAAGTAGATTATTTCATTTATGGGCCAGGCAGAAGTTATATGGCAGTGATGTTCCTCTATGAGCATTCTTCCAGGGAACGTAGCGTAAAAGGCCTTAGTTTAGGTTTTATATCGGTATTGGTCTCCTGAAACTGTGAGAAGATACCCTCGGTGCTTATAGACGATAGAAGAACTCGAACCCCACGCCTCTCTCCCAGAACCGCTATAAAACCTGCGATCTTAGCCAATAAACCACGAGCCACAAGAGATTTCAGAATATTCAGTGTAGATCACAACATTCTTCGAACGTGCCAGAACATTAAATTAGACTAATCCTAGCGTATGATCATGAGAACATTAAGAGTATATTGTGTTTTGAATTTCCGTAGTATCCCTGAAATATGCGCAAAACATCCCCAAGTGGGCCTCAATCCCTAGCACACGAGTTCATCCGTGACATTCCTATTTTCTTATGTATATATTTGGGATGTCCTGAAGATATACCAATATAATAACGGGAATCTTCGTAGCATATACTATTCCTAGAATATGGTTGTAATGTGCGTAGGACGGGGCTGGGTGAAAATACCCTGCATCATCATCATCTGATGGAAGTCTCAAACATGAATATTTTGCCTTGTTTACGAAGAATAAATTTCTACAGTTCAACTTCTCCTCCAACAAATTGTTGAGCTTACATTCACAATAATAGTATTTCTTCACATCTGACAGCAGTATAACAAAAGCTGTCCAAATTGCTGTCTTTTATTTCGTCAAAAAGCTGTGCTTTTCATTTTCCTCTCCTACTAAAATTTCTGTCTCTTTCTTTCATCCTCTCTCTCTCTCTCTCTCTAAATTCAGTATAAGAGAGCGAGAGAGACTTATTTTACATTACGTTACTTTTTCTTCTTCTTCTTCTTCGAGTTCTGTCATTTTCCGCGGGCAAAGGAAATTATTGCTTAAAAGTTCAATTACCTTTGAATGTGAAGCAGTTGTCTGTGTTTTAAAGTTTCAACATTTTTATCCGTTTTTCTTTTCTCTGTCGTAGTATTATTACTATTGGTAGTGCTAGTACTCAAGTTATATTAGTACTGTTACCATCCTTTGCTGCAAGCTTCTTTCAACTCAACACTTGTTTACGCTTCAGATGAAAACAGTGTTGCTATCCCAGAAGACATTTTACTTTTATTTATGTTGCATAACACATACATATAATAACCACTGGCGTTACAGACCGAAAGGTCCTGAGCCTGCTCCAACGCCATCTGTCCGCGGTTAGTGGAACTGCGTCCACCTGAGTGACGGCTCTGGAGTCAACACTGCGCGTCACCTTTCCATGAACAGACGTATAACTTTCTAGACCGAGTGGCCGTCACGTCTTTATTCACGTGACTCCCCAGTTTTCCTCACGACGCTGGGTGGACGCCGAAAAGTGAGACTCCAGCCGGGAATTGAACCCAGGACCACGCGGACATGAGTCCAACGCTCTAACTACTAGACTATGGAGCCTGCATAACACGTCATTGACATCAAAAATGCTCTCCCACAAGCGACAGGTCTTTCAAGGCAAGTTAAGTCTTCCTTAGTATTGTATTTGTCCTCTTTCTCTCCTTTGTCCTTTAACTATACCTTAATCGCATCCCTTCATATACATTCTGTGCGTAACCAAAATTTACCTCTCCTTCATTGTTTTTGTATTCTTCTTTTCTTGCTTCTTCTTTCGAACGCTTCCTTATTAGTTGCCTTTTGTGTTCAGATAATTTTTCTATTCTCTTCCATGTGTACATATCCAGCTCCCGTTGTCTCGTGGGTATGGTCTCACTTGTATAGTGGACTAATAGACAAAGTTATGTCTTAACCGATTATTCTTAGAAGAGGTTCTCTATAACCTTCATTATAAACTTTTCATGTAAACAGACCTGCTAATAAGAGACTGTTTCTGGAGCTCTGAGTTCTGTCACCGGAACTGGAACTGTCGCTGAAGGTATTACTGGAATTGGAATTGTATCTAGAGCTGTAACGGAAACTTGAATATTTCCATGATCGAAACTTAATAAATTTTAAATGTTGGTAACCATGGAAGTCCAAAAGGGAAACCACCATGATCTTGGCGTTGTTGAATTCACCTCATGATCCTCAAACAATGTGGTATAGGTTGCAAAGGGCCTGTCTTTTCAGTTTCCAATACCATTGTGGACAGACACAACGGAAAAGAAAGACACAAGCACTTTATATATAGGAAGAACTCCAACATTGAACCCATTATTTAACTCAACTTTATGGCAAACCAGGAGTCACCGTAGCTTAGATGATAGTGCGTCTGATTCGAATCGGGTGACAGGATTCAAATCCTGGCCAGGACGCTGGAAACTTTTCTTCAGTGCTCCCATGACCGGTGCTCTGAGGTGCACTGAGCCTCCTATCAAATTGTGTACCAGAATATCCTTGCTAGTTTTGTGCACCTGGGCACCCCATTTCGTGCCGTAGGTCGAGAATATGTGGAGGGCTATCTCCACAACCTTCATGTGCCGTTCACGGTGTGTGAGCATAGCAGAACCTTTAAATTTTTCTCACCTTTATCGTACACAAGGTATATAAAAATTCATGTCAAACATTCTAGAGGAGCATTCCCTTCATAATCACGGGTTAAATTTGGCTTTGTTTTCAAGACACAAGATCCGCAGTTGGAGCTGAAATGTGATATCACTGAGTTGAAACTTTGCTAACTCCTAGTATAAAGTTTTCTGTGTCAAATTGCATACCTCGGCCTTTTGAATATTTGGTATCCTGCAATGATGATAAACTTCATATATAAAGCAGGGAATCCAGTGTTGCTAACTGTGGGTAATATAAGGAGAAATGTTTTTATAAAATAACATCACATTTTAGCTCTTAATCTACTCCATTGATAGAAATCGACTTCCGGCAACATATTTTTTAATTATTACATCGCTTTCTGTTAGAAATACCCATTTTAATTAACACTGAAGTAAGTCGGAATCCCTGTATCTCAAAACAAAGCGAAATTTGACTCATGATTAAGATCTGTTAATTTTCTTGTTCGATCAATGGGAATATTCGGTTGTAGATATTTGATCCACTCTAAACATCTCCTTTTTAAGTATGCAACCCTGTAAGCATTTTATCAATTTGGGTTTCTGATATTCTAGGATAAGTTTCGTTAAAGTAAAACACTGTCTCCTAACCCCTTACAAACAAGCAACACATTTTTACTGACTGTATGTTGGGTTGCATACACTTCAGGGAGCTTTTCTTCCGTGGCCTCGTTCTTGCTTGTTGCATATGCTCCCAATTTTTTTTCCCTCTACGATCTAATTTTTACTTATTATGGCTCCATTTCGTTCATCTTCTGTGTTTCGGTTTGTTACCTTTTCTTCTCGTAAAATATTTTATTCTTACGAATTACGAGGTTTTACAATTTCGCCATCATTTTTTTTTTATAATGAGGTTAAAATAAACAAAAACTTTATTTAATACGTTTTACTTACGCTATTTTAAAACGTTTTAAGAAGTCGTGTTACGAGAATCTGTCAAAGAGGTTTTATTTAGTGCGGAACGTATTGAAGTCCTGAGGTTCAGCCTCAACTCCCACAGTGAGACTAGGTATTAAGATATTTTTCTTAGACATTAAAATAAAATAAACTTCCTGACTCGAAAGCACATGCAGAACTTTGGACAAACAGGCTGCATTTACTCAAAGAGGATGTCAATTGGCCAGCACAACAGCTCCTTCCAATCTTTGTACTGCGACAGGAATATACGTAAGTAAAATTTCTCGGTGCTGATTCTTCATCCTTAATGAAATTCATTCTGTACAATGAGTGTACTTCGCTTCTGACCCCGTTATGAAGAGTTTAGTTTGGTAAAGAGAAAATCTAGTAAGATCTTTTGTTATTTAATTATAACTTAATATCACTGTAATTCATCTTTCTCCTAGTGAAACATGAATCATCTATTTCCCATACCACCAACGGACTCAGTTTTATTCTTCTCCCCATTCACTTGTCTCATCAAATTACTACAGTTTTCTTCTTCAAAATACACATGGAAAGGGACATCATATCTTGAGGTCTCTACTTTAATGCTGGAATTCACTCTAGTACAGTACTATAGCGGTATAGCCTTAAAATGTCCTTTGGTGTCTTACAGCATGATAAAACTATATTTAATTATAATCTTAATGAAGAAAACAATTTCACTGCAAAGTTTTTATCCTATTTTAATTCGTCTTGGCGTAACTTCTCAATGAAAGCATAAGGTTTGATTGACCCTGTAGCAATGTCTTTAAGGTACATAAAGAAACCAGTAGCACAAGCTAGAAAATATTTTTCATGATGTGTAACTGTTGATTTAACTTCTTGTCAAAATAGACAACTAAAATAGTTGATACATTGATTACAATCGAATGTATTTATGGCCTTTGGGTAACTTTGGCTCAGGTCAGGATAGTGTAGAGCAAAGGAAGTTAGCTAGGGTCTAATCAGTTTTGGACACGTTACTTTTAAAATGAAACGCGTTACAAGTTACTTTACCTACTGTCAAGAAGTAACGCGTTACCAGTTACTTTACTCGCTTTCAAAAGTAACGCGTTACTTTGGCACCGGTTCCTGCATATTTTGTATTGGTACTGTGGAAAGAAAACTGGTGGAAATACCCATTTTTTTAACCCTGATTATATACACACCCAACACCTTCATACCTACAAATACATTAAACCTTAGACTTTGAAAAATCTAGAAAAATTCTAAGAAATATTTCTTGACAAGGAATTGTGTTTGTCTCTTTGCAAACGACAGATGAAAAAGTAACGCAAAAGTAACGTCGTTACTTGGGGGAAAAGTAACTCTTTACCCGTTACAGTAACTCGTTACTTGCGTTAATTTACTCCCCAAGTCTGGGTCCAATTTAAAAATAACATACCGGCATTTTTCTCGGTGTGACTGGGGAAGCTCCTAGAAAAATATTTTATGAGGTTGGCTGGTGACTTGTATCGATCCCAGGACCTCTTGAAGGCGAATGCAAGGCTCTACGAACTGAGCTACGACTGTTCACTCGGTGAATATGTAGAACGTTTTCATAAAACACTAGTTATTTTTTTAGATAAAGTTTTAGATTAGTTCATTGTTTTGGAAATCTTATTTTATTATTTGTATATTTACGTCTTCTATGAAAGTATGTATTTTGTTTTCTGTGTACACTTTTCATCCTGTTGCATATTGCAACACTGTCCTGAAACTATGGAGATTCAGACATTGCCTGCAGCTAAATGAGCAGTGAGCGAACGGTCACGTTTCTTTTGGGCATCCAAAAGACAAACAGTGACACAGAGAGAAAGACAGTGAGACTGTGTGACACAGAACAAGCTTTTCTCTCTTTCTACAGTTCTCGACTGCAGACAGACAGCCTGGTGTCTTCGTGAGAGTATTTGACGAGACTGCGTGTCATTTCCACCCCCTTCTCCTCGTTTAACTTAATATACATTGAGTATTGTAAAAAAAATAAAAAGTAAATTCCTGATTTTTAGATTAGGTTTTCTATGTTGGCTTCCCTCATTCCAAAATGTATTTATACTCAAGAAAGAGCTTTAAATCATGTGTATGCCTTCTGATACAATCCAGAAATATGGGTTGGGGTGCAGTAATTTAAGAAAGTAAAAGAATATATGGAAATTCAAAGTATGGGTATTATTTATAGTATTATAATCACTGAAGGGTGTCTTGTCAGAAGGAACATCTCCCAGAATTTTTTAATTTATTTACGGCTTATGATAGAAGATAAGAAGGAAAAACTATTTTTCTTTACCACAAACGTTTTCTAGATTTTTTTCGTCCACATTATCGCATTAATAATTATTTTAAGTTTTTAATTTTGGGAAAGATATGTCTTTTTGTCTTCAGATATTCATCAAGCACATAAACCTAAATCTTTAAAATAATATTAGGTAAAAAATAATCCATGGCTTTTGTATTTAGTGACTGCAATACCTGCACCATAGATGCTTAAAACCCATAAATTCGATTCAACTGAATACAAGTATGCCCATTGTAGACAGTTTGTTCCGTCAGTAAATGAGAGGTACTGCGGCAACGGGGAAGATGTGACGTCATACACAGCTCATTAAAATCCAGAAATAGACAAACAATAGAAAAACTGTAAGTATTGGCAGCACAGCCAATAATTGTTTTACTTCTATAAGAAGTATGAAGAACGCCTTAAGCTACAGTCTATAATTATCAGATTCAACGCACATACGAACTGCAGGGCATTCATTGGAACAAATAAAAAGCAAAAAATAAAGTTGATCGCCTTTTAAACATTATAGTACAACTAAACTCTCTCTGTGTTTCCTCATCATCGTGTCCCTCAGGGGAAAGGCAGCGTTAATGTACGCGGGGGTCACATTCCAAGCAGTGGCTGTACCAGTCCTTGTCAGTGAACAATGGAGGTGAAATATTTTATTTCACGGCGGAGACGAGCAAGAAATCACGATGTTCTCCCCGCCCTCTTCCGCGACACTCTTGCTTGCTAGTAACACAGCCAGGAGGCGAGACGGGGGTAAAATACCAAACAAGTGCATCAACCTCTCCATAATAGTATTAATTTTGCACATGAAAGTAACAGCATCACGACCTTTTCGATAAGTACTCGAGTTAGTTTGCAGGACAAGTATTGCAGTATAAAACAATTACTCGAAATATGAAAGTTCATGAAAATTTTCAAGCAGCTAGGTTCCATAAAATCGATGTTACTTCAAACAAAAATAGAATTTCTCACAACTTGTAATAAAGCTCATTATGTTACCTTAACAGTTGGAAAATTTGTAGCTACCTTGACCGGCAATTGATCGCCGGTCCCATTTCTAGTTGAATATGTTACTATTAATCTAACACCAGGCACCATCTTCTCAGTAAATGTTCAGTGAACCAGACTAATTATTGTCTGCTGGAGAATTGAATTGAATTGAATATTTTAAAGCCTTTAAAAGGCAGCTGTGGCTCAGGTAGATGGGATGATAATGGGAGACTTGGTGAAATGAAGAAAGTGAGAGGAAACGGGAGAATCGCGAGAAAATTCACGCACACGGTGTTTGTCCAACACATAGCCCATATGGTTTGAGCCGGTATCGAACCGGGGACCCCACACACCAGATGTGAGCATTCTACCATGTAGCCACTGCGGCCCTGTCTGAAGGTGTCGAGTGTCAACTTAATCTACGATATGCTTAGATTTTTCATTTATTTTTCCTTCTAATTTACATAATTCTATGTAGTCAAAATACACGTGTAGTAACTTATAAGAACATGATTTGTACCACGAGTTAACAGTGCGGGTTTAGAGATCAATAAATGGTTTCTCTCGTAACGAAAGTGACCTTTTCGCACTGTTTCCATGGTAGCTGGAGTAATATGATTCTGCCACGAGCCCCTCAATAAACTTTGGACCAGTAACTCTCAAACGGAAGGGAGACTGCCCGTTAGTATACCTCGAAATGGGGGTAGTTTACCCTTCTTTTAAATCAGTGCTTTTATTTAATTATGTTTAATTTTTCTGTAAAATATAGAAAACCATATTGCGAAATCGTTTCAAGTATCTACATGGAAATATGCCATATAATGAGACATGACATTCTCTCAAGCACACATGGAAATACCATTTCTGGGTGACTATTTGCTTTACGCATACATTAGTCATCCTTCGAAGCATCCTTTTCATATCAAATGACTTACGTTTTGAGTTTTGACCCATTTATATTTAGTGGTTCTTGATTTTTTTCTTCTTTTTTTTTTGAGGCAAAAGAAACAGTGAATCATCACATATTTCGTGTGTGGAGTTTCCTTTACCTTCTCAAAGTAAGGACAAAAGCAAACTCATAAAAATTTAAAACTCTACGTAGTTTATACCACGGCTACAGAACCTTACAGAGAAACAGCCTGCATTTATAAAGATCTGCGCATTTCTTTCAGGCTTGAAAGAAGTTTCTTTCCTCATCGGTAGATGTTTCAGGAATTAAAAAGCTTATTTTCTTAAATATCCGGATAAATCTAAGCTTATGATTGGTTTCTACTGCCATATTTCAGCTAACAGGAAAGGCTGAACCAATTACAGAGTAGTATTTTTAAGAAATTAAGCTATTGAACTTAGAGACAACTACCGGCCCGGAAAGGAACTTTTTCAAAGTCAGAAGGAAACGTGTGCACATATAATGATGTAGGTAACTTCTCTATGTATGGTCTCTGTGGTTATACTTTCGTATTATTCTTTGTAATTCTTGTCATAATAATATTACCATGAAATATAAAGAAAATAAATAGTTGTAGTGTCGGTTGCTTTCTGAATTATTAATTTTAGCTCAAGAACAATCTTGAATAAATAATAACATCCGTGAAAACCTATCGAAGTGTTTACATTTAAAGAAGGAAAAGAGCTTTATCTGTTAATTAAGGGATTCCATAAAGGCTTTAAAAAGGAATTTTATATTCCTGGGTTTTACGGAATCTAAAACTGATCTTTAAACTACTCTGGAATGTAGTAAAAGGAAGAGGAAAGATAATAGTCAGAGACTTACGAGGGGGTGGGTATCCAAAAGTTTTAATTATCACCGTGAAATAAAAAAAACATACAGTACTCACTTGCAGTGGTCAAAGTTAGTTCTTCTCCACGTAGTCTCCCTGCAGACTCACACGTTTTTTTCAACGTTTCTTCATCTGTTTCAAGCCCTCTTTGTAGAAGTCCTCCGCTTTGCTCGAAAACCACTGTTCCACTTCGAAAATGACACCCTCTCTGTCGTCAAATCGCCGACCACGAACTGGTTTCTTCATCTCGGGAAAGAGGAAGAAGTCGATTGGCGCAAGATCAGACGAATAAGGTGGATGCTGCAAAAGTTAATAGCCTAACCGGTGGGCGGCGACAACGGATGCTTGGGCCGTATGGAAGGGTGCATTGTCGGCCAGGAGACGGACGCCTTTGCTGATCATGCCACGACGTTTTTGTTTCAATGCATCACGCAGTTTCTCCAGAAGGTTGCAGTAGTAATCGCTGTTGAGGGTCTCGCCCTTCGGAAGGTAATCGGTTAAGATTACCCCGCGGCTATCCCAAAAAACGGACAGCATCACCTTCCCGGCATATTTCTGGACCTTCGCCTTCTTGGGGGGGAGGGGAGGATGGATGTTTCCACTCTTTGCTCATTTCTTTGGTCTCCAGATCGTAGAGGTATACCCAGCACTCGTCCATAGTGACGAGACGAGCAAAAAAATCGTCTTCATTCCGCTCCAACAGAGTCAAATTCTGCTGGGAAAAGTCGTGGCGAGTTTGCTTTTGAAGAGGTGTCAACAAGCGAGGTACCCAGCGTACAGACACCTTATTCATGTGCAGCTCCTCATAAATAATTCTCAACGCTCTCTTCCGTAACTTTGTACAGTCTCCGCCATCACTCTTTCCATGGTCGATCTTCTGTCGTCGAGGATAACGGCCTCCACTTTCTTCACCATGGCAAGATCATCCTTGATTGAGGGTCTACCCGCTCGTGGCTCGTCTGTCAGGGACATGTGACCACTTTGAAAGTTCCTCTTCCACCTCACAACCATGTCATATCATGGGCTTTCATCCCCATAGACAGCTTTAATTTCGTCGTGGATTTGGCGTGCGTTGTTGCCCTTCAAATGGAGGAACTTTATGACACCTCGGGCTTCAATTTTGTTCATCATGCAGGTTGATGTCTTTTACAAACTGTAGAAAGAAAAATACTTTAGACAAAGATTTGATATTTGCACAAGTATGCATAGCAATGACACTGATTATGCACAAAAAGTTTTGTAAATATCTTTATAACTTCTTTATTATAATTAAAACTTTTGAATAACCCCTCGTAGTTCTTATATCATCAGCGGCGAAATTACTTAGAGGGACGAGACACTGGTCCGGAACCTTGATGAGTCCTAAAGTCAATATGGTTTACGAAAAGTCGATAACCACTAATGCCAAAATTCCTACATTAATATCGAGAAACATTAACTTTTGTTAAGAGATATTTTAGCAAATCGTTAATTGCTGTTAATTATAGGAAAATTATAAATAATTATCCCTTAAACCATTTAAAATCGGTGAAATCATCACTTATACTATACGATCTTTACATTTTTTAAACTTTGCTCCCCCCCCTTATAAAGGTAACCCCATACGAATTATATCAACATAATGATGTCTGAATAAAGGACATTATATTGCCAACCATTCCAGTAGAAATGTGTAAATTTATCGTCAAAACAAGATGGCGGGCGTGATGAGCCACGTATGTCAGTAAATTGACCTTTGGTGATTGCAAAGGAGTTGGCGTCGGTGGTGAGCCACGTAGGTAAGTTGGTTGACCTTTGGTGATTGCAAAAGAAGATGACGTGTGTATTGAGGTCAGCTATGGAAGATATTTCTGCAAGATCGTGGTCGTACTTGTCCTCATAAGAAGATGGCGTCGGTGATGAGTTACGTAGGTTAGTCTAAAGTGACCTTCGAAGCTTTTGGTGGGAAAATCCAGTTGGAAAGACTGAATTATGTTTGTACAAGATCGTATCTTAAATTTTGGGGGTGAAAAGACGGTTGGGGAGACCGTTGGCAAGAGCGAGAGGTGGAAAGAGAGATTGAGAGAGAGTGATAAACAACATTTTTGTACTTAAAATTTTTGCTGAGAAAGCCTGGAAAACTCTGCCTACATCACCCTACCATTTTTCACTGTACACCCCCGAAAAATTGAACTTGGTGTGAAACCCTGCAAAATTCTGTCTACACCCTCCAAATTTTCACTCTACACCCCCAAAAATGTTAGGAAAGAACCTCTAAAATCTCCTATTGGTGTTGGAAAGAACGAGAGGTGGAAAGAGACTGTTGGGAATACTGAGAGAGTGATAAACAATACTTTTGAACTTAATTTTTTTTTGCTGAGAATGCCTGGAAAACTCTGCCTAGACCCTCGCATTTTTCCATTGTACATCTCCGAAAAATGGAACTTGGTGTGAAACCCTGCAAAACTCTGCCTACACCCTCCAATTTTTCACTCTACAACCCCAAAAATGTTCTGGAAGAACCCCTAAAATCTCCTATTGGTGTTGGGAAGAGTTAGAAGTGGAAAGAGACCGTTGGGAAGACAGAGAGAGAGAGAGAGAGAGAGAGAGAGAGAGAGAGAGATTGATAAACAATACTTTTGAACTTAAAAGTTTCTGCTGAAAAAGCCTGGAAAACTGCCTACACCCTCCCATTTTTTCACTGTACATGCCCCGAAAATTGGAACTTGCTGTGAAACCCTGCAAAACCTTGCCTTCACCCTCAAAATTTTCACTCTACACCTCGCACAAAAATGTTCTGGAAGAACTCAAAAAAATCTCCTATTGGTTTTGGGAAGAGCGAGAGGTGGAAAGAGACCGTTGGGAAGACAGAGAGATATATATATATATATAAACAACACAACAACTTATTTTTTTGCTGAGAAAGCCAGGAAAACTCTACCTACACCCTCCCATTTCTCAATTCTTCCCAAGCATTTTGAATATTTACATTTGTTCGAGTGAAAAAAAGAATTTGATAAAAACAGAGTAAGTTACCTTTATTAATTCAATGTAAGAGATATGTTCCTTCCTTCATTCCTCCGTCATCTGAGACTAACCTGTGACTGACTTTAGGAGTTATCTGTTAAACTAAAACGGGGGACAAGGTGAATATAGCAAAGGACCTCACGTGGTTTCTAGGGGTGATATTTTCTCCTTGAGTGATGTAGCTAGGTCTGAGATAATCATCCGTAAAACTCGAGCCCTAAAAATAATTTTCTTCTCTATATTCATGAGGTCAAGGAATTTTGAGACATGATTTGAAAATCCCCAAACTTGAGATTATAGATATGGATCTAGTTATTTCTACATCGTACAGGTTGGGTGGCTTTCACATTCAATTAGGAATGTTATTTGGAAAAACATCTCTTGACGTCAGAGCTGCAACTTTCTGTAGAAGGATAAAGTCCTACAACACTTGAAGCATGATAAAAGTAGGTACTTTAAAAAGTCTTTGCATGAGTGGGTTTCTTATTTAATGGCGCGTGGAGAAGTATGTATGAGTAGCATAAATTTCCAAAACAGTTGAAGTATGAAAATAGTTGCTTCTAATTGTGTCTGCAACTTGAATGACTTTCTCGTTAACCGACGCTTGGAATTTTGGAAAACTACGTCTTGACATCAGATATGAAACTTTCTATGGCATCATTAAATTCCCCAAACACTTGAAGCATGAAAATACTTCCTTGCAATTGTGTGATATAAGATGTACTTGTCCGGATTTGCACCCTGACGTCAGTGCTCATTGAGGGGGAAATAGAGGCTCGTTGGCTAGACGTGTGGAAAAATATGTTTTGGGGGCCCGAGGAGTTATTGACAGGATGCAAGTTTATAGGCCACACCTAAATTTGTTAGTATATGAGGTTAAAGTGGTTTAATTCTTAGCTAAGTGCTTGGATTTACTGTATCATACTTGGACAAGAACCATATTTTTTTAGCCGAATTTTTAGAATTCATTTCGGTAAGTATTTTATGGCCTTTATTATATTGCTAGGATATGCACAGTCTATTACAAGGATATCTTTGTTAGTATCAGTCAGTCAGATTTTAATGCAGTTTGCCTATGTATTAGAAGGTACAGTATATTGGTAAGATATGTCCAGTCTATACCAAGGATATATTTGGTAGTAACTGTAGTATGTTTATGTATTTGCTAGGATATTCGTAAGCAAAGCAACCAACGCAAGCGGGCTTGAAAACCAGCCCTTTAGAAACGCCATGTGTTTCAATTGGCTATTCAGTCAAATCGTAAGCAAAGTAACCAAGGCAAGCGGGCTTGAAAAAGGCGTTTAAGCATCTAAGGTTCAGGTGCAGGGTAAAATTTAATTAATGCATTTGAGCAGTGATTCTGCCAGACTTGTATAAAATATTTATGGGTTTCATCCATTTTTGACTTAGGTAAGCTGAGGAGAGAGAAAAAAATGTGTAAGAAAAACTCCACTTACAGCCTCCTAATTTCGAATGTAAAAATTAAATGAAAATTAGGAAAGGTCAGCTTTTTTAGTAAAATTTTAAGTGGGGAATAACTGTAAGTGACGGGGAATTATTAAACTGTTTCTTATTTTAAATGTTGAATAAGTAACTTATTTCTCTTTTTATTTTTATTTTCGTAATTGAAATTTTGAGTTGCTGAAAAGTGAGGGAATCAATACTGCTTCTTCTTGTAGCTGAACGAGATTTAAATTAAAGGTAAATAGAATTCTCATATTGAAATTAAATTTGTACAGTACATTCTCTAGAATATCCATAGTATATTCCGTAGGATATCCACAATATATTCCGTTGGATATCCATAGTATATTCCGTAGGATAACCATAGTATATTCCGTAGAATATCCAGAGTATATTCCCTAGGATATCCATCGTATATATCCAGGATATCTACAGTATATTCCCTAGGATATCCACAGTATATATCCAGGATATCCACATCATACCCCTTAGGGATGAAAATGATTTGATGTAATGTTTAAATGGTTCAAGTCTCGCTCTGATGTTACAACTGGAAAACGTTTTATCAACTCCCGCGCGTATGAGAGTGTTCATTAGTCTCTATGTTTTATAAAAATGTTTGAGAAAAAATACTTGTCAGTTGACACCCAACTTGTACAATTCAAAAGTGGAAGAAAATACCTCACTCTTGAGTTTTTTCACAAAGATGTTTATTTGCATTAGATATTCCTTGAGGATTTTAAGTACAGGATGTGTGTGTATGTGATAAGAAAAGAACATGTAAAACTAAATATCAAATGAAGCGAGGAATAATAATTAAACTTATTTTTTCTTTTCAGATTTCAATTTCGAGCTTTTGAAAAGGGAAGTTTTGAAGCAAGCCTTTTGAAAACACACTGGGAACTACTAGTTTTTCAGTAAAAAAGGATATTTGAATTAAGTTAATTAGATTTTTATAAACTAATGTTGTTTCAAGGGTGATTTTTATAAAGACCTAATGGGCTTTTATGTGCTATCGGTCTACTACTTTCGCTGTAAGAAGGATATTTGAATTAAGTGAAATAGATTTTTATAAACGAATGCTGTTTCAAGGGGTATTTTATAAAGGTTTTTATGTGCAATCGGTCTACTACTTTTGCTGTAAAAGGGATATTTGAATTAAGTGAAACAGATTTTTATAAAAGAACGTTGTTTCACGTGTGATATAATATAAAGGCCTAATGGGTTTTATGTGCAATCGGTCTACAATTTTCGCTGTAAAAGTGATATTTGAATTAAGTGAAATATTTTCTAAATTAACGAACGTTGTTTCAAGAGGTATTTTTTTTATAAAGGTTCAATGGAGTTTCATGTGGGATTTTTTCTAAAGTCGTTACATGTGGGATGTTTATAAATGAATGAATGTTGTTGCTATATTGTTTTCATTAATTTATTTTTTATATTTCACCGTCAATATGATGAATCTAATGAACGCCGTGGATGCTCTTTTATGTAGGAAAGTTGAGAATTAATATGGAGACGGGAACAAGATGATTAAAACGGGTTGAGGTACGTTCATGCTGAGTTAATGGCACATTTCCTTTAATGACCAATCTCTTACCCTTCATTGAAAAACTTTGTGAGCAATCCAGGAAGGATTCCAACATGCTCAGAGCCATTTTAGCAGGGTGTGAGAGTACAGGAGATTGCATTAATTTAGGTATGAGGGTTTTATCTGTAGAGATGAAATTTTACGATTAGGCTGGCAGCATTATTTTATTTTAGTGGATGCAGTGGACGTAGAAGGTGGAAAAGTAGTTGATCCTATTGTGGCCATGCTTTTAGGCTTAGTGCCTAATGTGGAGAGTGGTGTGTCAGAGATTTATACTCGTGTGAACGAAGATGAATCTCTGATGATCATTCCTCACAGAAGGTCTGTCTCCTTTTCCATCACTCCATCTTCTAATATCATAATACTACTAGCCAGTCTAGTAATTTTGTAACTAGTGCTTGTACCACCACGTCAACCTGTACCACCACGCCAACACATTAACCTGTGTTCTTCCCGAATCTACTGTATATTGCACTATTATTGGAATCTGTTCCCCCACCATTTCAACTTTTTCTACCCTCATGCCACCACCACCAGCACCTGTAAATTCTTTTGTTCCTATCACTATCACATTTACTATGGATGATGCTACCTATCCTACCTCTACCTACCACTTCTCTTGCTAAGATCCATGTACTTCATTTCCTGCTGATATTTCTAGTACCAGCCATGTAGACTCTCACAGAGTTGTTAGAAAAAGATTTTAGCGGGAAGAGCAAAACAAGTTTGTCAGAGTGGATATGCATTCTCAACCACATAATGTTTTGGAAATGTCATCGAGGGGGTGATGTTTGCAATAAAATTGCTGATTTCTTTAGAGAGAAATTGATATTTTAATGATATTGCCAGGATAGAAAGGGAAGATGGAAGTCATTGGCTTAATGAGAATGCCTATCCCCAGCTGCATGGAATAGAGGAAAATATATTTGAAGTGATATCCCGACGGAATAGAGAGTAAAATAGTTTCCCTATACGTGGAGTAGAGGTTACCATAGGTGTTCGAGAGTCCGGTCGTATTTTAAACTTCGAACAATATGCTGAGGCCCTGTTCACTTACTCCCTTGAACAGATATTGTCGAATGTGGACCAAGATAGTTGTGTGGAATTTCCCATCGACAGTTCAAAACACACCATCAGGCGCACCTTTATATTCTTTGGAGAAAACGTCCGTATATGACAATTGATTATATTCTTTCCAATTTGGAAAATATTATGAACTCCAACGAAGTATTTCTCCTTGGTTGAAGTCAAGTATCATATTAAGAAACCGATACGTGAACAGGGCCTACCAAATGATAAAAAAGTTTCTCCCATTGGAGTACCTAGAAAAACATATTCCCGTTCTGAGCTTCCCCGGCGATGGGGAGTACGATTGTATTGTGCGATCTCTATGTCTGGCTCTAAGTAGAGCAAATCAGACAAGAAAGACGACGTACAATATGCGTACCAGAAAAAAAAGTTTTGAATTAAGGAAGAAAAGAGTTATGTGAAGCTGCAGGGGTTGACTTGAAAGCCAAGTATGGTGAGTATATTGAGGAATTCGAAAGGTCCAATCGCATTTTGGGGATAAGTACCAAATTGTTGTAAATGTCAGCAGCCCGATGACAAGGGATTTTTATATTTCGTTTGAGTGAGAGTGCTATTACTAATAAAACGTCATTTCTTTTTTACGAAGATCACCACTACGTAGAAATTTCTTGTTTATCATCCTTTTTGAGTAAAAGGGGTATTGTACTGATTGTTTTTCCCTATCATATTCGCTATTAGCATAGGTGTATCAGTGTGAAATGTGTGAGGAGTATGAAATAGCTAGATATAATGATGATGGAGAGTGTAATGTTAAATATAACGATTGTTTGAGAGCATTTTCAACTACTTTTGGCACTCATAGTGAGAAAGGGAATGGTAGGCCCCTGTGTTACTAAGTAAAACTTTGCTCAAAGTGTGGAGTTAAAATTAATTCTCGTCGTAGAACAACTGAACACGTTTGTGGGGAACGTTTTTGCAATATATATCTCATGCATGTTAAACTGCCGCACTTCTGTTCCGTTAAGAAGCTACAGAAGAATATTAAAAACGTTGTTTACGATGAAGACTCTAATACTACTAGAAAGGAATGAAAAGGGAGAAGTGAGCATCATGCAAACCTAATTTGTGCTTCCCACCACTGTCATAAATGTACGGACAAGAAAGTGGAGTATAAATGTTTTGTATGTGGTAATGCAGACAATGATAGAATCTATGTGTTTTTGATATGCACCCATTTATTATTCACATCTTTAATCAATGCCCACTGGTGGGAATTGCACATAATAGTTCCCGTTTTTATACTTTACTTGCAGCAAGGGACCTTATCGAAAAACAACAGTATTCCCTTAATATTATTGCACAAGGACAAGACATTAAATTATTGGTCTGGAATATTTCTTTAAAGGACAGCTTCTTGTTTTTAGGGAAAAAGTTGTCAAAATTACCGAAAACCATAGGTTTACAAAAAGGTCTTAAGATGGGTGACTTCTCTATTTTATTTAATACTACAGATAATGAAAATTATTATGAACCAAGGCTTATTATAGACTTCTATGACCTTGAATTCAAATCTGGAAGAACGGAAGGCTCTCTTCGTAAGTTATATGATGAAGTTAAAGGTTTAACGTTCAACATGCGGAAAGAAACGCTTGAGTATTGTAAAAACGATGTATTTATTCTTACACAAGCTGTGATCATATTTTTGAATCTTATAGAAGAGAAAACAGGTGGTATTTAATGTTTTCTCGATACCTGAAATATTGAGACCTGTGCAACGCAATGTTTCAGGTCTTTATACTTACCAGAGAATACCATCCCTGTCATTCCTCCAACGGGGTTCCAATACGGTAATCATTATAGTAACAGCGCTTTGCTGATGAAAATATTTCTATTCGAACTATTGCTAATAGGGGCGAAGTTCCATTTGGTAAATATAAATAGGATGGTTATAATGAGAAAAAGACCACGACCTAAGAGTACTATGGATGTTATCGGCACGGACAAACTTGTATTTAACAGCTTCGTCATCATCCTCTGGATGACGTACAATAAATAACGTTACAAAACAAGTATAAAAAAACAAAAATTCCATAACAATATTTAGAAAAATGTGGTTTAAAAGTTATTCAAATCTGAGAAATTGAATGGAATTAGCAAGAATGAGCAATTCACCTCACATTCAGGATTTCATTAACCGTGGGAGGACAAAGGGGCTATTAAATGTCCTCCAATCTTGAATTTTTGTGACTTCTGCATATTTGTATTTTGTGTCAGTAAGTGCCTAAAATAATACTTTGCATGGGACAGATCCTTCTCTTTTGTTTTCTTTCTGAATAAAAAATGAAAATACACACTGTAGCCACAAAATACCCCCCTGGTCCAATTACGAACCTTAAATTTTAGGAACATTTTCTTTACTTACAACATCTAACTGGCAACTGTGTAATATATAGTTGACAAATGACTGTCTACAGCTTTACTACTAGCTCTGAAAGCGAGACACTCATTTCAGAACAAGTTTACCTGTTGTGAACAACGTGTACTAAATGCAACAGATTTGTCTGTGGCAAGCATATTGAGAAAGTAAATATCTGCAACAATTGTAAGCTCAACAATCACGGTTCAGATCGATTACCATACACACAGGTGACTGGAAGAATTTTACACCTTCCAAAATTAGTGCAATGAAACCAAGTCAATTGTCCGTAGTATTTACATACAAATAAGCATATATATAATTTTAAGCATGTAAGCCGATATATATCAGCACAGATTATATATAATAATAATAATAATAACTCACAGCCATATGTAATCCGCTACTGGATGAGTGCTCTCCCGAAGGGAGGAGTTGGTCTACTGCTCCCACGCTGACCAGACGTATTTGGAGAGGAGATCCGAAGTTCTTAACTATGGTCGCACATTGTCTTTTATTCACAGCAGCTCCCCAATTGACCTCACGATGCTGGATAAACACCAACGTTTTGAGTCCCACCGGGAATCGAACCCGAAACCTCTCGCATAGAAGTCAAGCGTGCTACAGCTTAAATATATAAAACTATATTTGTTATTAAAACTAATTTTTACACCAATAACGCCTCGCTAGAATACAATATTATAGTGGACATTTTACCCACCCACCCTCTCATTGGTTCACGGTGAAATCCGCTGAAGCTTTGTCCTTCGAGGGTTAAAACGCAATGTGAGGAAGTTGAAGATTTCCTTATTTCTAAGAAAAAATTCATGGGAGGGAGAACTGAATGTTTTCACATATTGTATGAATGCAAGGATCATGAATACATCCGCTATATTGATGTCATGTCTCTCTATCCATGGGTAATGTCGAGGAAGAATCTTCCTACTGGGAAGTTATTTCTCATAGAGGAAAAGAAATCCCGTATCTAGAATATATCCATGGAGTTGTATTCTGTAAGTTTATTGCTCCAGAGCATTTAGACATTCCCATTCTTCCATACAATGCCAACGAAAATCTAGTTCTTAGACTTTATAGGCTTTGCATGGAAGGAATGGAGAAAAGGGACTGTAATCATAGTGAGGAACAATGGAGCTTCATCGGGACATTTTGTACTCCCTAAATACATGAAACTATTATAAATGGTTTCCTTTAAAACGTATGAACTTTGGAAGTTCAAAATAGCCGAACGAGTTTTCAAGGACTATGTAAATAATTTCCTGAAGATGATGCAGGAATCTTGTGTTTTTCCTTCTGAATGTAATACTTAGGAGCAAAACAGTCTTACATTCGAGATTATGGTGATCATGAAGGAATAACGCTCGAATATGATAAAATTGGTCATAATCCTGGAATAAGATATATTGGTATACTATTTTGAATTCTCTGTTTGGGAAGTGGTGGTAGAGAACTGATTTTCGTCAGACCAGGGTTGTGACTGATGCTCACTTTTTTTAGAGATCATTAGAGCGCCACATTTACAAGTCCAAACCGTTGGTCCTATTGGGCAAAGTAGACTTGTAGTCACATATAAAGACATTGAAAATGTCAATAAACCATATCCCTTTCCTAATCCTAGTTTAGCTAGTTTTATATCATCCTGGGCAAGACTTTAGCTTTATGAAAGGAGGCTGTTGGCATTTAATTTCTTTTATATGGCAACAATGTTTAATATACTTCTTGATTATTACCTGAATTTTATTTAGTGTTCTACATCATTTAAGGAGACGCTATTATAAGAACCGGGGTCGGTTGAAAAGCACCGCAGATGTTCATAAGAGTTCGGCTCTACGGGATATGTTGGTATGCTGAGTTGTGACACTGCGTATAGCAGCTTTGGGGAACGAGAAATTCCCGTGGCGTTTAATGAGTATCTAATTTTTCCAATAAAAAATCTAAACGACCCTGACTATAAAGTGAGCCGGAGCAAGAAGTAAGAAGAGGGTTGGATACAAGTCAAGAGCAACCTTTTTCCGCGGGGAGGGCCGTATCGACAGAGACGAGCTTCAGTAATTACACGAATCTTCAAACATTTATCATATCATCCATACACGGTAATAAAGTTCCCATTAGGGGTGTTCCAAAACCGCTTAACCGGTTTCGGTTCGGTTTGTAGTTTAAATCGAATCAGTCAGATTATACTTGAAACCGGTTCGGTTCACTTTAGGAACGGTTTGGGAACGGTTCTGTTCGGTTTTGGAAAGGTTCTGTTTGGTTTGGAAAGGTTTCGGTTCGGTTCGGTTTGTAGAATGGTTCGGTTCGGTTTAAGAACTGTTGGGCCCTGTTTGACGACTGCTTTGTTGGTTTCAGTTCAATATTCGACATCGATGGAAATGCAGTTTAAGATATTAGGAACCGTTCACCCAGAGATTATAATGGGACTGTAATGTTATGTTTTTCGGTATAACATTATTCAGATGTAAAATTAAATCGATATTACTGAAGCAATTGAGGGTTCATACTGTGTGGGTACTTTCAATGATGCTTTGGAAATTGGAATAAAATTCTTAATATCAGTTGGAAGAAAATTTTACGGCATGGGCGGATTTACGAGAGATACCCTGGAAGGGGTCAATTACTTAAAGGGTGGATGCTATTCCAGAGGAAGCTACGTTTAGAATGAAACATTAAACTCATCCTAGGGGTGTTCCAGAAACCGGTTAATCGTTTTCGGTTCGGTTTATTGTTTAAACCGAATCAGTCGGTTTGGGCTTCAAACCGGTTCGGTTTGGGAAAGGTTCGGTCCGGTTTCGGTTAACCAATCCAAACCGGTTCAAGTGGCGAACCGAAACCACGGTTTACGTTTTCAGGAACCGTCCACCCCCTAGGTCCTATTACTGTGTGGCTTTCTAACGAAAGTGCCTGGATGCAAGTACTATAAACGACAAATCATCAGACAGTGACTTTGATTCAGAGGGTGTACCAGAAAAACAGAGAACTCATAGAGCAAATATCAGGTTTAGTAAAGAACACAATGACCAAGAAAGAATTGAATTGGGAAGTGTGAGGTTTATGAATATTCTAAGTCAATGGTGGAAAGCAAGAGAAGAAGTGAAAGAAGAAAGGAGAAGAGAAAAAGAAAAGGAAAAGGAAGAAAGGGAAAAGGTCAAAGAAGAAAAAGGCCAAAGAAAAGGAAAAGGAAGACAGGGAAAGGCCAAGGAAAAAGGAAAAGAAAGGAAGAAGAATAGCCAACGAAAGAAGACATTAAGAAGCGTTTTCGAGAATAGAAAGAAAACTCGATAGAGGTTTGTCATTGAATTCATCTAGTTCTAAAGA
Source organism: Lepisma saccharinum (assembly GCA_022664845.1). Lineage (NCBI taxonomy): Eukaryota > Metazoa > Arthropoda > Insecta > Zygentoma > Lepismatidae > Lepisma > Lepisma saccharinum. The sequence goes on from JAGDQP010000041.1 coordinate 154,631, forward strand.
GGTGTCTTGTGACCAAAAGGAAAAATTGATCGAACCAATGAGGAAAATAAATGATATTATAATAATACAAGAGGAAAACCAAGAAGGGGTTAATTCTGAAGCAACGTATCAGGGGGTAAAATACCAAGATATAGAAATGCCATTTTGTAAAGGATCTGTTGAGTTCCGATATAAAGAATATACAAAGAGAGATATAGTTTTCCTGTCAACATCCGTAAGTGCAGAAGAACATAAATTAATGACAAATACAAGGAAATGTATAGAAACTGAAATTCGATATTCCCAAACAAGAGACTGAGAGGGTACCTCAGAAATACAAAAGCAAATTGTGTTTCGGGAAATGAAAGAAATGGTAAGTTGTGAAGTGATTGACAACAGAGAAGGTTAAATGAACAAGGAGAAAAGGAAACATTGTAGAGGGAGCAAAGGAAATTGAAGAGATCAAAAAAAGGAAAAAACAATGCAAGTTGTGACAGAAAGAATTGATCACGAAGAAAATTTGAACAAATATTTAAATGAAGCTTTAAAAGAAAATAATAACCAAGAAAGGCAGGACAGAGTCGGGAAGTACAAATTACCTATATTGATACAAGTTGAACAGACTCCATGTAAATGCAAGAAAATAGAAGGAGGAGCCAAAACAACGAATAATTGAAAGAGAGGAACCAAAGGTCGTAAATATAGGAAATGGATAAACAAACAAGAGATGCAAAAAGAGAAGAATAGATTTAAGAAAAGGTGGTCGAAAGGAAGTAATTTGAAAGGAAGAGCATTTCGTAAGTCGAGAAATAGAAGAAATGTTAAAAGGACAAATCCAATGTCAACTAATCCTCTGCGACTTGAAGGAGGACACAAAGATATACGGAAGTACAAAAAGAAAAGGGTGTTACTTTTTGAAATTCCAGATTACATGACTACTCCATATAAATTTGAAACTATGAAATACACATCTATAGAGTACTATAAAAGATGGAAACAATACTGCGCATATTTTGAAACTAAAGCAATACAGTCTGAAAGGGTAGACGTAACACCTACTTACCGACAATGGCAGAAGCAGAAACAATTAATTCGGAAGAAAGCCGATGAAACTTGGGCAAAGCAAACTTGGAAACGAATCAGAGAGAACGAAAACCTAGACACCATGTGGTATAGGTACAAAATTCTGACACTACTACAAAAGTTAAATATGAAAGGAGAAGGTACTATAAAAAGAACAATTCCCGACATCAATAAACCAAGAAAAAACAAAGATAATCTTGATGTGTATCAGATGTACCAGAGTGTGGAACTGGGAAATGAAGTAATGATGAAATGTAAAGCCAATAAATGCAATCAACACCTGCACAGTGATTGTACGATGTAAAGAAAATTGAAGGAAAAGACGTTGAAAATTTGAAAATAACTCAAGAACATAAGGCGAGTATGATTAAAGAAATAAAACACTCAGAAAGTGAAAGTTCGAACATTTCATGTAAATATAAAAAGAATAACATACAATTCTTACAAAATTCATGTTAAAAAGTTTCAAAAGAGGAGATTGTCTAAAAGTGAAGAACATATATTCTGAAGCTATGAATTTTTCACGTGGATATGACAAAAAAGAAATTAGATGTCCAAATGTACGAATTATTTCAAGCGTCCTTTAAAATGAAATGATTATCCATTCAAATAACTGAGCTATGAAATAATGAAATATATGATCATTAAGGAATTTAGAATTATGTAACATGATCATTAATTTTAAAGAAATTATACATACAACATGAGTATTAACATATGTAATGAAAACAGAAAAATGAATAATAATAATTTTAAAACAAAATATATTAAAATATGGGAAACAATATTTTTTTTCTTTTTTCACAGGGGGAATATTATGCTGTGTACCTACTATGTTCTATATAGATTAACCTAGTATCTATGAAACGGAAAGCAAAGAAAATTAAAATAATCTGAATTGTTTTATAGTTTAAAAGCGTTATCAATTGTTTTTAATTGCTTTTAAAAGAAATATTCATGATTCGGTGCGTTTTACAATTTGTTATTATTGTTGACGTAGTTTAAATAGTTCGGGAATTGATCAATAGATGTCACCGCTACAATTCACTGTTTGCAAATGGCGGGCGGTTCAAAGAACATCACATGAGTTTGTTATTTGAAATGTTAGTTAAGAGAACTTAAATAAACTTTTGCCACCTAACACCTCTTTTAGCAAGATGCTTAGCGTAATTTAAACTAATCATTGTTGCATTAGCACCTGAGTCAACAAACGAAAGGTTCCTCAAACCTCTAATATTTTGATACTCGTAAATATACGGTTTTTAAGGCACCTATCTTTCTAATCCCATCTTGCCCTGATACATAAACCTAACGAAGAACCTTTTGTTTCCGTCTCTACCTTTACCACAGAAACGGGCAAGTTGTCGTTCACTACCACAACAGTAACATTTTCTCTTGTGACGTGCCGGTGGTCTGTTGACTGACTGGTCTTGAACCTCTTTATTTACTACATTACTCATGAAAAAGCGGGATCTAGTGCAGATTCTGATAAACTGACGAATTGCACATGCCTGGATTCTGACAAATAAGTTACTAGAAGGATACATGGTTTCTGTGCTTAAAATTTATGTTTACATATAGCGTCATAGAGAAGAGTTTGCTGTATCTGGTGCCCCGTTCCTTCAAGATCACTATAAGATTCAATGTTTTGAAAACATAAGAACTTGCGGAATTGTGGATGACTTTTAGTGATAATGTTTGATATTTGGTGCTTAATAGGAGGTTCTGCTAATCTCTTATACCAAGTGGCCACGCGGCAAGCAAATTACGTGAGTGACACATCAGGCATTTGAGATGAGTTTGCAATTCTTTGAGTAATATTCAGAATTAAAGGAGAAAAGCTTGGCTAGAAAAGCATTTCTATAAGCATTACAAATTTTAAAATGAACCAGAAAACTCAAACCATGATTTCGCTGTCTTTTTAGAGATTTACCAACAACGTACTTGAGCATCTTTTCCTCAGAATATTTCTCTCCTTGCAAAACTCAACAAGTTCCTCTAAATAACTGAACGGGTCTGAGTCCACATTCCTCCCAGTAAAGATGGGTAATTCTAGCTTGACACTTTTCAAGATCCGTCTTTGCTGAAGCGGAAGGAGGTGGGGTAGCTTCGGTTCTCTGCGATGTTTCGGCGTTCAGCGTACTTGCACGACTGGTACTTATTTTTTTAATAGCTTCCAGACCATGTTCATCCTTGAGTTCTGTTTCTGATTCTTTGCCTAGCGCCCCAAAGATGCGTTTACGAAGTGCTTCAGCCTGGTCGGTCATTGTCCCAGATCTTAAATACATACGAATCTAAACTAAAAGAAACTTTTTCTGCAACTTTGCTAGCAAATAATTTGGTGCAAAGATATTAATAGCAATTAATTAATGGTTAATTAATGCTACAGTCCCTGTTCGGGCGCCAAACTTCAGGCGTGTATTATATTTACTTTTTACTTGTTTGTACTGGTACTTAACTGATTAGACCTTTAAACAAATAACGGCTCTAATTTCGCCTCACTATTAATTTATATGCAAATCTCATTTACGACTTCCTTTATCAATTAACCTCGGATTTGCATCTACGACCAGGGAGCATCTTCAAAGACAACACAAACGGATCGATTGAAGTATAAGATATCTTGATTTAATTTACAAAAAAAAAAGAATCTTCCTTATGATCTCGACGTGGAGATGCTAAGGTGTTGGGAGGGCGATATACAATTTTCGAACTTTCCCTTCCCCTCGGAATAAATTATTATGCAATTTAAATTTGCTTTCCTTGAACGTAATATGTCTCACTTTCAAACTAACAACGGACTCGAACCTAGAACCACACAGAACTGGATTATGAGTCAAGAACTTAGCCACCAATATTAACTTTACAGATAACTAATGACTGACTTCTCTTCTATTTCTTTCTCGCAATAATCTTTAGTGAATATTAAATTAATAGCTTCGACGTCCCGACAAAACATATCAATCACACCTTGCGCAAAAGGATTAGGTAATTCTTTCTCCCGTCGTACTAATCGTCCAAGCACGAAGTCGGCCAAGGCGTTTCGACAAGGGGAGAAAGGGTAGTAGGACGACTAGGATGGGTTTGGAAAGAGAATTGGCGTGATTTGAAGAATCAGAAATAGTATGACAAACTTATAACTGAACTCATCTCTGCTAGGCCCATCAGTTATCTCCACTTTCAAACTAAGACAACTAACGACGCAAACACCTGAATTCAAAATTACGAAAATGCAAATTGATTGGAAATTCAAACTAGCTCAACGATTCTGCAACTAACGACAAACTAAAGCAATAGTGAATAATCGGAGCAGGTATTACGACAAACTGAACTTATACATTTCGCGACAGGTAGCTCAAAAAGACTAAGTTAATTTCTGCAAACTTTGAAATCATCTGCATGGACTTAGACTTTAACTTCCTTGGTCTCTTCACATCGTTACGTCTATCTCTCTACTTGTTCCCCCGTTCGTTGCTGGCATTGTACTGTAATCTAAAGGCGAAGATCAGGGGTCTTAAATAGTCCCGGCCACTAACCGACGCACATTCAAATCTACAAATGAAACTTCCAGCGCGTACAACCTCACCCAATACCTTATGAATAGGATCAGCGGTGTTCCCCTCTCCCCTCTCTGCAGCCTAGCTTCTGCAGCTGAAAATAAAGAAACATGCATAAGCAATACAAAAATATTACCCACTCGAACTTTCTCTTTGAGTCCGTTGTCCCTTGTTTGGCTATTTTCCAGCCACTTTTCTTTGTTACGTACAAAATTAGAGGGTTTAAAATTAACTTGGGTACCTTCAGATTACATACATGCAAATGAATAAAAAGATACACATGATTATATACACATAGATATACACACATATTAGTCCAGTCAATTTAGCTCAATTTTTAGGTGATCCTAGAACAAACTGCAATAAAATTTCTGACAATGGCTTCTGAATGAAAAATATGTGCTGAAAACGATGAAACAAAGTCTACCACTGTAATTTGATTCATAAATCCAATATGGCGGAACTGAACAACATGGCTGATTTTCACAGGTATGTATGTTTGTAAGTTTCTTACCTCGTAGAGCCTAAACTACTTGAGTTTTTTAACAAATGAGGTATTGTTGGATTCGTCTTGATCCATACTGGCGGAAATCAACAATATGGCTGATTTTCACCTGCTATGTATCTATGTATGTAAGTTTGTTATCTCGTAGAACCTAAACTTCTTGCGCGATCTTAACAAATGAAGTGTGGTTAAAATTATCGTTATTCATACTGTGTCCTATGCTATATGAAGTGATGAAATAATAAATCAATAAATTAATAAATGCGATGAAACATGCTTAAATCTTGAATTAAATCTAAAAAGCACATAGATTAACCCATTAGTGCATAGCGTTCAAGAAATTGTACACTGAAATAAATGTTTATTACTGGGGAGAAAAATTAGCCCGGACCCGTAATTGCATTTGTAACATAATACAGAGATTCAAAGTGACTTAACTTGATATATGATCTGGCAACTGTATAGAGGAACGCATGGAAATAAAGAGAAGTGTAAATGAGCTCCGGGAGAACAACATATCAGTTGAAAATCCACCATGTTGTTGATGTCGGCTAAGTTGGATTTATTATTTCATAGCTTCATATAGCCTAGGACACAGTATCGATCAAGGCGAATAAAACGACACCTCATTTGTTAAACTCGTTCAAGTAGTTTAGGCTTTATGAGGTAAACTTTACATACATGCATAGCAGATGAAAATCCGCCATGTTGTTGATGTCGGCCATGTTTGATTTATTATTTCATAGCTTCATATAGCCTAGGACACAGTATGGATCAAGACGAATTAAACGACACCTCATTTGTTAAAATCGCTCAAGTAGTTTATCCATTACGAGGTAACAAATTTACAGACATACATAGATAGCCTGTAAAAACTTCTAAGTTGTTAATTCCCGCCACATTGGATTTATTATTTGATGATTGCATATAGCCTAGGTCACATTCTGAATCAATATGAATCCAACGACACCTCATTTGTTAAACCCGTTCAAGTAGTTTAGGCTTTATGAGGTAACAAACTTTACATACATACAGATGAAAATCCGCCATGTTGTTGATGTCGAACATGTTTGATTTATTATTTCATAGCTTCATATAGACTAGAACACAGTATGGATCAAGACGAATTAAACGACACCTCATTTGTTAAAATTATTACAGTAGTTTAGGCTCTACGAAGTTACAAACTTGCAGACATACATAGATAGCCTGTGAAAATACGCCATTTTGTTAATTTCCGCCATATTGAAGTTATGAATAGAGTTACAGTGTTAGACTTTGTTCCATCGTTTTCAGAATTCATTTTTCATCTAGAAACCGCTGTCAGAAATTCTGTTGCGGTTTGTTCTAGGTTCATTGCTATTTTCACTGCACTACCAGGTGCGTAAATATGAAACCGGAATTTATGTACAGAAAAGACACAGTGATTGAATGACAGTGCTAAGAACTATTTTATTCGAAGTATTGGCCATCGCTAGCGATACATTTCTGCCATCGTTCCGGCAATGTGTGGATGCCAGACCAAAAAAACGGTGCTTCTTGTGCTGCAAACCAGTCATCAAGCCATTTTCGTAACAAGTAAAGCCTTGGTCAGCAAGTGCGTGCCCCATGGAAGCAAATAATTGAAAATCGGAAGGCGCCAAGTCTGGTGAGTAAGCCGCATACGGAAGGATTTTCCAGCCAAACGTCGCAATCGTTTCCTTGACCGGTTTTGCTGAGTGGGAGGGTATATTATCGTGAAGCACAATCACTTTATGTTGTCTTTGGTCATATTCCGGTCGTTTTTCACGCAAAGCTTGATGCAAATCGATCATTTGTTGTCGGGAACGTTGGGTATTAACGGTTTCGCCAGGTTTCAGCAGTTCATAATAGATCACTCCCTTCTGATCCCATCAAACACAAAGTATTGTCTTCGGTCCATAGCGATTTGATCTTGCAGTCGATGTCGCCGGTTCTCCTGGAGTTACCCATGATCTTTTACGCTTAGGATTCTCGAAATAGATCCACTTTTCGTCACCAGTCACAATTCGATGGAGAAATGATTTCCTTTTGTACCTGGCGAGCAGAATTTCGCAAGTGGTTTTTCGGTTTTCGTGCTGTCGTTCAATCAATGCATGTGGAACCCATTTTCCCACCTTCTGAATCTTGCCCATGGCTTTTAAACGTATGGAAACTGCTTCTCGTGTCACATTTAATTGATCCGTGAGTTGTTGTTGCGTTTGAGCGTCATCCTCATCAAACAAAGCTTGCAATTCGCTGTCTGCAAACTTTTTCGGTGGTCTTCCACGTTCTTCGTTTCTCACGTCAAAATCGCCACTTTTAAATTTTGTAAACCACGCATAGCACTGTGACTTACCAAGAGCATGATCACCGTAAGCTCCGACAAGCATGCAATGCGATTCTGTAGCAGTTTTCTTCAAATGGTAACAAAAAATCAATGTTGTCCGCACATCGTAGTTTGTAGGTACAAATTGCGCCATGTTCAACACTATTAAACACTACACTATGACATGAAATTTGTCTGGTTGTGAGTTGCAAATCGTTATCAGCAGTCAAAATAAGCAAGTGGCGCCAAGGACGCATTTTTATGGTAACCACAGCGACAGATAACGCCGTCTATGCACAAATTCTGGTTTCATATTTACACACCAGGTATATGGGATAAAATATAACCCTTGGCCAAGGGGATGGGGGATTACATATGGATATGAAAATATATATATATATTTACATGATATCAAAGAATAGCTTGTATCTTATTTACAGTTTAGCATGCAAAGCAGTATGCAAATAATTTTATTACTCCAGTGTATATTTAATTTAGAAATGACCCAATGCTTTGGTGTCAAAATCTACTCACATCGTCCATCTGACATGTCACGTCATAATAGCATTGATTGTTAAATAGTTTCGTCACTTTGACTACGCACTAGATAGAGCCTAAAGGTATACTCTGTGTGAAGGGCACGCACAGTGAACGCCGAATGAGGGATATTATCGACCTACGGCACGAAGTGAGGTGGGGTAGTTAGCAGCGGCGGCCGGTGGTTGTCTCCACTGGGTGTTGCACTCAGACTCAGGCCCGCCGCCAGCCACAAAGAGTCAAGAAAACTTAGGAAAGAGCTTGGGCTAACGAAACATTATTAAATTAAATATATGTATTGGGGCAAGGAAAATTTACAAGGGCTCAGCCCACACCGTGGCTGCGGACCTGGACTTTCACTGTGTGAGAGAGGATTGGGTAGCTAATCAGTCACAATCAATCAACGCACGGTGTAATTATGTAACATCAACACAAAAGAAGAAGTGACCAGATTTTCAAATAAAGGGACGTTAAATCAATTAGTTACGATTTTTTAAAAAAAAAACTTACAAAAATGTCGTAGCTATAATATTGAGAATAGAATTTGATAGTTTGTCACAATTCTTCGTGGCTAGAAATTTGTCACTGTTATTGGTATTGTTAATATCAGTTTTAGAAACTTTGAAGATTCACTAAACGTTTCCTCCAAACTATTTTGAACGATAAAGTCGAACAAGCCCACAGCTTCTGACATTGATCGAAATTCTTCTGCCGAGTGGATCCAAGACAGTTCTTGAAGACAGGGATTTTCTTTGTCAAGAAATGTGTAAATTGAACATAATTTCTCCACAGTTTGTTTTGGAAAATTCCAAAAGTAACTCGGAAATTTCTCTGGAGTAAACGGCGTGGCTGCCATAACGTGTCATGTGAATGTAAGGATTTTGCTTCGCAAGTAATCACATCGCATACTTCCTTTGCTTCCCTTACCCATTCCATTCTTTCACTCTTTCTCCCTTTTGATACCGTGTTTGTATTTTCTGTTGTTTCACTCGAATCATCAGGCTGGTCTTTAATATACCTAATATTTGTTTCAAAGCATAGTGGAAGATGGCCTTTTGTACCAAGGAAGGGTCAATTTCTCGATTTTGAAGTTGATTAAACAAAATTTCCCCAAGAAGCATTATTTTACTAAAAAAAAAAAAAAAGAAGCCAGAAATTAAAATGGCTGTAATAAGTGTTTTCTTGAGTACTTCAGGGCGATGGATTATGTTGAATTTTTCTCTTCCTCCATCTTCACTATCTGATTCATGCATTGAATAATATCCTCGTTATGTTCAAAGACAGTATTTACGGTTCTGGACAGGAAGTTCCAATAAGAGGGCTCCTCGCTCCACCCCACCCCCCACACTTTTAACATTGTTCATAATATTTCTAAAACTAAGAGCACTATCAAAAATGTAAGTTCATAGTGCACTAGAGCCTACAAATTACAATGAAATACAATGGACAACGATCTCGAAATCTTGTCAATTGATGAGTGCTGAGACTTCAATTAAATAATGACATCATAATTTTTGAAAACGTATATATCAGTCATTAATGGACAAGATCTTGAGATCGCAGTCCATTGTATTTAATGTTAATTTGTAAGCTCTAGTGGGCTATGAACTTAGATTTTTGATAGTGCTATTAGTTTTTGAAATATTTTGAAAAATATATAAAATGGGGGGTGGGGCATAGATTGGGGACTAAGAGAAAAAAGTACACAAGCCTTGCAAATTGAGGTGAAAATATTACATTTCTATTTACCAGCATCTTTTACACCAGATTTATAAAAGCAGCTTTCCTCATAAATAGATTCACTTGGTGAGCGTAACAATGTATATACACAGCATTTGAAATAGGACCATACAATGCCTTAAAATTATGATTTCGCGATTAAAAGTAACATGATTCGCCCGCAATGACCTCTGTCTAAAAGTGATACTGGACTGACTGCTGATGCTGTCAAAAATTTCATGAATATATGAAGACAGGAAGAAGAGAGGACGCTTAATCTCGTCTGTCCACTTCCAGTCTAAACCAATATGGACCAAATTTTCAGTTATAATTCAGCTTTTTGCGCTTGATAGCTGTGTGGCCCGTTTTTTATTCATGTCTTAAGTCTTGCAAAAAAGTAAATATTATTTGCAGTGTTTTCCATTACATAGAGAGTACGGTATTATATTATACGAATAGCTCAGATTTAAAACTTAAATAAAAAACGGATCGCACAGCGATAAGAAGCGAATAAAGTTGAGTTAGAACTGAAAGTCTGGTCCACATTGGATTAGACTGGAGGTGGACACACGAGTTTAAATATTTGCTCTCGTGTCCACCTTCCGACACTAAGGAGTCACTCCAATATCCAGATTCAGAAAGCCGCGCGCGAGATTCAGCATTCTGTGGTAACTTCGCTGTTGAAAGCATGAAGGAACATATACACGCTCGCACACACACATACACGCTCTCTTTCTCTCCCTCTTTCTCTCTCCCTCTTTCTCTCTCTCTCTCTCTCTCTCACACACACACACACTCTCTGTCTCTCTCTCACACACAGAGAGTAATTGATAGTAAATGAAGGGAACTAGGAGAGACCTTTCTGCAGCGTGGGAGAAGGTCTTGTCGCTTGCTCGCCACAAATGTCACCTTGTGGAAGCAATGCAAACAAGGAGGGGCGGAATGAAGAGAAACATTCTGCTTGCATTTGACTTGCAACTTCTCAATTCCTGTACTAATTATATTAGAAATGTCAGTCCAACATCTAGTGGAGAGGAAGGCTATGTAGCTAGATAGGCGTTAAAGCGTGTGCGCGTGAATTACAACACCAAGATTAAACTCTATACTTGTGATGTATTTTTCTCTTCCTTAAGAAAACTATGGCTTTTTTAAACTCCGAGAGGTACAATATTATTACATATTCTATATTTTAGAGTGATTTAATTAATTAAATAACTTTAAGATAGGGGGTGTTGCGCAATGGGGCAAACAATAGCACCCACCGCCACTGGTAGTTTAGTACGTCAGTCCACGGGACTCCACGCTCGATCGCCTTTATCTCCCAAGATGCCTAGGAATAACTAGAACACTTTGGTTCTTAATTTGATAGGAGGTTGAGTGCAGTTCAGAGCGCCAGGCATGGGAGCACTGAAGAAAGTCTCAAGCTTACTGCCCGGGCTTTCAACCCGAGCCACCCGATTGAGAGTCAGACACCCTAGCGCTTGGGCTACAACGGTTACAAATATAACTTTATCACAAAACTTGATCTTTAAGCACCAATTGCTTCTCCTGTATTCTGAGACCAAACCATTCTGGTTGGTTCATTTTGGACAATGAAACTATTGTTGCCCTGGCACAGCGAGGATAAAAGGAAACATCTTGGGGGCCCTTTACAATGAAGTACCATTTAATCTCGGATTTCGTGCTGTCATACGGGGAAGTTCATTTCAAACACACTGATTTATTTCAACTTGGTGCATGTTCGACTCCTGCTTAAGATGTTTTTAACTCTCAGCAATCCCGAAAACTGAATTATGTCTGGTATCTATCAGTTAAGTTACTGGAAATTTCCACGCAGCTAGATTGCCTGACTTTCTTCAGGGATGTTTCTGAATATTTTAACAGTGATCCTAAAAGTAATGGATTTACATTTAAAATAATTTTCGAACTTTGGGTTAAATATATGAAACATGAACACATCTACTCATGTATTTACATTTAATGTTTTAAAAAATGCGATTTTTTACATCCAGTTTGGCATACCTATACTTTTTATAGTGTAGAATAACTAATATAATAGATTTACTACAAGAAGATTGATTGCAGGACTAAAATTCAAGTCAACTACTTCAAATAGCTTCTTGACTCCAGTAACTAAAGGGTCGTGAAATCAATCCTAATATAGAGTAAGTAACTATAGTATTTGATTAACTACAAACACAAGCTCGCACTCATCTACTGCGATATCCACAGAATCGAGCTAAGCGATGGTTGATAATGATATCTAACGTAATGCTTAAGAAATTTAATTGGCTCTCATTACCATTAAAATGGTAAATATTTTACCATTCTAAATATGGTTAAACTTTCAAGAGCTTTTCCCTACATCGTTATGTTAAAATTGGCTGGAATTAGATCTATCATTCCTACGTACTCCTTTAATATGTGTTTAATAATTCAGTCTCGTTACCATGACGACGGTAAACAGTTCAACATCCTAATCTGATCTTTAAATTTTAAGAATTGAGTCATTTATATACCAAGTTTAAAGCAAATTTTTCTAACATGAGGTGCGAGTGTGGCTTTTAAGCATTGAGTCTTGTTACCAAGGAAATGGTACGTATTAATCAGAACTTTCTGATATGGCTAAAAGACGATAGACGGCTGTCCAACTTATTAGAATGCCAATTTAGGATAGAATAGACCATAGAGTTATAAAACCTCCTCTAGAGACAGGGTTGGCGCCACCGTCTACGTGCTTTTTAACTCCAAGCGTGGCGCAAGTTGAACATTCAATTGTTTCTCTGTTTGTTTGGCAGGAACGAAACAGTGAACCGTCCGCTGCCTGGTATTGTATCATTTGTATGTGCCACGCACGATCATTTTATGAACAAAAACAAATGAGAATTCGCATTAAAGTTTACCTTGCTGTTAAGTTCAACACGCAAGATTAATTCCTAATTAAATTGATCAATATAAGGTATAATTTAATATAAAAATCACTTATATAAAATGTTCTTGATAAATATTATTTTTGTTCTCAAAGATTTTTTGTTAAATTTTGAATTTTATTTATGGCTTTTAGGCATCTCAGGCCGGGATAGGGGAAGGGAAAGGATTCGGGAAGGTGTCAGCCAGGGCCTTTGTTGAAGGTGCCATCCCCTTTTTTATTTGTTAAATAAAACAATATAATGTTGATACTTATAACTATGCTTATAAGTATATAGTTATGTTAAGTATATAGTTAGGCTTATAGTTATGTTAAGCCACATAACTTATTAAAAAAAAATAGAGATACATTTCAAAATATCTATTATACAACATTAGGGATACATCGCAAGTGACATGAATATTACACACACAAATTGCTAATACTGTAATTATATACAACCAACGGTTTACTTGCGTAAATTTACAAAGAAAATTACAAAATTGAAAATAGGGTAAGGACACTGGTCGTCGGACATACATTAGCAGTCGACAATTTTCATATAAATATCATTGAAACAAGACATATGTCATTAAAAAAATGTGTTTAAAAATTATATCTAGTTTTCGGACAGCTTAACTTGATATTTAAGTTCTACCAGCTATCGAAAATGGCATAATAGAGATCACCAAAAAAAAAAAAAAAAAAAAAGAATCTAGTTCCCCTGGTTAGCTTAGAAGATACCGGAAAAGTTATTTGAGAATGAAGAGTGTATTTAAATTTAGGGTAAAAGTCTTAAAACTATTAAAAACGACATTGTTTTTTCTAGCTTTTCAAATGTTCTGTTTTAACTTTATATTATAAACAATACAAACATCTATTAAGTATATTATTGTGTCCGACTGTAGGACCGTAGGTGTATAGAATTCATGAGTTTTCCTGTTGCCGACCAGAAGTGTTTCTTATCTAGTTTTGTTGTTATGTTAAATTTATGTTTCTATTGTTTTTAATAGTGTAATCAAAGTGTCACTGGTTCGATTCCCTTCGGGGACACAAGTGGTTCGGAACCCACGTTAAACTGTAGGCCCCATCCTTAGGACGTCATCTTCATGCGATGAAAGGCAATGGCAAATCACCATCAGTTCACATAGCTCTGAGACCTGCCTTCGGGCAGAACACCCACTATCATTGTTCTTAATAATTTAACAAGTCTTTTCAACAGCACATTCTTACTGAGCCGCCGTAACTCAGTGGTAGAGCGTTGGTGTAGCGTTTGGGAGGTAATGGGTTAGATTTCAGTAGCCAACCATCCCGACTGAGGTTTTTTTTAGATCTTTTGCTCAGGCACACCAGGCAAATGCAGGAATGGCACCTTCCACATAGGCCCTGCCCGACATCTTGCCGAATCCTTCCCCCTCCCCTATGCCGGCCTGAGTCTTATAGATGCCTAATGGCCGTAAATAAAATTCAACAACATATTATGGGCTTAGAACTAATTACCTTTTAAATAGACAGATATAATTATTTTTTTTCTACGCGAATATACCACTTAATTTCCAATAGACCTAAATGAAAATTATCCAGTATTTCTGAATGTAAGAATACTTATTTTTATTGATATTTCTCTTTGGCATTGAGGGACAGTTTCATAACTGAATCTAACACGATAAAATTCCTTCGTATCAAATAATTCTAATCAAGGATGTGTGTTTTCTTTTATAGTTGTAGTAGACAAAAACTACACGAAAGAGCGTCTTACATAATGAAATAATTTTCACGGAATAATTTTAAATGATCATTTATTTGTAAAACGATACATTACTTCCTTTCTTATGTCTCCAAGTACAACCGTAATCTGTACAGGAGATCGGCATTTTCTTCTCAAATACAAACGAAACAACTATAACAAACAATGTCAAAGAGTGAAGCAGGCACTATTTAGGGGGTGGATCCGGGGCATCCGGACCCCCTCCCAACTCAGAATTTTATGGAAATATAGTATAATTTCAGGCGTAATTATACAAATTTAATATACATTTCATGCCCACACACACCTTGGATACCCCGTCCCCCGGAAGCCCTTAGAACCCTCCCAAAATCAAGTTCTGGATACGTGCCTGGAGTGAAGCATAGCAGCCATATGATAGCAGCTTACAATACGTGTTGTTGCCAAACAAACATACTCTCGTTCAACTTTCAAATGGCGCGGCGTTAGCAGCGCCAAACCTGACTCTAGTGGAGGTTTTATAACTCTATGGAATAGACGCAGCCGTTCTTATGCAACAAGTGAAAACGTGTTTTTTAAGTATTGTTGCCATGGAAACCATACGATTTTTCCCCAATCACGAACCTTATAAACCTCCGCCAGCATAACCATTACCACTGTGCTAAAATTGGCGAACATCGGTCCAGAAAGTACAAAGTGAACATAAAAGGTACAAGGGTATACACGATATATAGGAGAATTGAAGTAAACTTAACAAAATGTTTCAACTGTCTTTCTTGATTCCAGAGATTGAAGGCATTTGAATCGCTTTCGGTATAAAATAAGTAGGCATTCGTTTAGCTGCAGTTATAAATATATCTACAACTAGAAGGTACAAGGGTACATACTTATACTAGAAACAACCATTATATCAATACTATGTCACAGATAACTCACAGATAAAAATAATGAATTCGCTTGAATGATGTTCTGCCACAAAAGGAATCTCCAATTACTTTTAATCCCAGATAGTTTAGAAAGATGTTTCGTGTCTTGAAAAAAAAAAAAAGCACCAAAATTGATTGGGGTTTCTAGTGTGTTTGTCTGAATAGGGGAAAAATCTCTGGTGGAGGAGTTTCTTTTTGAAGACGATGGGTAAAGGTAGGCTGCAAAGAAGGAAAAAATGCAAGAAAAAATCTGTGCCGAAGACAGGGAAGAGTGAGAAAGAGGGAGAGAGAGAAATTGTTAAGTTGGTAAGCTTTGAAGACCCGACAGTTAGAGAAAGAGAGAGAGAGAGAGAGAGAGTGCGTCATAGGCCATTACCTGCAACTCATTTCCATAACCGGTTGTCTCCCCAGCCTCCTCAACACAATGGACGCTTCTTCTCAACGGTGAAAGGAAAAAAAAAAACGCGCGCCACACAGGCACTCTACTCCAATCAACGTTCGCAACCATAGGTGAAATTATCCCCAATCTATGATAATTTTTGAACTAATATTGCAACAGTAATACCAATTTTTAGTATCATTTTTTGTAATGTATTATTTTTTTCTAATATTATTTAATATTCACTTCTTTTTAAAGTTTCGAAATTGTTATTTCTGATTTCGTTCCGTGCTTTGCATAGGATTTTCCTGGTTTAAGCACACGGGAATATCAAAATGTGGGGGCATCATCCACCACGGCACCGTTCGCTCCAGTTTGTTTTTTTTTTTTTTTTTTTTTTTTGTTTTTTTAAACAAGGTTTTTTTTTTTACTGAGCAATTCGGACAATTCATTGTCTTATTGTTACTATAGAGTTCAAATACAGTTCATATCTTAGTACGTAAGCCAAAGATTTCAAGAACATGTTAAATATTGAGAACATGTTAAATAAAATGGTAAGAAATGATATCGAAAATATAGTCATTGAACGTCCCCCCCTCCCCAGGTAACCCTTGAAAATTTTGAACTAAAATATGATAGTTTCATTTTTGAGGAGTTGGCAACCTTGACTCCAATCCACTCACACACTGCTCTTTGCTTGCTGCTTCTACCTGCAACAAGAGACGAGATGGAGATCTTTCTATAAGCATTCTTTCTTATATGTGTAAACTCCTCATGCTCTGTAGATTTTACTCTGATGTTCACAGTCACATTGCAATGTGTAATTTTGTTTTCGCTCGTCAATTGTTTCCCCCTCACTTTCACAATAATTTTCTATGGAGTATTCTTTACTCAACCCACTATTAGAAATATATGTGGAGGGTAATAGAATTATCTTTCAGTAGAGTCTAAGGTCAATTTTAGTTTTAACAATTGAATAACGCCATTTCACTTCACAAGTACTCAGTACCGACACATATTAAGTACGACCATTACTGTATATGTAAGTGCTTTAGTCAAACTGGATACCAAAAATCATGACACTGTAATGACAATATAATGTTTTACATTTAGCAGCAACTCTACCTTTAGAACAACAACGATAAACAAAAAACTTTCTGGTTAGTCAAGAGGGGGCCTCTAGTTTGCAAATATTTGTTACGATCTAGTCTACATAAAAACGAATCTCTAAACCAGATTCATAGAACAAGTTTTAGTTTTGGTATTGCGAATAATATTAAAACAGGAAGGTGAGTATTTGAAACAAAATTAAGTCCCTCACAAAGTTTTTTTTTTTTTTTTTTAAATAAAAGAAATTTCAGAATTTGAAATTGAATTTATTTATGGTCTTTAGGCATCTCAGGCATCAAGCCGTCACAGGGTGGAGAAGAGGAACTTGGAAGGTAGTCGATCAGGACCTAGTGAGCAGGTAACATCCCGGCATTTGCCTGGTATTACGACAAAAAGCTGAAAACACATCAGTCAGGATGGGCGGACGCTCGGATCGTTCCCAGAATCTTCCGCTCGGCCGGTCGGAGAATTATTGAATCGCTAGTTGGAAGAAGGAAATAAACGCCAAAATGATGAAGTCCCGTTTTTGCGTGAAACGTTGCTAATTGAATAGATACTCAACGCCAGTTCGTAGTAAGGGATTGTTTATACAATACATAATTTCTTTCTTGCCACTGACAATGTGAATCTATTCATTAAGAGACTTTTGACACAAAAAAACTACTTCTGTCGTGTTGGCGTTTGTTTCCTTCTTCCAACTACCAAATCAATTACATATCTCAAATATTTTAATAACAGTACTCTTTTTTTCTTTTATTACACAGTTCACTGATTTGGAAAAGTTATTTTTATTATTTGATGAATAATGCTGGAAGAAGTCCTATAGTACTTCAATAGCCTTGTAGAAGTGTTAATAGTAACCTCAAAAATTATTTTTGGACATTATTTTCTCCCAAAAGTGTATTGATATTGTTTTGAAGTTGCTGTTAACATTTCTTTAAGGCTAATGGTATTCATATGAAGTACGCAACAAACTTTATTTCACGAAAGTTTGTTTTATTTTCTGCTCTTGCACTCAACTTTGAATAATCGACGTAAACGAAAAAGGCGGGAAAAGCCTACTCGGATTCCGTTTTAAGATCTACGCTCAGTCCGTGGGCCAACTTCTTTTACAAATATTTTGAGATCCACAACATGTTATCTTGAATGTTTGCTTAACTTGTACGAAAACCTTCTTCGAGTTTCATTAATATCATGGGACTAACATGTTCATCACTGTCTCCCCTGAAGAGTTAAACGGCTTAGAATGCTTTAGGCCTAAAAAGAAGTTAGGTGCCTGGGCATTTCCAGTAACTTGGTTAGTAAGAAAAGGCCATTATTTAGTATTCAGGAATACTGAGAGTAAAAGAAAAAAAGAAGAGAAGCTTCAGCGAGATTCGAATACTGGTTGATCAGTTAGAAGTCGATCGTCTTACCGACTGGAATAAATTGCCACTGAAGAAACCACGGCATAGAAGGTCATAAATACGTTGCCGAAACCTGGAAAACATAAACAAAGTTAGTCCTACGGCTTACGCCATGTTGTGATAACTGTATCTATTTGTTAAGTAAGGATCGTAATGCCCATTCACTGAGGATATTTTCCATTTCTGTTTAAAATAAGTGATTAAAACTGCGGCAGCAAATACTTGATCAGAATTTCATGTTTGATTACAATAAGGAATCGTTTTCTCTTTCTGCGCAGGCGCGAAAGACACGCTGGAACGGGAAAATGACAACCTCCAGCCACGCAAAAGAAATCTCTCCGTGTTAACCAACCTCTTTCAGCCACAGCAGGATTACTGTAAATACTTACATCTATCTGAAAAAATATTAGATACATCAAACAAAGTTCTCAAAAATGTTTACAGTGTAAAAGAATCCATCTCTTTAAGTAATATAGCATCAAATATTCAAATACTTGTGTAGTGTCCTCTACCCCTCAGTTCCGTGTTTGGACCCTGTCCAAATTGTCCATTTAAGCAAGCAGTTTATCGCTCAAAAATGTGACGTCATCCCTCATATATAAGATGAACTTATCTACAGATCAAAACTGGAAGCCAATACAACAAAAAGCCTCAACGAATATCGTTTTATTATTATTATTATTATTTGCGTTCTAAATGGAATCGTAATCCTTTCATGGAAAGTATTAAATCGAGGAACTCTTCTTTGTGGTATAGGATCCGATCTATTAGGCGAACTCTCACTCAGAATCTTACAGTTAGCAGCCAGCATTTAATGTTATAACAAGACCACAAATTAAACACATTATCTTTCGTGAAGGTGAAACGAAACTTGTAATCGTTTGTTGCCTCACCTTCGTCTCACATACTGGATTTCACCATCAGATTTTTCTCGTTGGTGGTCCTCAGGGGCTCGCCTCTTTTAAATATTGCCATAATTATTACTCTCCCTCCAACATTACTCACCTCCACATAATACTTTCTGTCACTGCATGAAGTAAGAAGAAGAGATATACTTAAAAAAAAAGTTAAGGAACGAAACGCATGTTGTTCGTTCCGGAAATCTTACTGTCTCGACCACCTCCATAGAATAAAAGTAATCTCTTCTTGACTAATCTTTCTTTCAAAAGAATTTCATATACAGACACACATGTTGGGCTTCACCTTGTCTTGAAGAATGAGTTACGACGTATTAAGATAATATTCATGTTCAACTCACAGTTATGCATGACATATTGAGAGAATATACTGATTTCTGTACAAGATGAAAATCTCTGTAAAGATATCAGCCTATCTTTCTTACACAGCTTCATTCTCGTAGTGTTAGTGTATCATCTTCTAAGATGACCTTATTTCAGTCAGTAAATTTTATTTAGGCTACATTCATGGGCGTTACAACATATGACATAGACCTGGCCGCGGAGAACGGAAGGTAGTCGAACGGTGTTCGTTTAAGGTGCAATTCCTGCGTTTACATAGTTGAGTGAAGGAAACTAGAAAAAAAAAAAGAAGAAATCATAATGATCGAAGAAAATATGATTCGAATTCTTGCCACTAGTCTCCAACTTTCGCCATAAATTATGAAGGTATGGTTTATTATTCATTCTTTCTTTTTCATAATATAATTGTTTCCTAATATTTTTGTTTTCTAACTTTCTTCTTGTAATTTTCTTTACTCATTTTATTGATTACTAGAAAAAGTTAATATTCCTAGCAGCAGGGATTTGGTAACGTTGTATACACATGTTCTAACCAATCTTCTAAGGATGGTCCACTGTCTGATGTTATTTTTTTATAGTTTGGTTCCTGTATCTTTGTGATTTTATCTGTTTACATTATTTTACCTAACCTACCTCAACCATTTTACCTACTTACTTTGTTCCTAATCTAAGCTCCGGATGATAATAACTCAGTAAGATCTTTATATAAATCAACTTCTTGGGAAATAGCATGTTTAATAACTAAACATTATTAGGACTTATTCAGTTATAACAGTAGGACTTATTCAGTTAATCTGAAATTCAGTAGTTTGTCCTTAGTACAATACAAAGAATTTGGACCGAAAATAGGGTTAGGGTCTATAAGCATCGGTGAAATATTGGATTTACGCTGGTATCGATTTAATATGTTAAACAATAGCCTGTACGTACTCATCTCACCGCAGCAAATGGATAGTGCTCACGAAAACAATAATTGGACTGTGTGTTCCCAAGACCAATTTTACCATTGCGTCTGGTTATAGGGTTAAACTAATCTAAATTCATGCTACCAGAACCCAAATCAAACATTGAGCTGGCAGACAGATTTTGATCAGGGATTCTCATGTGGTCAGCACAAAGACATCCAATCACAGCTTTGTTTGTTTCTTAAGAGCGGAGTAACTCTTAATTTCAAGCAGCTCCTCCCATTTTGTATCACGATTTTGACAGTGAGTCACTTTCTAAAATGGAAGCACCTATACTGTTAGTTATTCGTAATCGAACTATAGGAACCGTTCACACCACAGCCGAGAATTTGCTTTATGAGATTGCAAAACTGAAAATACATAAACTCTCCAATATTGAGGAGGAGGCTAGAGAGAGAAATTTTGATAAACATAGTTTTCTTCCTGAAATTTTAGAGTTTGTATTTGGTCAGCTGGGGTTCAATTGGGAATCAGCTGAATCGTTACTTGTGTTTTAAATGTAAAATAACTTCTTACACACGTACGCTAAGATTTAGGAGCAATGCATAGTAAAGTTTGTAATGATTAATGCAACTGAATTACTAAGTATATAGTTATTGACGTTTACGTTCTTTCAGAATTATTTCAAGATATGCTCTACTTCAAATTTATTACAATTTTCACTATTTTTTTTCTTTTCTAAACTGGATTTTGCATATTTTTTTTTAATACATGAAATATTCAACTATAAAAAATTTGCACAAATAATCATCAAGAACAAAGGACCACAGAAACATTTATGAAAATTCGCTTTACAGTTCAGGAACTTTTAAATTGCAATTCTTACCTAATATAACAAGATATGCGTTTTATTTACAATAAATATAAAATAAAAATGGTGATTTTTTTTTTTTTCGTGAAAATTATTAATACTTAAACTTTTTAATAATCTGATGTAGAAGTTCCCGAACGAAATTTTCCAGAAGGAATGCATACACTTTTCTGATTTTGCCATTATTATCAATATGATAGTTGTTAAATCTGTTATAAGAAGCTTAACTATGTATAAGTTGGGTTCTGAAATCTACATCCTTTAACCAATTTACACCAAAGTATGTGACTTGGGTTCTCAAATCTACATATTCTTTTTACCAATTTGCATCAAATTACGTGAGTTGGTTTCTCAAATTCACATCTTTTTACCAATTTGCACAAAATTATGTGAGTTGGGGTCTCAAATCCACACCCTTTTACCAATTTACACCAAATTATGTGAGTTGGGTTCTCAAATTTAAATCTTTTTACCAATTTGCACCAAATTATGTGAGTTAGGTTCTCAAATCCACACCCTTTTACGAATTTGCACCAAATTATGCAAGTTGAGTTCTCAAATCCACATAATTTTTTTACCAATTTGTACCAAATTATGTGAGTAGGGTTTTCAAATCCACATCTTTTTACCAATTTGCACCAAATTTTGAATTAGTACTTCACTTCACCGAAGAAAGCTTGTAGACTAGGTCTGATTTCAATGCATACACAGAGAGACAAAATTTCCTCGGACAACTACCAAATACCAAATGAATATCGTTCGACCAACCTGAACCAAATTTTGCATATGTCCCAGTCCTACAATTGACTAGAGAAAGCTCGTAGGCTTCCTCTGATCCAACATATAGGCCTAAATTTATTGGCCATTTAAAACAGTTTGTGAAAATAAGAGTTATAGCACTGTTGAAAACAGTGTATTAGATAGTAATATAAATATTACAAGATAGAACCAAAATATATATTTAGAAAAGTTGACTGGAGATATCAATTTGGATTTCATTCACATAGGAGCGCAAACTAAACAAATTTTCCTAATGAGAGAAATGATTAAAAGGTGTTTCGTGCATGATTCGGACATGTATATGCTATTCTTGGACTACAAACGAACATGTTGACAGTATAAGCAAAACATTGCTATTGCCAGATATGAACAAAATGGGAATAGGCCTACAATTATAAGTAAGTTGTAAAAATAACAAAGAACCCTTGTACTAAAGTCAAAATTGGAAATCAAAATACAAAGGGCTTTGAAATCAACAGTAGGGTTCAACAGCGAGACGGTTTGTATTGGTACTTCACTACCCAGTAGACAAAATAGATCAACGAGGTAATGTCTTCACAAAATCTAATCAGATATGTGCACATGCTGGTGATATAGTATTACAGTAGTAGCAAGATCATAAACTCTGATAAAAGTATTTTAAAATCTGGACAGAGAGAAGAAAGGAATTGTCTAGTAGACTAGTAGTAAACCAGAATAAAACGAAATATAAATATCAACGTCTGAAACCAGAAGGGCAGCACGGAATTTGAAAATAGGACAAAAATCACTTGAAGCGATGAACAGTTTCAATTACTTAGATGTTGCAGACAACGAAAATAAGATGGCTACATGCATAGAAGGCAGAGTATAAAGTAAGGAATTGGAGTGTACTTTGGTAACCTTCAGATTTTTAAAAGCAGCAAGAATACAAAATAATACGTACGTACTCAGAGGAGGGGTCCGGATCCCCCTCCCGAAATTCAGATTTTTTGTGAGATTAGAATCTTTTTTTTTTTTTTGCAAAATTATATGCATTTTACGTAAATTTCAAACCCTCACAGACATCGACCCCCCTCCTCACCAAACCAACTTCTGGGTACGTGGCTGCCGATGTATAGAATATTACAGAGACCAGATTGTTATACGTATATGCATGGGCGACATGGACAGTAACAATAGTAAATTCATATTTACTAAGAAGAATTGAAAAAGGGATTAAGCTTGGGACTAGTTATAGAAGGAGGTAAATGGAAAAAAACGATACAGTGATAAGCTCGAAGTAATGATGAATGGGTAGAATATTATATGTTTCGTCGAAAGTCAAAGTTAGATGGTTAGAACATGTAAAATGACTGGATGACACAGCAATGCCAAAGAGAATGTTGAGGGGGAAACTATTCTACAGAAGAAGAGAGGGAAGAACGAAGAAAAGATGGATGGATAACGTGATGGAAGATCTGAAATTTATGAAGGTGAAGAGGAGGGAGGGGGGGGAGGTGGCTAGTAATAAGAAGTGAAAGCTGCTTGTGTAGAGGAAACCAAAGCTCATCTTGAGCTGTAGTGCCAAGGAATAAGTAAGCGAGCCGTATTTCTTGAAATAAGCACTACACATACATTGCGGACCCTCAAGTTCACACGATTGGACCTATCTGCAACAAAGGTTCCTTCATTTAACAACACAAGTATAACTTAAGTATGTCTGGTCACAACATATACACTTAAATTTTATGGATTGATTAAAGGGGGGAGGGCATAGCAGCAACTTTTTTTTTTTTTTACAAAGAAAAGTTTGTTTTCTGGTGGTCATTAAGAAGGCCATTACTTGTTAGGAATAAGGATAACCTAACTGTACTAGAAAAATGACAACATTATGCTAAAACTACAAGAATTTTTGGTTGTAGTACATCTTTAATGTTAAAGCTGGGTGATTTCAGGAGACCACAATAAACAAGTATATTTTATCTCTAGTCGAAACCCAGATAACGCATGAATATGTATTCTTACCATATGGATTTTGAGATACATGGAGGTGGGCAACTTCGAGTACAAAATGACATTCTTACAATAGTAAATAAATTTACTATTTGGTGAACGATGCAGCGGATGCACTGAAGTAAAATTTAGTTTTGGGGAATGCGCTATCAATGCAGTGTATAGTAGGAGGAAATACGTGGTGTCATCGGATTGTCAGTGTTGAAATTATTGAATTTGTATGTTTAATTCTGGGTATAATATTCAGTTTGCAACACTGCGTTCTGTATCTCATACATGTTGTTTATCATTACGAATACCAAACATTCAAGAAAACGAAGTAGTGTTCTTTTTTTTTTTAGAAATAAATATTTAACCAGGCTAAACACTGACAACTCGATGACATCATATTTCAACTTTAATATGCACTCTATTGATATAAATCAATCCCCCAAAATTAAATTTCATTTTTAACGCATGGGACTCGAAGTTAAAACTCAGGTACATCTAAAAAGCCTGGCGATTTTTACAAAAGCTTGTACTTACTCTTTTTGGTGTATATATATATGGTGGCCGTTTAGCCTCATCTAATCACAAAACTACCTTTAATACATATGCGTGTGACGAAACGAATACATGCCTTCCTCCTTGACCTATAGTCAGTTGGGAGGAGGTGTATTATAAGAGCATTGCCCTCATGAAATGATTTTTAAATTTTAGGTATGTTCTTAACATATTTTCAATGTCCTATCACGTGTCATTTTGTATCTTACAGGATATATTTTCTACGCACAAATATTTTCAATATATTAGAAATATTCTGCGAATATTGCGAATGGGAACAGTATATGCAAGGAACAGACCTATCTATGTGATAGGTTCAAACTTTCAAGTATAATCAGTAGTTATAAGTAATATAATTTGATATTTAATAAGAAACTAGTGGGTAAAACTATTGAAATACATAAAAAGTCAACAAAGAGGAACATATTATATGTGTCATCTAATGCCAAAAAAAAAGTCCACAAAATTTGGTATGCAAGTGGTGTTTAGAGTGGTGGAAATTCCCATAAAAGTTCCAATGAAGGAGAGAGAGATTCAATTTCGTTAAGTTTCGTTGACACAGAAAAAAATGTACATACTTGTTCACATGTGCCTCACCTAAAATGTGTCATTTGGCGATTGTGAATGAATCTAACAAGTGTCCTTGACACAACTACAAGATTCTTTTTCGCTGTCTCTCTCCGTGCGTCATAGACAGACCACTCTCACATTTCGTGTGGTGGTCTCTCTCTCCTCCATGTGAGAGCGAATGTTTTCCGGTCCCATATATAGAAAGGCACACTTTTTAAGAGAGCATGACGTTTTTACTTGTTGCGGTGCTGTTTGCTGTTCATACAATACCTCGTCGTCATCACTGCCTCGTAACGTCTTCGGGATAAGGCAAGGCTGAAGAACGGAAGGACGTTACGTCACGATCAGCAAGGCGAATTGGATATTTAAGGAATTTTGAACAAGTAATAAAAGGGACACGTCTTCTAAAGATATTCAAATACGTGGGTACGTTAGCTAATTAAGAAAAACAGAAAAAAAAGGAAAAAACAAAAGCTAGTTTATGGTTTAGCTGAAAGTATAAAGAAGCTTTATAAAGGACAAGGAATATGCATAATAAAATTAAACAAATTTGTTGTGTTCGTTCATCCATCAAGCCGTGAAATTATTCTGTGGCATTCAATCTTTTAAAACTTTTCTTTCAAGAATTCTCAAAGTGATTATTTAGATAATCTCTTCATCTTTCTTCTTATTTTTCTTCATCTTCTTCCTGAGCTTCTTACACTAATGGGCGATTAAACTGGCTCGATGATCAATAAGATTATAAAGCTATCGATATCGTGATTAAGGTGTATATTCTATTATTTCAGAAACAGATCTCATGTCAGAGATTAGGTTAAAACTTTAAGTTGCTTAGACCAGCGTTCTCAACCCTTTTTTCATCCTGCGACCCCTGCTTTCACCATGTCTTCTAACCGGCGACCCACGATTAATATATTTTGTATAATATTTGCTTTTCATTTCAAAATATCCTAATTATATTTTTCAAAAATCTGTTCAACAAATTAAATTACGCGTACCTTTAGCAATTATGAAACCATGCAGGAACCAAAATAAAAACTTCCTTTGAAATTTATTAGTTTAAACCTGCAAAGCTATTTAAAATTATTTTTCACCTCCCCTCGAGACCCACTTGGGGGTCGCGACCCCCACGTTGAGAAAGCTTGTTTTAGATGGTACATGAGAGTTTTGTATGCAGAATTTTTGGAAAATAGTATAAAAGAAGTATTAAATATATTATTAAGGTGATGAAATATAAATGTAGTTCATTATATTTTATGAAAGATGATGATTATATTAATTATTATGAATGAAATATAATTATTAAAGTGGAAAAGCAACGTTGATTTTGTGGTGCCGTACCCATAGTCAACAGTTACATGACATAATTTAGTCCATTCTTTTGGAATGGAGTGTACAGTGGTTTATCAACGAGTTTCAAATCTGGGTGGCGTAAGATTTAGTGCAGATTTATGGTTTTACTGCAGGAGTGGATGTGGATAAATCACTGGACAGGCGTTATATTTTCAAGTTTCCTATCGACCAAAAGAAATCCTGCTTTTCAGGAAGAACTATCAGCTACAGAATATCAGTTTGGTTTTACTTTAAACGCGCAGTAGCAATGTAGTGAATTGGCATGCTACATCCAACAATTCGTTTATTATTTTAATAACCACTTTTTGTAGAAAATATTATGGTAACAATCCTTCCAATCTAATTGAAGTCCAGTAGTTTAATGTTGTTTGTTCTATATTTCTTGTGAAGTTTCCTTGGATGAATTGATATTTCGAAATAGTCTATATACTTCATTAGGAGGCCCTAGAACATTTTCACAATGTCTTTTCCTGTTGAATTATGTGATGGTAACAAATCATGCCGAAGGTTAAGGTTATTCAAAGGTCGTATGATTCGAACATCTCTGGGCGAAGGGAATCAATGGTGGATTCCTATTATTTTCTATGGGTTAGGGGTTGTAAGGACGAAATCACAGTTTAAGTAGGCTTGATATTACTTCTGCTGCTGCTGGAGATTGAATCAGAGCCCTTTCATGGCAAGACGAAGAGTGAAACCACTCGTCAATTAGCAGAAACCCTGTGCAAATTGTCTAAAAGATGTGATTTGAGGTCGATTTACTTTTCTATTGTTGCGTACAAATGAAATGTACTTGGTCTTACCCAAAAATACCTTTTTCCTACATTAAGATACATGGATGTGCTGTGGCTGAAGATTTTAATTTGAACCTATATGCTGCCATTTGGCTAAGATTATTGGTCATGTAGCTCGAATTTGGAAGCCCGCGAGAAACAGGCCGTTGGGAGGACTACATTATAGAAGGAATTCTCGATAGGTAAATGTACGTGATGAAAAGTGACTTGATGTTGCCCAGGATACAATCCATTGGTGCCGTTAACGTTTGTTGCTGCGGCGATGAACTTGCGGGTTCTTTAGTACGTTGCTATCATGCGTTCGTACCTGAACTGTGAATAGAAACAAACACTTCTTTTACATTTTAAAGCATGTTTGGACACCTTAAATGAACCATAGTTTAATCACTTCTAATCTAAGTTTTATTTTTTTACTTCTGGTCAATGTTTGAACACTTTTCATACGCTTTTTGTACATTTTCCGATATAGTAACAGTAAGTATTTTTGACAGCGAAGAGAACAAGTAAAATGTTATCAGGTGCGGGGATATAATTCAAGTTACTTTTCTTATAGCTTAATTGCTTTAACCAACTATGGTACGAGATGCAGAGTCTATTCGTCACTTTTCTCCTTATTGGTTGAAAGAAGCAGTTCGTAAACTGTTGGCTTTGAAGTCAAAAGATCGTGGGATGGATCTTATCGGCTGGTTGTGGTGACTGGGCGTTTTTCTCTCCAGGGTTTATCCTTAGTCATACCAGGCTAACGCCGGGATGATACCTTCAAAGTAGGTATTGACCGGCTTCCTTCCCACATCCTCTCCTCTGCCGTATCTTTACCAGAGCTGAAACATAGTTGACCCGGTCTGGGAACTATAATAAACTTATAATTTTCGACGTCGTATTTATCGTACTCTTGGCCTAACACCTCCGGTCACGGTCACTCCTGAAAGAAACACTGTTCAAACGCAAGGAAATAGTTGAGAACTCTGCTTTGTCCTCCGTGTCATCGGATCAGGCCGGATCCCAACCATAGATATGGTGACCCGGTTACCCCGCCAAAATTTTTTACACGAATGACCCGATTAACCTGGTAACCCGTTTCAGCTCTGATGCCAAAAATGCTTAAAAGCGGGAGTTTATCACGACATATTGTGATTGAAATGTGTACAAAAAATATGTGATAAGAAGTGTGAAGTGTTTACCCCTTTGCAAAGTGAATCGGAAGTAGTTTACCATTACCTTCCATCGAATGAAGATGATGTAGTTAAAAGTGCGCTTCAACTTGTATCAGCATACATACCTGGAACCCCTTGATTACGAGGTATCGAGGTACTTAGCCACCGTGGTACACTTTTTTTTAATACAAGTGAAACTACTTGGTTCACAAACAAGTCATCCTATCTAAATGATAAACAATTTGTATGGTGTTTCAGCGACCGGGAATTAATCAAACATGTAAAGCTATTTTAACATGTGGCTAGCACGTAATGGACAGATGAACAAATCATTTACACATGTCTAAACCACGGGCAGTAATAACACTTATAAGAAGGCGTTTCTATTGTTACAACATGTCACGCTGTTCGTGTTCATGTAGCTTTGTCTTACGAAGCTACGTGTCCTATCAGATTCGTCGCTGTGCTGTGATTTACAAATTAGATTCGGTAGTGCTTTTATGAACTCAAATGATCCCCTGCTGAGAGCACCTACGTACGGTACTCTGCATGTAAGGACTGCATGCAATCTGTGTCGGAGAAATATGTAGAAGAAAAATTGATATCATTTTCATTCGTTAGACAACACGTTTTCTTTCCTACGTACCTAATGGAACAAATCATTCGTGAATCAAGAGCCCTTGGACTTGCTTTCCGCGACTACATCGCCGATATTACGCGAATTATAAATCATTTGCTAACATATTCATAAAATATACCTTGTACACAGGGTTCGGGGTGGGTGGATTCGGGGACGCGAACCCTTCCCTCCAAAATAAAATCTGGGTGTAATACTTAATTGGTATAGTTTTAGGTGTAATTAAAAATACATTTCATACTCAGGCACATCTTGGATCTCCCTCAATCTCGTGAACTGCTCTCAAAACCAACTTTAACATACGTGCCTTCTTGTATATCCCAAGGGATATTCATAGCATATGCACTCAACCCAAACATTCATATATTTGTAAAAATATTATAGGGATATTTCAAGGATATCGTTGGGATATCTTAGAAATATTAAAATATCTTCACGAGGATATTCGTACGAATCCCTAGTATATGTGCTGTACGGAATTGTGACGTGATGCTAATTGAATTAGAACTAGTAGTCTCCGGTCTGAAGGTAAAATAAAATGGCGATGGTGAGTCCTTGCATCGACCACGTGATTCTCTCGCTCTATTTACCGATACATATTCCCTGACCTCCGCGATGGACGGAATTAAACGACGATATTCTACGTGTCTCAGTAATTGATCTGGCTCTCTGGAAATTGCACCAGTCGAACACTGATACATACAAGATTGAAGCAGTAATATTGAATTTTACGTTTGCATTGTCTAATCGAAACAAACGCGTTGAGAGCTTCACTTCTACTATCTTATTTTGCCTATATTTCTTGTAGACTTTATTCGACGAACTGGTTCTCTTTACCAGAGCCGGAAGGAGCTATGCGAGCGGTGCCCAGCGCGCCGAACTGAAAGGGCGCCTAAACGACCGAAAAATTTAATCTATATGTGAAAAAATGAGTGTGTCATTCTCACTAAATCCTGCCCTGTCTAAAGTTAAACTTCGATTTCTGTACTAGAAGAAAAAATCCATATATTTAAATGGACGTGTACACAAACACCTAAACAGCTTAAAATTTCAGTTATCTCCCGCTCCCTGCTTTTTCAAACGAGTACGAATGTTGACTCGATCGAGCTTGTAGAGAAGCAGGTTTCTGATAGGAGAAAGGAGCAAGGTAACGAAGACTGAATCAACAAGTGGGTCGCTCAGTGGGCGGCCCATCTAACCAGAATACTTGAATGGCGGGAGTCGCTATAGATCTAGCTAGCTCTACGTATTCAAGTTTCTCTTGGAGTTCTTTTTATTTCTCCCCCATGTAGAATTGAAAAGTATTTATGAGAAAGAAACAAAATATTTAACTTTTTTTAGTAAATGAAATAGGCGAGAAAAAGAAAAAAAATAGTGGAAAGAAGAGAGACCTGGGCGCACTTTGGGAAACCTCAAACGTGACTAAAACAGAAACCGGAGCTAAATATATACAAACAGATATTGCCACTGGTAATTTTGCCATGACGTAAGGAATTAAACCAATGCCATTTTAGCAAATTACATTGTGTGCAATTTCAATTGATAGGCCTACCACAGAGCATCTAGAAAAACTGTTCCAAGAGACACGTGAACAACTACCGTATCCATATAATTGTTACTGTGACAGACTGTGTTGACGTTTGATACAGAGTGTGTCAAAGGTCACAAGGATTCGCATATGAGCTATAAATACAATTTGAATAATGCCATATGATAGGCCTTCAAGAAGGTAGATTGTCCGATTACGAAATCGCTGAATGATGGGTCTCGATCACGACAATCGAAGATGGGTCGAGAGTCTCTACTCTCTACCGTGTAAAACTGTTAGCAGGAATTGTCCCTGGAAGGCACTGATATCATAAGACTAGGATGTGTATTCAGTGGCGTCGTGCGCTAGAGTTCTTTGGAAAGCAAAATGCAATGGAATTCAATGATTTTCACGTGACGACGGCCATTTCTGTTTCGGTACTATTGATGGACCTAGACGGTCCAGAATGAGGCCACGTTAACGTTGTTTGGCGAGCTGTGTGCGTTGTTCTGCCAGACCTACCCCACGCATTATGGAATGGGGATGGATTTGGTATGGTAACAGGACCATGGACGTTGTTCTCCCGAGCACCATGTCGGTGAACGTTTTCAACAGAATGGCAATCGAATCTTGTGCTGTCATTCATGAACAGTATAAGGGCAGAACTATTTCAACACGATAATGTTCGTCCCCATAGCACAGCTGCAACCCAACATGCTGTTATAAATGTGAACCTGTTACCCGGCCAAACCATCCAATATCTCTACGATGGGATACATGGGCATGTGAATAGTTGCATTCAAGGGGACGCTGACTACAGTGGTTACGGAAAAGCACGACATTCAATGTTCGCATTGGGCTGCGCGCAAATCCTACAAATTCCGAGCGCATAACTTATATCAATGTAACACATCATATAGATTAATCTGTTGTTCAAGTTTCATTCAAGCAATAACTCCTTCTTAGTGTGAGGGGTCTTATTTACCGTCATTGTAGATAAGAAATACTTAGATCAGTGTTTCTTAGTGTGGTTCGCGGAACAACGAGTAGTCTGTGAAGCTTCAAATTCAAATTGTTTTATTGCCGGAACATTAATATAGTTATATACAAAGTATGGCATCGTCATTTTAGAGTATAGTTACATTCAGATTTTGGAGCTATTTTCAAGAAATTCGTCTACACTATAAACAGCCATGGCACTTAACTTATCCTTCATAACATTTTTAAATTTTGTTATTTCTAGGTCTTTGATTTTTTTTTAAGGAAGAATATTACATAGTTTTTTACTCAACTCAATATAACTATTTGTAGTTGTACTTACATTGACAAATTCTCACATCTGTTCTGTGCCTTGTTAAGTGACTGTGAACAGATTCATTACTTTCTAATTGACTAAGGTAATTCTTCACGAACAGTCACGAACTGAAGTAAATGGAGGTTGGAGTTATAAGAAATAGTAGCTTTTTCCTCCAGAAGAATTGTTGCACTTTAGGCCTAATAGTGAGACAACCAACATGACAGTACAAATATGCGCGAAAATATGATATGCCAGGATATTCCTCCATTTGGAGCAAGAAATATTTAGTAGGTCATCATCGCATAGAGAACCACAAGAGAGTTGACAGAAATCCCTTTATGGTCCTGTTCAAACGAACAGAGATATATATATATATATAAAGAAAGTATTTATTTATTTATTTATAAGTCGCCTATTACAGGAAAAGAAATCATGGAAGAAGATGGTAAAGAGCGAAAGAACACAGAAGAGAAAACAAGGAAAGAGGGAAAGAGGGAAAGAAAAATGGAAAGAGAGAAAGAAAGAATATATTTTGAAAACTTTTAATTAATTATTAATAATTCCTTTCTTGCAGTTTCAAGATTGTTTTGAAAAGTGCATTTTTGTAACCAAAAAAAAAGTAAGATTTTTCTTCGTTTAAAAACAATTTTGCAAGTTTATATTTAATATTAATATAGCTTTTTCTATTTGTCGTAGATTATATAAAATTAGTGACCATGGGTTAGGGTAGGTTAGGTAAGGTCAGGTTCTTTCTGTATCTTTAAACTTTCGTTTCTTTCTTTCAAAATACATTTCTATCTGTTTGTGCGAACCTGACTTTACCTAACTTCCGCTAACCCATGGTAACTAAACATTCAACTCGGCGGGGGGGGGGGGGGGGCGCAGGCCTCGATGTGCGATGGGCATACGCAAAAGTGTTACATTGCGTATGCCCACCTATAAACGGGGGCTGTGCCCCACTGAGGCTCACGCCACCCAGCTCACTTCGGACGCACTGTGCTCCCTTGCACACCACGCGGGTCAGACCTGGTTTATGTATCTATATCCTAGCTTTCAGTAACCTTTATTTGTATGCCAAAGCAATTATGAATAATAAATGTGAACATATAAAAATAAAGTTTGAAAGAAAAATATTGCCCCTACGGGGATTTGAACCCGGGTTTGTTATGTACCAATGTCTTACCGCTGTACCAAAATAGTACATGGCAAATACTGGTTTCGTCGTTGTATTTACAGTGGATGGGGTCGCAGGCGCGATGACTTCCAACCTTATTACTATTTCCATCCTCAACTTTTGAGTGTAGGGCATAAACATTTGTACGATGCCTTGTTGGTTAGTGGCCATCGATTCCGCACAAAACTGCGCTTGTGCCAGATTACCATCTGGGGAGTGTTCCTAGTTAGTGGTACGCCTCGGGCATGAATTTTTGTGTGTGATTTTAACTGAATTCTATGCATATCAGTCGATACAGGTTCAAAAGGTATATCAAATGGAACACGTAAAGCCCGCTTAGGGTAAACAATGTTTCAGAAACTTCTAGAGCGTTGGTTAGAAATCGGAAACTCCTCGGATCGATTCCAGCGGCCAACGTTTCTAACTGAGGTTTTCCAAGGATTTCCCTCATCCATACCAGGCAAACGCTGTGCTGATATCTATAAATAGGCCCTGGCCGTCAATCTTCCAACACATTCTCCCAACCCTATCCCGGCTTAATCCTCATATCCCTAAAGACCTTAAAATAATTTGAAACAAATCCTTCCAGGATCATTTTACCCTACCCTATCCCGGGCGAGTTTTGTTTATTTGTATTATGCGTAAACAACAAAAATCCATTCACACAAATCATACAGTGTAGATGTGAATATTCGAATATACTATACTTGGTGTCAAAAATATTAATATACCCCAGCTCATTCTTCCTTGTCAATTCTCA
Organism: Lepisma saccharinum; assembly: GCA_022664845.1. NCBI lineage: Eukaryota > Metazoa > Arthropoda > Insecta > Zygentoma > Lepismatidae > Lepisma > Lepisma saccharinum. The sequence continues at coordinate 188,388 of JAGDQP010000041.1, forward strand.
GTGGTAGAGCGTTCGCGTAGTATCCCAGTGGCGGACCATCCTGACTGAGGGTTTTCCTTAGTCACACCGCGTAAATGTCAGGATTGCACCTTCAATATAGGGTCTAGCCAACACCTTCGTGAATCCTTTCCCCTTCCCTATCCAGGCCTGAGCCTCAGATGTCTAATGGCCATAAATAAAATTAAAATTCATTGTCAATGCAAAGTGAGTAATGTTAATTACAGGACATATAAATTATATCCAGTTTGAATATATCGTGGTAGAAGAAACTCACAAATTGAAGCAGAAATGTTATTTGAAACATTTATTATTTATAAACTATTATTTGAAACATAATTTAAAATTAAATTTTAAAAAAATAGACGATTTTGTGTGCCAGGTTCCAACTCATTAACACTCTTTTCTTTTTAAAAAGATTGAAGTGATCAGGATTCGAACTCGCGACCTTACGCACGGCAGGGAGATGCGACACTTGTTTATCCTGATTATGATAATACAGTACTTATTCTAAACTATAGATCTTGTGCGAGTCTGCGATCTCATAACAAAACAAATATGATATTTTCCATGTCAAAGCATTGCTGTTATAAACTTAAGATTGACAAAATAAGCGGAGGAAATCAATACGTTTTAATTACGGAAATAAAAATGTATAAGAGTTTCATCGACTAACTAACTTCTTGGCTTCATGGGACATGCTGAATTACATAAACAACAGCAACCTGTAATGAGCCAGCTATCTCGTTCCTCATTGGATCCTGCCAGTCAACCAAATACCGTCTACACAAAGTGTGTCTTTAAGAAGGAGAAGAAGTTGGCTGCAGTGGCCGGAAAATTGATGTTCAATTTAACATGGATTCGCACACGTTTTTAAGGCAAATCATGGTTTCATTCCGTTCTTTTGCAAAAATGGCTGAATAATGCCATCAATATGATGCACCTGAATTTGAAGGTACAATTTGAACGCTGTACGTGGTATTCTCTTCTTATAAATACGGATAAATATAATAAAAATTCTCAAAAGAAAATTACTAGAACTAGAAGAAAATGCTTGCTTATATATTACATTAATGAAAAAAGCTAAAAGCTTCGGACCTTTTTAAGAATGGAGTACTATCTTTACATGTTTGCGCTACTTTGCTATTTTTCCCTGTTTCCAAAGACATTCATTACATAATCGATGATCAATTATATCCTTCATCATTGAATCGACAGAAATAAGAGATTCTGATATTTTCTTTATCATGTAGTTACAGATGCTTATCAGAATAATGGAAACACCTGTAGTTGGCAACACGTCAGATATATGGGTTGGCAGTGGTGTCGTGGCGACCGCAGCGCCGGATTGCTGGTGGTGGTGTGTTAGGTTGGTCTCCATACTACGTCAGGCGTCGTGGAACAGGAGTGTGCAGTGGCTGCAGCAGACGGAGGTAGTGTAAAATTGGAGACCTCTCAGAGTTTCAAAGAGGGCAAATTGTTGGTGCGCGGTTATGTGGAGTGAGTGTGACGGCAGTGGCTAGTGTGTTAGGTGTGTCGCCAGGGACAGTGTCGAAGGTGATGACGGCCTACACAACACACGGGAAAACCACATCGGGGAAGCGGAACAGTGGGCGGAAGAAAAGCATCAGTGACAGGGCACGCCGGGTATTAAAGCGCATTGTCACGCGGAACCGTCGTGCCACTGCGGCGCAAGTGACGGAGGAACTCAATCAGCACCTCCCCCAACCTGTTTCGACAATCACAGTCCGCCGCGAATTACATGACATGAACTTACGGGGTCGTGTTGCACGGGCCAAACCTCTCATCAGGGACCAGAACGCTTTAGCACGCCGCAAATGGTGCCGCGACCATGCAACTTGGACCGTTGACGACTGGAAACGTGTGGTATGGTCGGATGAGTCACCATTCACCCTATTCCAAACCACGGGCCGTGTTTATGTGTGGAGAACGCCCAAAGAAGCGTATGATCTGCAGTGTCTCCGCCCAACTGTGAAACATGGCGGCGGCACGGTGATGCTGTGGGCCGCAATATCATGGTTTTCATTGGGTCCTGTGGTCACACTTCGCGGACGCATCACTGCCAACGATTATGTCGCAATTTTAGGAGACCACTTGCATCCTATGGTCCGGATGTTGTTCCCGGACAATGACGCCATATTCCAGGATGATAATGCACCCATTCACACAGCTGGAGTTGTTGCAGCGTGGTTTGAGGAACATCGGGATGAAGTTCAACACCTCCCCTCTCCCGCCCAATCCCCAGATCTCAACATAATTGAACATCTGTGGTCCATCTTGGAAACACGACTCCGGCGACGATTTCCACCTCCATCCTCTCTCACAGAACTGGCCGATGCCCTGCACGAGGAATGGTGTAATATTCCACTTGCTACCATTCACGACCTCTATGCCTCCATCCCACGTCGCATCAAGGCTGTTCTGAAGGCGAAAGGTGGCGCGACACCATATTAATCTGGTAAGTTGCACTTTCGTTCAGGTGTTTCCATTATTCTGATAAGCATCTGTAGCTACTTAACTGCCAGATGTCACTATGATCACTCCTCATCTCACTTAATTCTTAACAGAGGCGGGGAGGAAGGAAATCATAGTAAGGAAGGGGAATTTCAAATACGAGGAATGACAAAATTTATGACCTCTTTAGTTGATGGTTTCTGTCTTACCGTATCACGAAATAAGGAAGAAGGTTTAAACATTTTTTAAATTTTCTACAGAGAATTGTAGTACTCCGAAGAACTACGAAATGAAGATTCAGAAGAAAATGGTTTAGAAGTCCCAGTAGTGAAAGAAGTAGATAAAGTACTTCGAGGGATGAAGAATTGAAAATATTTCGTATATTTCTTCTTTAAGTGTAAGGAGAAGGTATAGTCAAACACCTAAAAGGATGAACACAATGAAACACAATTTTCTATTACCTAATTTAAACTACTTCATCGAAATTACGTTACAAAGTTCCTTCAAACAATCCTTTCCAAAAAATCAGTCAAGACGGGAAAAATTGGCGTGTAAAGGAATGACACAGGAAATTCATTAAGATAGTAAATGAAGTATAGTCACTTGCCCAAGAAAGTATATGAGTACCTTTTGTCCCATGGCTACGTCTTTATCTTGATGTGCACCCACTAAAATACGAACACTTATTTAATGTATGAAACAAATAAACACCTGTTACTTCATTGTACCTCGCCGAAGAAGGTGACGCTTCTTTTAATTCTATTGTTAATGAAGTGGTCTATTTCACCAAATAAAAAAAGTCAATGCTAAGTACATATGCCCCCTCTTGTCACTACGAGCCAGCGCCCATGGTTGAAGGTACCATCGCGGCACTTTCCTGTTGTGACAGGAAAAACATCAGTCAAGTCAGGATGGCCGGCCACTGGTATCGAGCTCAGGACCAATCTATGTGAAGCCGAGAGAGAGAGAGAGAGAGAGAGAGAAAGAGAGAAAGAGAGAGAGAGAGAGAGAGAGTAAACCTGATGGTAATATTTTAAAAATAAAATAAGGAGACAGAATCATATTGTCAATCATATTTCAGATCTTTGCCTGGGTTTTCTACCTTTGAATTGCAAGGGGGT
>JAGDQP010000041.1:192380-227542 GCA_022664845.1 Lepisma saccharinum
TTTTTTTTTTTTTTTTTTACGATTTTCTTGGTAAGTGCGTAGAATATTCTATGAATATTTGAATGTCTGGAATGAGCACATATCCTGAGGATATCCCAAATATATTCTACGAATATGTCGAGAATAATTATTCTTTGGGGATATTCTTAGAATATTCTAACAAGTAAACCTATCGATACTTCAAACTGCATTTTCGACCAATCTTCGTAGAGAAGTGGGGTACACCATGAAACCATGATTTAAAATGCTTTCGTCCATAAAGACGGGCGCAGTGGTGAAAAGTTTGATCGTAGGAGTAAGTACTTATAGTGTGATCTAAGTCGGAAGACACACATTTATTTATAAAATGTTTGGAATAATGGAAAACAAATACATGTGAGTCAGGATATTTATTACAGATAAGTTTATTACCTACATTAAAAAAAGAAGAAGAATTTGTGCCTTACCATTTTTAGTATGCTAGTTAGCGTATGATCGATTACGTTATGAGGTTTTTCTGTGAATTTGCCCTGTTTCCCACACTTGTCATGGGCGACGACATGCACTTTCATACTAAGGATTTTTCTTTCGCATCCATAAACTCTGACCTGTCCTCAAAGGGGGGTAGCTGCTTACTAACCCTTTCTCCCCACTCCACTACCAGACAGGAAGGGAAACTACTCCTGCGCCAGACAATTTTTCGGCGTTTTAGAGAACTACTTAAGATTGGGTACATATTTTCTTCTCAGATTCTAAATTTTCGCCGACTCCTTCCCCATCTTAAGTACCAATGTTCACTGATTCCTTCCCACCCCCTGTTTCAGTACATCTATGCATAACTCGTAGATGTAGTAAGAACCAGTGAGGGTAGATAATTAAAAATTCACTTTGTGTAGATGGTATTTGGTTGGCTGGCAGGATCCATTGAGGAACGAGATAGTTGGCTTGTTACAGGTTGCTGTTCTTTATGTAGTTCAGCTTGTGCGATGAAGCCAAGAAGTTAGTTAATGAAACTCTTACATTTTTTTAGTTTTTTTTAATTAGAACGTGTTGATTTGCTCCGCTTATTTTGTCTATCTTAAGTTTATAACAGCAATGCTTTGATATGGAAACTATCACATTTGTTTTGTTATGAGATCGCAGACTCGCACAAGATCTATAGTTTAGAATAAATACTGTATTATCATAATCAGGATAAACAAGTGTCGGTGGTCTGATGAATATCGCGTCTGCCTGTCGTGTATTTTTTTCGTCATTTCGTCAGAGTAAATATTTGCCCTCATCACTACTGCATGGTCATCAGATAGTACAGTCTTTTCAACGAAAGCAACTATTCTATCTGAGTTCATGGTTGTGGCGATATTATCAATGCACGTTCCAGGATTAAGTCTACCTGTACTTGTGATATCATGTACAGTAGTGTACATACCAAGACTACCTAACAAGTTAAGAAATTCAGACCTCTGGGCACTGTTAGTTAATAAGTCTACATTAAAATCACCAGCGAGTGCTATGGCATTACTCTTATTTGTACTGCTTAATTTGTTTAATACATGGTACAAGTTGTCAATGAAAGAATTGAAGATCAGAATTTCCATATACAGCAATACAAATTAAATATACATTTATAATTAATTAATACTGCTGCAATTTCACAAGTTTCAGGAACAGACGTGTTCACTAAATATTTGAGTTCAACTGCTTCTAGATTATTCTTTATAAAAGTAGCTGAACCTCTTTAGATAGTCCGTAAGACATCGCAATATATAATATGCACAATACATAATGCACAATACCAAATATTATATTTGGTGATCCACATGTATGGAAATCAATTTGAAGACGAAAGGGAAAATATGAAGTACATGAAAGAACGTGCTTTTTCCATCTTTTTGCTAAATTGAAATCACAGTGCTTTCTGTTTGTTCTTTGAAGGATCTTTTTAACGAATTATGATGCAAGAAGAGAATGTGGATAGTTCATTTATTGCAAGCAAATATTTATGTACTGTTGATTATGAAGTTTTTAAACGCTCTCCTGTTAATCAATAAAATGGACAAAGTACGTTCTTTCCCTGTGGTTTGTATTTAATGATGCAAGGTTCCTGAAATACTGACTTAGACCATTAATACATTAGGGCCTACAGTAAAACCTGTTATACCTCGGAATAGACTTTAACCCTGTTACCTTAATGTCCTCCTACATTTCAAGGATAGTAATTCAAGATCCACTATTCTTAAATTCTCGATGTCAAGCTATGATTTTAACTCTTTTTCTTTTCTTCACGTTCGTTAGTTTTGTAATTCCTATTCACACTCACTAAAAATAATAATAATTTGACTCACTAGATATTTTAGTGATCGATGATGGCTACCCTTAACGAATTTTTATTATAACTAATACTTTATATCTTAGTTACAAAGATAAAAAAAGATATGCCAACTGACTTTTGAACAGTGAACTCTGTGTGCTACTAAAGTTATTCAATGTTACAGTGATTGATGCCCTCCGTTGTAGAATACAAGATTCTTCCACGTTCCTGCGTAATGAAAGGATGATTACTGCTGTGTTAAAAAATACAGTAGAATTGTTACTTTGACGCACACAAGTGAATAAAAGAGCGATTGCAATGCGTTAGTTGTTAAATGTGGTATCACGAAACATGTGTATTACAGGGACTATGAAACTGCCTAACTTCTTTGTGTAAATCCAATTGAGTTTATTGAAACTTGTTAATCAGTGCAGCAGCGGGGGTTTCTATGTCTTATTTTCTCTACCGTATCGCAATGCAGGCACCTAATTGTTCTTATATTCATATTATGTCCTCCGTCCTCGACTGAAGAAGATGATGGGAAGAAAAGAAACGTACGTGTAGACCCACCTGTGGTGATTTCTCATCACTTTTTTTTTTATTTGTGCGCGCCTTCATTTGTGGAGCGTGTATGAGGTCGACTCGAGACTGGTTCCATCGTTTCATATGATGACTCGGGGAGTTTTGAAATTCCATGCCACAATCTCGGGGGCTGAAGATGCCGCGATGTTGCCGGTTTTACTTCAGTACCTGATGTGAAGCTGCAAAAAGTAAAATGAAAAGTGACCTTCTTCTAGTAGATACAATAGAATAGTCTCAAAAAAAGTGATAGAACTGATAAAACTATAAAAAAAAAACCTTAATCAAAATTCAAAATCAAGTTCAAATGAAGTTTCAGTCCGATACTGTTGATATCAAACGCTTTCATACTTGAAAGTGCACAAAAAAAGAAAAGAAAAAAAAAGCTTTCTTGGTTCTGTTCTTGTGAAGCAGACAGATCACCAATTACACATCTCACACTTTGATCACATAATAAAGGAGAACATTCATGTGTGCCGATACTCGTTTGTAACAAAACCCACTTCTCAGAAATCTATTACTCATACACAGGTGTGAGCCTTTGTGGCTTGTTCAAGGAATTATGAATAGTACATGGGCGCGTAACAACACATTTTCCCTCTTTTTATTATTATTATTTTCCTAAAGGAATATTAGAGAGTAAAGATTCGAGTACGCAGATGTCAAATACGTAAAAATGTCATTCTTAGATCTTATAGCACATTGAAATGAAATTGCTTTTATAATCAGTGACATATTTTGTAGGGAGAGGTTCCCCGATGAAATCCCGATATATATAGGGATGATTTAAGTTGTAATATATTTTGTGTATATTTGATATCGAGCCCAGCAATGAACCCCCGAAAATAATTTCTACATACATTCCTCCATATCATGGTGCATCGTGGGTGTACATGATGATTTTCCACAGCTAAAGATTTTTGGATGAATTCTGCCTTTTACCCACTTCAAGTTTCCTGGGGGGTGCAATATGTTATTGATGTTTATTTATTATTATATCCCTGATATGTGCATGACTTTAGTATATTTCATGTCTTTTACTAGGCACAATAGGCCTTCTAAATAGACCTACCCTATGTATTCCATTCCGTATAATCATTCTATAAGCTCCGCGAATGAATTACCTTTCTATATATTTCTTCCTTCTCGAGGGTAAGATACGAGATACACACTTCCCGCAGACATCCCATTCATCATTAGCTTCATTAAAAGTCCTTGTTATGGAAATGATCAAAGATCTAAATCACTTCAGAGTTACTTAAAATATTTTTTTAAAAAGTAATGAATTGGAAAGATAACCCTTCTTAACCAACCTCGATGGTAGTGTGAACTATAACTTTGGGCTACCATCCACGAGATTGCCGGTTCGAGTCCTGTCTGGACTTTTGAACATGAATTTTTGTTAATTTGGAAAAACGTTGCACTTGTGTAACTGAAACGGCCCGAAGTCACTAACTAGTTACTGAAATGGTCCATACAAAGTAAAACTTATCAAAGTTTTAGAACATTCCTTAGGTCTCCCCAATTTCTTACCCTCCCGTAGTACTTACAATTATTTCTGGAGGAGAAAGCAATAAGGTAATCGTTTAAAGGTAAGTAGTCTTCGATCAAAAATACATCTCTTGCTCTCCCTTCTTCCTTCAACTGGAACTATTTCATATCAGCCAAGGTAGCCGTATATGGTCACCGTCTCCAAGACTGTGGGTTCGAATCCCGCCCGGAGCATGGATGTGTGCGAATTTTAACAAGCATTGCACTCATTTAATCGTGACGGGCCAAAGTTAAAGCTACTAAAATGGGCCATTCAAAATAAAGTTTAAAGTTTTGGGATGATTTCGCACCCTGTTCCATAGTAGACTAAATTAACAGTACATAATCTCGGATTTGGAAAGAATTTCTGTAAATCTAGGGCTATTACTCGTTAACTATAAGGCTGTGTTCTCAAAAATTGAATGGTTATGCTTATATGTATGTTGCAGCCCTGCTGCATCATATCGAGTCCGAACATACAAAAGCATTTTGTTAAAGTTGGAAAGATCCAACAGAACTTTTCAGTGCAAAGATACCTCATATTTAAAGAAATTACAGCCCTGTTCTTAAACTATAAATGAGTAAACGCTGATTATAAACTTCGATGTAGTAAGACTCAAATTTGAAATTTCAATTTATTTATGGTCTTTAAAAGTATCTAAGGCTCTGGACGCGATGGGGCAGGGGATGCGTTAAGGAGTTCAAGATTCCATCTCGGTCGGTATTTTCCTGGTGTGACTAAAGAAAACCCTAGAAAATCTAAGTCAGGATAGTCGGCCGCTGGGATCGAACCATGGACCTTCAGAATGAAAAACCAACACTCTACCGCTGAATTACCTCGCTCGGTTAGCGAGATTCGAACAAAGAATAATAATTAATGTGCAATTTCTTTATAGCTTATTTAAGAATGCAAAATATTATAGCGAAATGTGGTTAATCTTTAAAATCCATAGTTTCATGTTCCACTAAAATACGTAAGGAACCATAAATTCTTCGGCTGTAAAAAACAACGAATTGATAAAGACTACCACCACACGTAAGTTTCCAACATAGAGAGTGAATGTAGCTTAACAATAGCATACACATAGTCCATGAATATTAAATGAGTGTTAGAAGTGTGTAAAACTTCAAATTTAGTGTAGGATATCGTAACAAATTGCGGTATAAAATTATTAAAATGTTGCCAGTTTTCGGTAAAGGATGTAGCCAAAATTGGCAAAGATAACTGCCAATTTAAAATAGTAAATGCTTCTAGAACCGTTACGAGAATTGGCATAGGCCTATATAGCAGAAACCAAAAAGACGAACTTGCCTGTGATATACCAAAATCTGAGCGTGTTTAAAACATGAGTTTCAACCATGAGAAAGACCCACACATATCTATAGCAAAATACATCTAAAGCTTTACAAGACAAGTTTGGAAACCTCTGGACCGTCTACCATTAAATCGTTAAAAGTGTCAATCGTACAGCACTACCAAGTGGATGGTTTTCTTGTGTGTCAGTCTGAGAGGAATATTATTACTATTTTTCTTCGTTTGTTGACACAACATTGTAAAACTTGGTTACCATGGCAACAAGAAAGATTTTAGCGGTTCCTGCTGAGTACTGCTGAGCGGAGTACAAGTTTACCCTAGTGCGGGAAATTCCCCGGAAGTTTGTTGCTATAGTTTGTGATACAAGCTTCGTCATATAGCTAACTATATCCCGAGGATTGTTTTCCCACTCCACACTTTGGCATATCTTCCATCGTTGTTTTATTCATTACGATTTAATTCAAAGAAATGTAATTGCGTGAATGAAAATATCTAAACAAACTTCTTTGGAATTTCTACGTGGATTCAAAGGTTCTGCCCCACATAGCAGGGAATGTTCACAGAATAGATTTATATCTCATTTTAATACGTAATCTCCGAGCATCAAATAAGAATATTTCTAGGAATATTACAAGAAATATTCTAGATTGGAGTTTCCTCAATATCTCATGAAAATTGTGATATGCGTGGAATATTCTAGGTTACATATCTATATCAGGGTAATCTCAGCACTTTCTAGGGATTTCCCAGAATATTTTAGGTGCGTCACCGTATATCCCAGGCTAGGGCTCAATTCCAACATCCCCACGGAGCTATTCGCAACATATCCCGAGAATATGCCAATGCCGTGTGGACTGTGGAGTGCTACTATATATGTGGACATAAGACCACTTCATGTCGTTAGTGGTACTAGGAGAAAACTACAGAACCAATATCTACTAGTTTACCAGAATGGTCGGATACTTGATTTCACCACAGGTCTTCAATGATTATGCTAGTCTCTAATTGCGCTAGTACACACAGTAGGTTGTAATAATGTTTTAAAAGTAATTTCATATCCCCCCCTCCAAAAAAAGTTGATGGTAAAGCTAATCTTTTGACATTACCTGAACCTCTCCTGCTCTTGAGATGTAAAAATTGTGTAAAGATAAATGCAACATTTAACTTTGTACGCTCTTTATAGAAAGAAACTGGTGAAGACACTACCCAAGCAGTACAAAGATATTTGGTCAATATTGGCCCAGTTTCTTCAAACTTAAGAAACGTGTACTTCAACCAGAAAACGTGGCGATATCGTTCCAAAGAACATCGTGTATGTTCCAGAAAGTCTACGCAATGGGAAGATAACACATGTTATACAAAAATAACAGTAAAAATTACAAGCTCCATGCTTAAAGTCATTCTGTAATGAAAATACTATTTCACTAGATTCCATGTCTGAGTTAATGGAGTGCATAATGGACGTATTACCACAGATAAACTATATCTGTGGTATTACTCTTGAAGGATGGCTCCGTAGCAGAGTGGCTAAAGCAACGGACATAAAATCATAAAGTTTTATTTATTTATTAGAAGTTAGAACGGATACAGCAAACGCCATTTTAGGTTCGAATGCAGTCGCAGACAATTGTGAAAAATTTCATCTACAAATGAAGACGAGAAAATAAGACGCGTAATGGAATAAAAACAAGAAGTGATCAAGATTACGCCCCCCCCCCCCCCCCCACACACACACACCTAATGTTAGTGTAAAATTGTACATAATTCCGTTTATTCAAACATTAGCTAAATAAAGATGATGCTTTCCGATACCGATCTCCATCAATAACGGCAAAAGTATTTGCCATTTGATATTGATAAATAATTGATAACCATATCGATCGATACCGCAAATCAAGCGTTGTTAATATCGGCCGATACTGATATGTGATACTGTAAATTGTATACTGAAGGATGCAATTGAAAATGTGATAAAAAAGAAGGAAAATAATTAAAATTCTTGACACTACGTTGAGGAATGGTACGCCAAGAACAAAGTAAAGCGCAATATTGGGTTGACTGGAAAGGGCTAATCTCCTGTTGAAGGACCTCCCGCTTTCGGCAGAACACTAACTATTATAACAAAAAAAAAAAAGAAAGACTATATCATCAGCTTTTGCATGCTCCGACGTATTTGTATGCCTTTGTTATAATTATTATCTTGCCACGAGATGTGTTCATAACGAAAAACAAGGACTAATCAGTCTTTTGTTTCATGAACGTGTTCAGTCCATTGCTCTCACAACGCGTCGTCTCACCACAGCAGGGTAGCTTGAGGACAGAAGTATTCGCCGTGGTTCGAATTCTCAACGACGCTCTCCAAAGTACAGGATTAGCTGTTGTGAATGAATGGGTGGAGCCGTGTTAACTCAACCGTAACTGTTCCAGCCAATAGATGCCCGCCCCGTTCAGCCATTTGAACACCCACACACAGGACTGGCAACCTCTACGAGCGGGAGAAGCGTAGCCTAAATGCGCAATCTCTTAATCGCTCTCTAACGCCCTCTCTCTCTCTCTCTCTCTCTTCACCATCTCTGACACACATACTTATTATTACATGTGTGTATAGTGTTTCTCTTTGCTATGGTAACTGTAGCATAATTCTAACTTACCTTTGTTCACTTAAGTCTAGAAGAATCATGAATAGAATCCATAATGTACTGAAATGAGACTGCTAAAATATCTTGAAGACCGGTCTTTTCTTTAGCCTGATGTACAGCAATAACTAGGCTAATTTTATTTCATAAAAGATAAATTTGCATTTCGCACAATCTTGAACGAATAGCTGCGCATATTGTATATACATTATTTTACATAGGCTACTAATTATAATGCGATAATTAGGGTTCCCGGACAAAAATCCCGCCACCCCGGATCAAATGTCGCTTGGCAGTGCAGGACAACATCCTCCCGAAAAAAGACGCTCGTAGAACAAAATCGCCCCCTAAAAAAGTAGATGTTTTCAAAATGAATTAAACTCTGAAAAATTATGTCTCAGTCAATAATCTTTCCTTTTCTATTATAACTGAACAGTGTCTGTTATACAATTCGAGATCTTTTTCTTTTATAATTTTCATTTGAATAATAAGACACCCCTAGGGGAGGGGAGGGAAAAGGAGTGACATGTAAATATAATCGAAAACAACCGATATTATTGTCGAATCCATAGTTTTCGGGGTCGCTAAACTGATTGGTGAGAGTCCTGATGACTTTTAAGCCCAGATTTAGTAGAATAGAATCCTGTAGAGCAGTGGCGGTTCTAGAGGAAAAAAACTGGGGGTCCAGCTCTCAAAGTGGCAAAAAAAGTTTCTATTTTGATGCTGTCCATAATCTACATTCTCTTTCTTTCCACTTTTGCCTTCCCACCATTCGTTCCAATGCGTTTTTCAATACAAGCTCTTTTCAAACAACGACCCAACAAATGTTTGTTTGTGTGGGTGGGTGTGATACACATTAGTCATTTTCAGTCTTTTTTTTTTAAATTGCATATTAATTCTCCTTAGGTATGTCTATGAAGGAAATATGTAGTCTACGTTTAAAACATTTTTTTAGTGTAAGAAAACAATAATTAGTTGAAGCATAGAAGTGAACATTTTAATATTTTTCATCAGTGCATGGAATTTATGGAATTTACAGAGGGAAACTTGCAAATTTACACTGGATAAAATGACTTGATTGGATTTACACTACATAAAACAGCATTAAGAGTCCCTCCCTCTACACACACACACACACTTAAAAATCTATAAATACCACACTGGATATATTGTATAATTCAACACCAATTTAGACTTAAATAAGATGAATTAAAAAAAAAACAGCAACAAAGGTTTCCAATTTTTTATTTGTAGGTCGGACTAGAATTTCCTATATTATTTTTATAGTAAGAAGTAAGTCTGACAACGATTAGCGTTCTGTCGTTTTCGGTATAAGCTACTGGTGGTATAATTTCGAAATAACACCGCATTGCCTATAAGCAATAAATTAAATTTTTAAATGATGTGGTCTTCCCTTTGTTACAACGTTGTTGATAGTAAAGACTTCTAAAAGGTTTTAAAAACAAAAGTACTGTGTTGCATAACCAAAAAACAATAAAATAACTACTTGAAACTTGTTCTAAGAAATTAAAAAATCGTTTAAAACTCGACAAAATGCAGTTTCTAACATACACTGTGACTCCCTCCCGCACCCCACGTTTATAGAAGAAGCTTATCATGGTACACTTCATTTTATGTTCAAGAATCGATAACATTAAACTTCTTGCAAAATAAATATTAATTATACTAAATATTTCAAGATAATTGAGGATATTAGTTTATCTTCACTGCAAAAAAACTGGGAGGGCCCAGGCCCCCCGGCCTAGAACCGCCTCTGCTGAATGTAGAACCTTCTAGAAAAAATCTCTTCTTTTTTTTTTTTTGTCTAATAGAAAATTAAGGTAAATAAATTCCCCTGGTAAGGCGGGGTAATCAGATAGTATGTTTGTAAAAATGAATAATATTCCATAAGTTATACAATACGAAGTATTTCGTACACAACTTGTCTACATTACTACATTAATTCGAGTGTACAGTACAACCAATAGTTTTTTGTTTCAATTTTTTTAAAGAAAAAAATGGTAGATTGAAAATGGTCAACAATGGATTAAGAGATATGAAGCTATTAAAGTTTCTCCATTGATTGCTATTTGTAGGCCAACAATTTTGTTTAAAAGAAAAAAAGGTATTTGTTGCTGAAACAAGCTCCACGTTAATTAAATGTACACTTAAATTTTAAAAAAAACTAGATATATATATAGGCCATATTTTGTGTATTATAAACATCATTCTATATATTTTTTGACCGTATTAATTTTTACAACGTGTAGAATACGTGATGCAAAGCTACATATCCTATAATGATTAAATATATTTACTAATTATATTATATTATTACGTATTAAGTTCTTGGTGGGAAATTAAACACATTCTTTCTCGTTTACTTGTAACTAGAGACAATTTTAGATAGATTAACCGTAGAAATTTTTGCTAGGTTAAATAATTTAGTGAGATTGAATATCCTATGTAACCGGATCGTCTAATTTGTATACCCTACAAACAAACCTTAACATTTAACTTATAAGGCCTGTACCCCACATCCTACTTCTACTCATGGCCTCTACCTAATTTGTGGGAGAATGACCGAAAAGGAAGTGGCATTTAGGGTTAACTCTGTTTGATTGAGGAAAATCTCGCTCAGAGTAGCTGTTGTCGAGACCATTGGAAAGTCTTTCGATGTATTGAATTTTTATTAACTACCTAATCGAGTTCCTGAGCTTCTATGGACGAGACCTACTATTTTTGGAAAATTGGAGTCTGCACCAATTAATTCCATGACTTAATACATGACCACGTGTACAAAAAAAAAGTGTTTAACATCCCGGAATACCGTGGGTCAAGAGCTCTTTCGAGTTTCGTACAGTTGTGTAGTTTCTCATTTCTAACAGCTGTAAACACTTCCAAAACGAATCTGTGATCAGTTTCTGTGATATGATGACAACTAAATTATTTATATTCACTCGTTAATGTCATAAAATCTAGCATTATAGTCACGAATAACGTCGGGATGAAGATAATCGATTTACTTTAGCATCAAGTTTTAAACATTACAGTAGTGTCTCTTTACTGACTGTAATCCTTGGCAATACGCAACACACATTACAAGTTGTATGTTTGGGTTGCCTGCCTGTAAGGGGTATCCGAAATCAAAGAATGAAAGGAGAAAAGGAAGGATGAAAGAAAGAAATAAATAATGAAAAACAGAGAAAAAGCAAGACAATTGAAAGAGAGATAGAAAGAGAAGAAGAAAGCGAAAGAAAGAGAGAGAAAATATAGAAAGGAAAGAAAACAAACAATTAAAAGTAGTAAGAAAAAATTAGTTAAGAAAGGATTTTTAAAACAACACGCATTTTAAAGATGGGCTAAAAAGTAAACAATAATAAAATGAATTAATCTTACGAATTGGAAAATAAAAGCGTGGGTGCTCTTAGATATTTTGATTTTATGATACGGTAAGCAAGAGCACTCACGCTTTTATTTTTCGATTGATAAGATTAATTCGATTTATTATTTTTTTTTTACTTTTTAGTCCATCTTTAAAAAGCGTGTTTTTTAAAATCCATTTTTAATTATTATTTTTCTGTAAAATAGAAGAATATTAAACTCCCTGCGATATAGGCAACCCAAACTTCACTCAATAGATGCGGCGTTGCGTGCATCAAGGATAATTTCCAATTATGTATTTATTAAATTAATTAATTACAGTTAACTGGATTATTCTGTCGTATATCTAATGATTGAATATTGTATTGTCATCGGAAGCAAGCAATGTACAAAATTTCAAAGAAATCGGATGATGGGAAGTGAGTTAAAAATCGATTAAAAAATTTTACCGAACAGACAGACAAGAAAGCGAGTTAATAAAAACGTGTTAAAAAAGAAACAAAGAGAAAGACAAATAAACAAAAAGGAAAAGAAAGAAAAAGATAGAAGGAAAGCAAATAAAGCGAGAAACAAAAGCAGTAAGGATAGAAATAGCGAAGAAAATGAAAGGAAAACAAATTTAAGAGAGGAAACAATAAAACAAACATAAATAATCTATAACCGTTATGCAGTTGGCTTTAATCTTTTAGAAGAATGTTAATTTCCTTCTACGAGAGATGTCCGGAAAGTAAGTAACGTTTTGAAGAAAAAAAATACTAAAACAGTTTTGTTCAAGCAGGATTTATTTTTGTCATGAAAGAGCACACCTTAAACTATTTTTCGACATAGTTTCCACCAATGTTCAAACACTTGTCATAGCGGGTGACCAACTTGTCCAAACCTTCCTCAAAGAAACATCCCGCCAGTAAAGACAACCATAACATGGAGCGACATGGCGAACCCACGTTGCATCACCAGTCACGATTTGGTTTAACAAGTCCTCTCCTTCATTACTGTAACGGGTAAGGAATGTTAAAGCACTGCCAAGTTGTTTGGCTTTGTGGATGTCTGTGAGCCTTTTCGGAACCCAGCGGGAACACAGTTTGCGACCTAAGCGGTCGGTAACAATCTCATGCAAAATAGTTCTCGAAACTTGAGGAAACTAATCTGAAAGCATTGTCATTGTCCACCGTCTATTCTCACCCATTTTCTCATCCACTTTACTCACCAACACATCATTCACAACAGAAGACCGCTCGGACACTGGCGGGATGTTTCGTTGAGGAAGGTTTGGACAAGATTTTCACTCGCTCTAACAAGTGTTTCAACTGGTGGAAACTATGTCGAAAAATAGTTTAAGGTGTGCTCTTTCATGTAAAAATAAATTTTGCTTTAACAAAATTGTTTTAGTATTTTTTTTTAAAAAACGGTACTTACTTTCCAGACACGCCTCGTATATTCACGTATGCATCCACTATCTAAAGATCATTGAATCTAGAACCTAAAGGTGGAAAATAATTAAAGGAAATCTTAATTAGAATTTCTAACACGAATTATGTTTCTAATAGGAACTTCAGTTTTAAAGTGTAAATCTTCAAGATGTAGACTAGTCTCATCTCACCACCTAAGAGGTTCAATTAATCTATTACGGAATCAGCGTGCGCGGCAGCGCACGCAGCCAAGTTTCAAGCCGACCCGACGTGCGGTGCCAAGTAGCTTTACACGAAACACTAAAAAAGACCGAACAAGAGCTAAATTAACATTTTCAAGACATCACTGCTTACTTACTAATTACCCCAGCAACATCAAACTACTAACGTTTACTAGTAATACCAAAACTCAAGTCAAAGGGTTCATGGGGTGCTAAATTATAACCCCCAAAATAGGCTTTTTCGTGTAATAACCACTCACAGACTGACTTACTAACTCACTCATTCACTGGTATAAATGCTTGGCATGTTCCCGACTAGCTAGAAATACAATCCTTTACACATGCTTAGGGGGTAACATGCAAAGCTCCAGAAAAGTCTAAAATCTGGAGTCGATCCCTAGGGAAGGCCACAATAGCCCCTCAAATGGTAAAATCAATATACATGTTCTGACATGTTCCCGAGTAGCTCGAAATACAAAATTTTTACGCATGTTTAGGGGGTTACTTGTAAACCTCCAGAAAAGTCCAAAATCTGGGGTAACATACCAATAAATCCCACCAACCCCCAAAAGTACCCCTTAAAATAAAATAATCCGATATATAGTATGCTTCATATCGTTGAAATTGCCTCATGTGATCTTTTCAGAAACGAGTAGCAGGAACAGCTAACCATAAACCCCCCAAACCAACTCCTAAATAGAAAATTAAATTTACAAAAAGTTGTGATATCAGAATCCAAAACACTCCGTGTCAAAAACAAAGCCAAGTTTCCAAGCAGTACCAAAAAAAAAAGTTGTTTCAGCATATGGAAGTTTTGATATATAAAACTGGCCAAGTTCTTTCCCAGGTAGTCAATATATCGATTTAGCTAAGTTTTATGAAAAAAAAAAAAAATCTTGTACTACTTACATTACTGGGATTCTTTCAAGAACTTGGCTAACTGGTCTGGAATTTAATCGAACAGTACAGTGGTTAAGTAGGTGCCAGTAGATTTACCAGAGAGTTAGACAAGTTCTTCAAAAAAAATCCCAATCATGTAACCAGTATAAGAAATATTCATTTGTTCCATAAAACTTTGATAAGTCGATATGGCAACTACCTAGGAAAAAACTTGGCCAGTTTTATATATCAAAACTTCCATATGTTGAAACATCTCTCTGTTTGTACTGCTTGGAAACTTCGCTTTGTTTTTGACACGGAGTGCTTTGGAATCGGATTTGTTTTACTGGTTTTCACTTTATTTTTAATTTTATTATTTTGATGGACATATTTTGACGAAACGCAGAATACTAAAATTTAACGTCAAAAAGCACAAGACGCGTACAAGAATTCCCATTACATAATCTAATATCCCCACTACATCTCTCCCTTGTACAGTCACTTACAATAATAAATGGAGGTTGGAATTATAAGAAATAGTAGTTTTCTCCTCCAGAAGAATTGTTGCAGTGTACGACTAATAGTTAGACAACCAACATGACAGTACAAATATGCGCGAAAATATGGAAAGCCAAGATATCCCTCCATTAGGGGAAGAAATAGTTTAGTCCTTGAGCATCATTTAGAGAACAACGAGAGAGTTAGGCAGAAATTACATTCACGTTAAGTTATAAGAGATATGGATTAAAGCAAAGGAAAGAAAAATAATAATATTGACAACTTTCCTGATTCATCACTATGTTATGCAAGTAAACTTGTCTTGTTCGAGCACACACTATACAGATAGAGAGGGGGGTAAAATAATAGCATTTTCAAAGGATTAACTTTTATACTTAGGAACACAAACAATTATCCTTACCCTCTCCCTCTCTCTCTCTCTCTCTCTCTTTCTCTCTCTCTCTCTCTCTAACGTTTTAGCTCTGGAACACTCACACACACACATAAAGAGTGAGTATACGTGAGAGAGTAGCAATAAATAATAAAATAATATAAATAAAT
Source organism: Lepisma saccharinum (assembly GCA_022664845.1). Classification (NCBI taxonomy): domain Eukaryota; kingdom Metazoa; phylum Arthropoda; class Insecta; order Zygentoma; family Lepismatidae; genus Lepisma; species Lepisma saccharinum. The sequence continues at coordinate 207,683 of JAGDQP010000041.1, forward strand.
ATGAATAGAGAGAGAAGAAAAGAAAGAAGCAGAGACATGAGAAAGAAACGTCAGGAAAGACAGGAAGAAAGAAAGATCCATGAAAAATTTGAAAACAACATTATCATTATGCTAAAGAACATACACACTGTTTACTCTAATTCTCGCCATTGGTGCCTCGTAAGTTCTCTAACCGGAGATTAAACTCTGTTTTAGCCATTATTTTATGCGGAAAAAGACACTACCTAGTCGGGAATCGAACTCAGGTCTCCCTGTTGAAAGTCTGAGTTGTTAGCTACTACCCTACAGGCTTACTGCATAAATGCTGCTTAATAAATGGTATAGTGTTTCTTTCTGAGAATAATAACATGGAAAGTGGAAACTTCAGATCAATGACGTGTACTTAATTGTCTTTGTAACTCCCATAGACTTTGCCTTGCCCTTCCTAATCAGCATTTGTAAATCGTCTACTTCTCTATAGTGACTCAGGTGTTTGATTCCAAATTCTGAAGGATTCTCCATTTTGTATAAGAAGTTATGATTAGATTCATCACGATCGTTTTGTAAAAAAAACTTCGCTTGAACACAGTTTGAACCTATGCTGGCTTGCTTTAGTACTGAAAAGTCCAGCACGTTTCCCTTACGCCATCTTGCCAACTAAAGACAAGTCATGAATTACTAAGTTCAGCGTTTATCTTTGGAAAGAACCAACTTCGTCCTGTAAATCGTTTAAGCCAAAGTGCACGCCGAAATTTATTTATTCGACGATTTTAGACAAAATAGTGCCCGCTAATATCCGAAATAACAAAAAATGCAGAAAAAATTAAAGAAACAATAACATCTTATGCAGTAATTCCGCCATGCAAGTTTATAAATATTATTATTTATATCCCCCACTCCTTCTTAATTGCCAATTCTCAGTGGGAGAGCTTTGGCCTAGCATTCTGGAGGTCGTGGGTTCGATCCCAGAGGTGGACCATACTAAGGTTTTTGCAGACTTTTCCTCAATCACTTCAGCCAAATATCGAGATTGCACCTTCAACATAGCCCCTGGTCGACACCCGCCTTTCCCCTCCTTATCCCGGCCTGAGCCTTAGGTGCCAAAAGGCCATAAATAAAATTAAAATTCATTGTCAATTCAAAGTGCGTAAAGTTAAGCAGGACATATAGATTAAATCCAATTTGAATATATCGTGGTAGAAGAAACGCACACGTAGAAGCAGAAATGTTATTTGAAAAAAATATTATTTGAAAATAAAATTGAAATAAAATTAAAAAATATATATAATTGTGTTTACCAGGGTTTTAACTCATGAGCTCATTTTTAAAAAAAAGAAAATTGATTTATCAGGGTTTGAACTCGCGACCCGAAGCACGAAATGCCAGCACGATAACCATCAGTCCAAGAGACTTGTTTATTCTGATGATAAGAACACAATATTCATTGTAAGCTATCAGTTTTCTGGAGGTATCCGATTTAATAACAAAATAAGTATGATATTTTCCATATCAAAGCTTTGCTTTTATATACTTCAGATAAAAAATAAAAGGTGAACAAATCAATACGTCTTAATTAAAAAACTAAACACGTCTAACAGTTTCATCAACTAACTAACTGTTTGGTTTGATCAGACACACAGAACTACAAAAACAAGACAACTTCTAACGAGCCAACTATTTGTTTTCTGATTCGCTCGTGACAGGCAATTCCATGCCGTCTACGTAAACTGAATTTTTAATTAACAACAGTCACTAATCCCCGTCTACCCCCTGTTCCTACTACATCTACCTACGTTAGGGTATGCATAAATGTAGTATTAACAGAGTGTGGACAGGAATCAGAGACTTGTTAATTAAAAATTCAGTATGTGTAGACGGTATGGGATTGGCTGCCAGAAGCGAATCAGAAACCAGATGGCTGGCTCGTTAGAAGTTGTCTTGTTTATGTGATTCCATGTATCTGATCAAGCCAAGTAGTTCAAACCCTGGGGTCTGGTGTTTGGGGTCGCGAGTCAACCCTGAAGTACCCTGTATCCATTTAAAAAATAAATAAATTGGGTTCATCAGTTAAAACCCTGGTAAGCACAATTTTCTATTCTTTAAATTTTGTTTCAGATTATTTTTCAAATAATATTTTTTCAAATATTATTTTTTTCAAATAACATTTCTGCTTCTATTTGTGAGTTTCTTCTATCAAAATTATATATTAAAATTGGGTTTAATTTATATGTCCTGTAATTAACACTACGCACTTTGAATTGACACTGAATTAAAAATTTTATTTATGACCTTTTGGCATCTAAGGCCGGGATAGGGAAGGGGGAAAGGATTCGGGAAAGTGTCGGCCAGGGTTCTATGTTGAAGGTGCGATATTTGCCTGGTGTGAATGAGGAAAAATCCTAAAAAAAAAAAAACGGTCAGGATGGTCGGTCGCTGGGAGGCCCATGACATCCCGAATGCTACGCCAATGCTCCACCACTGAGAATGACAATGAAGAATGAGCGCGAGGTACTGTAATATTTCTGACACCCAAGACATTCGTATATTCACATCTATAGTAAATGATTTGTGTGCATGTGTGAATTGATTTATGTCGTTTAAGCGGGCTAAAAGGATGCGGGAAGGATTTAAAAAAAATATGTTAAGGCCTTTGAGGATCAAGCCGAAATAGGGTTGGGAGAGTATGTTAGAAGGTAGACGGCCAGGGACTATTTTATAGGCACCATCACAGCGTTTGCTTAGTATCGCTGAGGAAAATTCTTGGGCACCCTCAGATAGAATGGTCGGCCGGTGGATTCGATCCCAGAATTTTCCGAATGCTAAGCCAACGCTCTAGAACTTTTTGTAATTTTGTTCACCCTAAGCAGGTTTTTCTTGTTCAATTTGATATACCTTTTTAACCTGTATAGACTGATATTCTTAGAATTAAGTTAAAATCACACACACAAACTTTTACGAGCGAGGCGTACCACTAAGTCCCAGACGCTCGGTACTGGAAGAATGCGGCCAGGGCCTAAGATGATGGTATCATCCCGGTGTTTGTTGAGGACAAAACCTGGAAAAACTCTAAGGTTGCGACAGTGAGCGAATTAAGGTATTTTACAGGGGGGGGGGTGCGAAATCTTGTTGATATGAAAATAATGTCATAAAATTAATTTCTGCATTATACGTGTTCCCGCTTGCAGACTCCCAGGGCGAATTTCCCCCTCATCCCGCTGTTAATTCGTACAATGGATTTCCGTACGTTTTGCATACATGACTTCTGTGAATTCGATTAAACTTTACAAACTTAGAGGAGTCGTAGAATTTGCGTTAAATTTTTCACTTATCACTGCTTTTGTGAATCCCTTCCAAGGATTATTCCTGTGCGGCAGTATCCATTTTGTCAATATGTGTCACGATGTGTTGGCGTTTATTATTAATAATTGATTTCTTGAATTTCTTTTGCATTTTTCGTATATTATCTAAAATTTGTGAAAAGTGCAGATTTGGTCTTCTTTTTTTAAAAAAAAAAAATATATTGTTCTAAGGACCTAGCAGGGTAACATGGTGAAAAGTGCCTTGGCAGGAATCGTGATAAAAAATACTACCATATTCAGCATCAAAAATGAAGGCTCTCCACCAAATTTCAGCTCAAAAGATGCTAACCTAGCCTCAAAATAAATTAAAGTGTGTTTTTGGTAGTTTAGCGATATCTGTCGGATTTGCACCTATGATGACCTTTTTTGGATTGAACATGTTTTCAAGCTCTACGAGATGCTACGTAGCGTGTTACGTAGTAGCTCTACGAGATGCTACGAGCATGTTTTCAAGCTCTAAGTAATTGTTTAATTTATGTTGGCGCCAAATTCAAATTTTTAGAGAGGTTAGAAAATTTGAAAATTAAGTTTAAAATACTAAGACAACATTCGGCTGAAGAAAATATGTTATGTATTTTTAGTGGTTCTATAACCATGAATTTTTCAGATGTTTTAAAGTGTTATAAAATAGCCAAAAAATAAGACAGCTGACCGGGGTTCTTACGTAATACATGCACTGTAAATACAAGTTCAAAAGCGCCGTTTGCCAGATCCTCTTCGTGGACGACTTGTCAAGACGTCGACTTCTTGACCGAAATTCCCGGGTTGGAGTCCCGTCCAGGACAACATTTCTTCTTCGTTTTTTCTTTCAAAATATTTTTTTATATGTTCATATTTATTATTTAATAATTGCTAGGATGTATATAAATATCTGATCGCTACTGCAAGATATTATGTGTCTTAACGCACACCGAGCGAGGTGTGCAAGGGGGCGCGGTGCGTCCGAAGAGAGTTGAGCGGCGGGGCCACGGGGGAGAACAGACTCTGTTTAGCGGTGGGCATACGCAAAAGTGCTGTTAACATTCTCTTCTACCTGTTATTTGGTACACATAACATTAATTTTATCTTTATCTAATCCAAATCTTTATGCTGTTCATTTGCAGTGTCGAGACAGTCGTAATAAAAAAAACTTTTCAAAGACATCGTTTTCTTAAACAATTCATACTAAAAAATAAAAACATAATTTTGTTGATGCATGTTTAAAAGCAACTCATGGGGTGCGGAAATTGAAGAATTTATAAAGTGGCTGTATATGAAAGTGCACCCCATGCTATCTGGGTGTGCATCCAGATACATCCTAGTTTTCACTTTTCAGTAGCAATCAGTTACTTATATATATATCCTAGCAATTATTAAATAATAAATATGAACATATAAAAATATATTTTGAAAGGAAAAAGAAGAAAAAGTGTTGTCCCGCGCGGGACTCGAACCCGGGACCTTTCACTTAAGAAGCCGACGACATCTTGACCAGTCGTTCGCGAAGGCGACCTGGTAATAGGCGCTATTGAACTTGTATTTACAGTGCAAGTGTGTTACGTAAGAACCCCGGTCACGTGTCTTAATTTTTTGTTATATTCTACCACTTTAAAACATCTGAAAATATTCATGGTTGTAGAACCACTAAAAATACATAACATATATTTTTTTTCGAGCAACTGTTGTCTTAATTTTTTTTAAATTCAATTTTCAAGTTTTCTTACCTCTCTGAAATTTGAATTTGGCGCCAACATAAATAAAACAATTACCATCTTGTAGAGCTTGGAAAAATGTTCAGTTTTAAAAATAAGGTCATCGTAGGTGATAATCCGACCGAGATATCGCTAAACTACCAAAAACACACTTTTATTTATTTTGAGGTTAGGTTATCATCTTTTGAGCTGAAATTTCGTGGAGAGCCATCATTTTTTATTCTGAATATTTTTTATCACGATTACTTCCAAGGCCCTTTTCACTATCTTACCCTGCTAGGCCCTTTATTATTAATAATTGCTTTATTTCATTTTTCGTACATTATCTAAAATTACTGAAGAAAGTGGCCATGGAAACGTGGAGTCTAGAATGCATATAAATGCACCAGGACAGGATGCACATCGAGCAACAATGATGTTTGCAAGGAGGGGGAGTTCGTTCGAAGGGTGCTGGGCTTGGTTAGCCGCGTGGGAGGGGGCGCAGCCCTCAGTTAGCGGCGGGCATTAGCGAAAGTGCTGTTAAAATTGTATTCCAACTTGTTTACAGAGATTTCCATTTGTAGCACCGTAGAAACGGCAAGATTGATTTGGGAAAATATTTACGACCGGGACGCTAGATTCTTTTACCACTTCAGTTTTGAGGTTCTAAACGTACGATTCTCTTAATGTAAATACCGCTGTTGGCTAGATGTCATGAAATGACTGTAAATACAACGGCGAGACTCAAAGGTGTCCATTTTGGCCTGACCTCCACTCCATCTCCCCTTCAGCTCTGATCTGGCCCTCCACTCCACATCACCCTCCAGCACGGAGGTCACCACCACTCCGCCTCCACTCCAGCTATGATCTGCCTCTCCAGACTGATCTGGCCCTCCACTCAACATCACCCTCCAGCATGGAGATAGCCCTCCACCTACACTCCACATCACTCTGCAGGTTGGAGGGTGAGGGGAATTATGTTGAGGGGTGACCTTCGGAGAGGCCACCTCCAGAGTGATGGACAACTTTGGGCGATACCACCTATTGCCAGATCCAAGCGTGGCGCATTGATAACACGTTATTTTATGAAATAAAAAAATCCTGATTCGATTCCCGGCAGGGTGTAAGAATTTTCTTATTTTTGTCTTACACAATATATTTTTATGTGTTCATATTTATTTATTATTAATAATAGCCTTTTTTGCATTTTTCGTAGATTATGTTAAATTTGTGACCTTGGGAACGTGGAGAGTAGGCACTGAAAATTAGAATGTATATAAATAAACGGTAGCGAGTTTAATGGCTGATTTAACAACTCCTTTGTTATAGTCTCTGTAGCTAAGTGGTTAGCGTGTCAGACTCTCAAGGTCGTTGGTTCGATTCCACGCCCGGATTTCCAATTAATTTTTCAAGGAATTAAGCATTGTAAATGATGTTCGCGATTGCTTCTTAAAAAGATTTATCCCGTAAAGGGAGACAAATACAAGACAGAGCTAGAGGGGTCAGGAGGAGAGAGACGCAGACTGTGTATTCAAAAGCGTTAAAATTTAATTTATTTCCATGGCTTGCGCTATTTTATTTTCCCTCTTTCCTTGTTTTCGTCTCTCTTTTTTCGCTTTTTCTCCGTCTTCTTCCATGCTTTCTCTCTCTCTCTATCTGTGTGTGTATGCTTGTACAAGACAAGAATGGGATTTTTGCCTATGTATCTCGTGTTTCTCTAAATGATCCTCAAGGACTCATTTTCATTCCTCCAAACGGAGGAATATACTGGCATTCCATGTTTTGGCGCATACTTGTACTGCCGCGTTGGTTGTCTAACTATTAGGCGTACAGTGAAACAATTCTGCTGGATGAAAGAGCAAGTATTTCTTGTAACTCCAACCTCCATTTATTATTGTAAGTGGCTGTACATGTATAATTCTGAGGATATAAGTAGAATTTCCGGAATATCCTTAGATTTTTTTTAGAGAATATCGCGATAGGATAAAGTATGAGCACATGCGTTCATCAAGGACATTCTGTTTTCATATAAATTATCCTATGTCTATACTAGGACTATACTATCCTATGTATATAATCCAATGTCCCAAAGTAATATTCGTAACATTCCTAGAATACGTATGATCTATGTGGGCAGTAAACTTTATTTTTAACATTGTCCAAATTAAAAAATAAAATATTAGTACAACCTGTTGGAATTAACATGAGGATGAAGATATTCCTTCGTAAAAATCGGTTTACTTTAGCATAAATATGTAACACACATTGCAAGTTATATGGTAGGTTGTCTACTTCTAAGGGATATTTAAGAAGGCTACTTCTAAGTGAATTTACATTGGTTGAAAGCACAATGTTGATATCCAACTTACGGAATCCATAAGACGAGTAGAAGAATTTTCAATATCAATCATTCATACAAAATTTCTTTAATATCCCGTGGGTGGTCGGTCGGCGGTCGGCGGCCGTATGATTCCGGTCTGGAGTCTGAACTGCAATTCGTACTGGATAAGCAGACAGGTTCGAACCCTGCTTTTGGCCACTAAATTTTTTTCAGGTTTACCAGGCAAATGCCAGGATAGTACACAAACGAAAGCCGTGGTTGCTATAACCTCTAGCTCGCTGAGACTCGATATTCTTTAGACATCGTGCTTGATGCCAATACAGAAATTATAACTTGAAATTCCAATACGTAATGTTGTTGCTTAATTGTTATTTAAATTTTCGTTTCATCTCTTAATAATAAGATAGTTCTGTAAAATGAACAACTGTATGACTCAGTCATATTACCTTTAAGTCATTCTTCTTTGTTATTCCTTAATAAAAGTTTGAGAACATGCATGCTAACAGTACAATAGGTTACCCAAGCAGATGGCATTTTAACCTAGAGACACCCACGCCAAAGAGTGTGACTCAACTTCGTGGTGGATGGGGGATAAAAGTTTTACGGAAGATTTCTTTGTATCTCTAATCTTTGTGTGAGCCATATTATTATTTATTCCTTTCACAAGCGCCATGACTTTGCCTACAGCTAATGCTTTCCCTGACTGTAGCTAAAAACAAGCAAGAACACTTCATTTTCTTTGTAAGAGATGAACATGCCGATAGATTAAAAATTATTTCTCAAGTCATGACCCAAACAGGTTGCACTCTCAGTAAAATATATGTCTTGATTCATGCAGCATGCGAATTGACTATGTGATTCACTAAACCCGATCTACAGCTTTTTGGTATCTGATATATAAGATGACAGCTGGGTATTTAGCATAATAATATTTATTTACAATACAGTACATTTTTTGAACTGTACGAGTATGACTACCGCCTATGATAAAATTCTGGCAGAGGTATCACGTATTATTGCGAAGAATGAGTTTGGGAAAGATACGTACAAGGACTCTACAATTGGCACTATTAATACATTCCTCTAGTATAGGTCAGTTAAAAATCTTGCGGAAATTCCGTGGCAGTATCAGGGTTTGCAAATTTAGTTAGTCACTTTGTACCTAAATTTCGCCATCTTGGATGTATATTAAACGAGATGCGACTTTGTGGTTGTTAACCTTTTTTGTTTTGCAACACACCTGATCTATCATCGCAACCTCACACCGAACAGAAGTTTCAATAATTCGTCGCTAGGTCATTTGCTAGTGGCTTCGTTTCATTTAAAAAAAGCTGATTACACAAGACTTAATTCTCAGTTGTGCATTAAAATAGACTATTAATTAACCTGTTTTGATTCAAGGTAAGCTACTTCAGATCACCGTAGTAGCCCAGTTGAAAATCACTGATAAGTGTGATATAGAACTTTTCTCTGTGAAAAAAAAAATCTTAAAAATTTAGATTATCCCCACGAGAAAGCTGATAATTCGCAACGTCTTATCGTCTTCCATTATGCTGTACGTAAAAAACTTGTATGTAGCTTCTATAGTTGCAGCCTGAACGATTTTCTCTAGCACATTTAATAATAAACAAACATAACATAAAAACCCTCTCAAAGATTATTCTCGTTGCGTTTAATTTTCCTCAATTAGAGCCGGGAATACAATGATGCAAAGGTGAGATTTCCCCCTCACCCTTCCACCTGATAAATACCACTCTGAATTTCAAGTAAGAACACACTGGAACGATTTTTTGATTGAACAATTAAAAATCGGAAATAAGTTCAACTTAATAATAATTAAAATACTAATAATATGAATCTATATCATAGGATCATAGCGCGAATCTGAACAATAAATAGTCAAGAAGTATTATATGACTGAATATTCTTAGAAACAGAAATGTCTAAGTTCTTTGATTCTCATACTATGCAGCCGGAATGTTCTACGCAGCAAGTTGCCTTTCTCCAGAAAAGTGGCATTTTTAAAATAATGTAGACTATAGCTTAAAAGATGGAGACTGAAATATATAATCATAATGGTGTTTACAGAGCTCCTGCCTATTCGATGTTAATCTATTCGTGATGCCAACTAAACAATTACTTGAACTACACAATAAATCAAAAGAGTGGAACTTTCAATCGAAAAGAGTGATTTTCAACAAAACGCTCTTGCTTCAGATGGAAAATGTGACCTCTGTAGATGGGATTCCGATGTTTTGGTTCAAACTTGAAATAGTGATTTCTCATCTTTTTAAAGTGGTTTATCTCTATTTTTTAGAGAGGTTTACAATGTATCATGGCTACAAATTAAGTTCATTCTTCCCCATTTGTTACTGCGAAGGTTATCGAAAGACGAAGAAGCTATATAGTGTGAAATTTATCGCATTCCGTTTTAATTAAAAATGACAACAGCAATCCTGAAAACATTTCTCAGTTACAAAAATGTACCAGAAGACGTCAGGAGTAACCGAGTACGATATGAACAAGAAATTTTTGAACGTTGTTCTCAAGTACCTGATGAGACGATAGAAATAATTTCGAAGGCGTACTCTCAGAGTTGGCCGTCTGGCTGAGGGGATAAGGCTCTGTATGACTGGCCGGAAGGTACTGGGTTCAAATCTCCCCGAAGTTGATTTTTTTTTTACTATTTTTCATTCATAAGTACTTTACTTTTTTTTCTTACTACATATGAATAAATGTTCCCTTTTGCATCTTTCTACATTTTATTTCATGTTCAAAAGAAGGAAGCTTTATTTGAATAGATGGAAACTCACCTGAAACGTTATTATTCTCTCTATGTTCCCATCGAAATGAACTACCATAGATCCCATCTTTTTACGAGTGGAAATTTCTCATCTTTTCACTCTAAAATTTACTCTAAAAGATTGGCCGCTTTCAAAAGAAATTTTTGAAATTTCCGCTTTCAAAAGACGAAATATTGAGTTTAGTGTGTAAGAAGTACTTGACTCCGATCTCGAAAGCTAGATACAACGTACCGAGAGAAATCTTTTATCCAGACTTACGGTTGGGAGATAAGGTAAGGTAAAATGAATTGTATGGGCGGTAAAAGCACTATGGCTTACGCCCGTCCTGTTGGTTGGGAGAGGAGAGCATAAGCTCTCACTGTGGTCGCTATTATATTTTATTCACAGGCAGTTTCTCAATTGCATCACGATACTCTGGGTGGTCAAAGTTCCAGACCCACACGCCTTGGAAAAGTCCTTGGCAGCGCCGGGAATCGAACCCGGGAACCCTCATTCCGTACTCAGTAACGCTAATCACTAGACCAGCGGGGCGGTCATATACGTCGCGCTGGTCTAGTAATTACCGTCTCCGACTGCTGATCGTGGGGTCCCGAGTTCGATTCCCGGCTCTGCAAAGAAAATTTTTCTAAGATATGATCGGTATCTGGAACGGTGACCACCCAGTATCGTGATGAAATTGGGGAGCTGCTGTGAATAAAACAGTGGCGATCACAGTTGAGAGCTTCGGCTCTCCTCTTCCAATACGTCTGGTCAGCGTGGGAGCAGTAGACCAACTCCGGGAGAGGCCTTATCCAGTAGTAGATTAAATATGGCTGTGAATTATTATATTTACGTCCTAAATTAGGTAAACAACCTATTTTTAACGTATGGTAGAAACATGATATTTTATCTGGTGTAGCTTGAAACAATTGATTAGCGAGACTAAGGGAAGTCAATAAGCAATTCAGGAGAACTTCCATATCTTAAATGATTGGATCTCCTAACAAAACTACTAGCAAGCAACATAGCTACTTCACCAGTACAAGTGCTCGGGGTGGGCGTAAGCCATTGTGATGTTAACGTCCATTAAATTCATTTTATTATTATCAGTACAAATGCAAACATAATGCACTCACTCACTTTCCAAATAGTAGTTTACGAAGGCCACATTCTTTTAGGTTGCCGGTGGCTCCGCTGACATATACACATACAAATAGGAAGTAGGTGAATGTCAAAAGAGGCAGCTATAGTTTCTTTGTCAAGAGAAAATTATACAACCGCTTAGCTGCAGAGAAAATGACTTTGAGAAATACCACCCACGCTCGAAGCTGAAAAGTGCATTGCATTCACGTAAGGGAATTGATGAAATAGTGTGTTTCTTCCTTGTATTGTCCTGTGTACTTGATGTATTAGTAATCCACTAAATAACAAAGATCAAGGTAAGAGAAAGAAACAAAATGTTAATACTTTCACCTTAAGGCGTGATAGGAAAAAAAAAAACGGGTACGGACTCACTGTAAAAAAATATGCATTTCTTTCACGTTTTCCAATCTTTTTTTCTTTTTTAACAATTCAAATTAGTCAACTTCTCACATAGCACGTAATATCCCACGGATATCTAATTTACATCCAAAATATGAGTAGAATATACCACAATATTTGGAATCAAACAAGTGACCCTATATACTTCCCGGAGTATTTAGAGATATTTTAGGTTCCAATTTCCAGAATATTCTAAGAATATATTAGTAGAATATACCTGAAATATCCCAAGGATATACTCAGAAAATGCGCTTTCCCAGAACATTTGGTTATTCGTAAGATGTAGATATCTCTCAAAAGTATCTTAGGGTAGCCTAGGGATTCCCTCACATCTCCATGGGGACATGTATTGTAGAATACACTTGTGCTGCACAGTTTCCATAATTTCTCATTTGCAATCAATACTTCAATTACATTTGTGTGTGGAATTTTTTATACAAAATAGCGTGTATTAATTAACAAACCATCCTAGGAAACAAGGAAAATCCTGGCTGAAGTGGAGACAAAAAAAAAGTTGCCTTGGTGACTGCCTGTCGCTTTAACTAACTGAAGTACGATAAACATCACACTCACACTTTTCTCTATACAATGCCTATCTAGGGATACATCGAAGAAATTCCTTGTGAAAATAACTTTGCCGAAGTGTACCAAGGCATAATTTGAATAAAATTGGGAGCTTATGAGGGCATAATACAAAGTTAACTGTGAAAATAACTTAACCAAAGCTTATCAGGATACATAATAGGGGGACTCATGTCCGCATGGTTCCGGGTTCAATTCCCGGCTGGAACACCCAACTTTTTGGCGTCCACCCAGCGTCGTAAGGCAAACTGGGGAGCCACGTGAATAAAGACGTGACGGCCACTCGGTCTAGAAAGCTCCTGATACGCCTGTTCGTGGCAACGTGACGCGCAGTGCTGACCCCACGGCCGTCACTCAGGTGGGTGCAGTTCCACCAACCGCGGACAGATTGCGTTGGGGCAGGCTCAGGACCTTTCGGTCTGTAACGCCAGTGGTTATTATTATTATTAATATCAGGGTATAATACAAAGTTCATTGTGAAAATAACTTAACAGTAGCTTATCAGGGCACAATATGAATAAAATTGGGAGGTTTAAAGACAATCTGATGTTCGTTGCGAAAATAACTTAGCCGAAGTTTATCATGGCATAATATGAATAAAATTGTATTGTGTACAATAAATGTTCATATAGTAATGTTGAAGAACCATGAGAGCGCAAAACGTTTGTTCATTTTATTTACATTTTTTGAACACAAAACTTTAGGAACTTTCGCAAAAGATATATACAAAATCCAGAATTAGCGAAATTATAGATCTACCTATAGAAATCAACTTTAACAATTTTGAATAAATCACTGAAAAATGTTGATATCTTTTCATTTCTTCGACATATCACGTTTAGAAAGCATGTCACAGTTGGCAAGTTAAAAAAATGCACAGAAGTCAGTAAATATGACCCGGGTTTGATTCCATCAGATTCAAAAATCTACTTATTCTGGAATTTTTTTTTTTTTAAATAATGAACCCATGCTCAATTCCAATATGTGATCAGCTTTAAATAATCATAACCCAGCATTCGTAGTTCAGTCGTTAAAGCATCGGTCCCAGTTTCACCAGAAGAACGGGGGGATTGTACCGTTCCCTGGAAGCGTTCTTGCAGAGGAATATTTCTCAGATTTGCAAATGGCTTAGACCATAGAAGTCTGCATGATCCAAAAAAATGTATATGAATTTAGCAGCTTTCGTCGTTATTACCACCGTCTAGGCCTAGTAAGGAATCGTAATAAGAAACAATTTTTTGAGTGATGTGCACTCAGAAATTATGCTTGATCCTGTAACATCCGAACAACAACCTGGACAAAAAGCAGTTGTTCCCTTATTTAGGTGTGTTAGGTCGTTAGTGAAGTAAGTTCGACGATTTTTTTCCTTGGCTCTAAAACCATTAATTCCGTTGCTTGCATAAAAAAAATCCATTAATTCCGTAAAAAAAAAAACCTCTTCACCTAATATGGTTTTATATGTGCCACCAAGAATCCTACTACGCAGCGATAGAGAAAAAAAAATGCATCTCAACTCTAGCATTTCCTTTATGCGACCCAGTAACGGTCATTCCCCTTTTAATCCGAGGGCAACGACCGCATTTGACACCCTCTTTTCTATTTTTTTTAATTCACAGACCTCCCTTCAGGCCTGCCCCTCAGACTCCGAAGGGGGTGACATATTTTGCGTTTGGATAACCCCCTTCCTTTCTTTTGCTTCTGTTGATGATTCGAGTGGCAACAGCAGGGTGAAAGGACCCACAAGGTCAAAGTCCCCGGAATAATATAACTGTGCTCCCCTCCCCCTTCCTCCAAAGGGATCCAATCTTTAAAGTTCATCAAAAAAAAAAAGTGATGAAAGTGTTCACCACAAAGCACCCCCTGCAACGAAACTGAATGAATCCTTTTTGGCATAAGCACCACTCAGGAGTCTTTCAGATACTTCCTATGATCCTACCGCTTTGAATTGAAAACAAGCAAAACTATTTAAATAGGATAAGGAGGAGCTACTGTACTGTACAAATATTGCAAATTATACTTCTTCATTCATAGTCATTTTAACGAATGAATTTGCGAATGATAAACAAAGAACTGAATGTGAATTACAACAAGAAAAGATTTAAAAACTGATGTTTGGAAGGAAGAAAAATAGCTGAAAAGAAAGGCACTAGATAGCTTCGCAAATGCAGAGAGTATACAAAGGACTAACGAGCATCCTATAAATTAAATAATCTTATGTAGGGCCCTTGGCCTTTCAGATAGACCTCGTACAGTACAACTAGGGTGTAGCGTGGTCAGCATTCTATACTAGAAGACAACACATAGACCATGATATAGTTAATATATGTACAAAATTTTAGCACACCCTGACAAGTAATTATAGGAAGTTTTGGACAATCAAAGTTTGGACATTACATCCAGGAAAAAGGGGATGAAACGTGACAAAATTCAATGAAAGATGACATATTGATGATTAATTCATTAGACCATCGGTTCCCAGCCGGAGCGGCGGCATACGTGCTGCCCGGTTCAATGCGAAAAAAATAATTAGTAATGGTAGAGAGACAAGTAAAGTAAAAAAAAAAAAGAAGAATACCAGAAAAACTTATAAAGCGAAAAAAAAACGCAAAACGTTATTTATCAGAACCACCACTAATGGAAACACTACGCGGAATATAACACAGTAGATAGGCACTAAACATAAATGTCAGTATTTAAATTATTTTAGAAGCAATGGCTACAATGTACGAAAATAGGTTTAAAAGGGGAGTACAGAGTACAACACAAGTGAAAAAAGTTGGGAACCACTGCACTAAATAATTATGGAAGCCAAGGTTGTTGCAACAAAAGGGGATTGGAGAATTCCAAATTTTATTGTGTTTCCAGTTACATTTTCTCAGCACAGTGGTTCCTTGCTTTTGCTTAAGGAGAAACTTCTTTAAAGATAATTTCAATCAATACTGAAAAACAACAAAATATAATAGCATGTTACTGAAACACTAATAAACAATAACAGCATACACTCAAGAAATGTTAACGTACTGTCACCATGCGGATTTGCAGTACATGATGGGAATATATTAGACTAATTATAGGAATCCTGGTTGTTGGAGGATTTGTCCAAGTTTGAAACCAAAGTATGATGGAGTTGTCCTGATTTTGATACTAAACTGCAAATTTGAAATATGTTTTTCGATGTATTCTGTTCCTTTTGAAACCAAACGATTACAGAATCGAATTCAGCGCCCAAAGTGTCATAGGAATAAGTCAATATCTCAAAATCACCAAAAATGGAGTTACCTCTGATTACACGAATGGTTATTTTATCGCAGTGACCTGAGTACTACAGGTAACTTACTTTTCGTGTAATTCCTGCAAGTACTACACGTTACTCAAACCTATTGGATGTCAATTTCAACAGAATGTTCAAGACGAAGGAGTAATACTTGTGTGATTTTACGTCATCAATGTAAATCTTCAAAAATGTGACAATATTATAAAACCTGGTATGTCTTTGCTATATAATTAATCAGTTATGCTCCCCATTGTACGGGATTCTACCAACTTTTACATGAGTAGCAGTGTGTCCATCTGGTGACTACGACTTTAACGATGTGTGGTTATTATCAGCGTCATTTGACTACCTGTCACCATATGCATGGAACCTAGCACCAGTTATTTATTAGTGACGTATCACACGAAACTGTGCCCAAAATGTTTCCTCCTATTTCTCTGACACCACTGGACGATTGCACCTACTCTTCGAAACATCAACTCAATATAGTATACTGATTTGAAAAATGTATATCATCTAGGTTTGAGTGTCCACTTGGAATAGGGTTACTTGTTAGTTTCGTGCTAATGAAATGTAAGTAATGTATATACAGGGTATGTGGGGGAATTTTGACATTTTTTTTTTCTGAAGATAGGTTTATAACGCTTCCTGCACACTTAATATATTAATATCACTTTTAAAACACTTCTAGTACACATCTTATACACAGCGATGTAATGCTAAATTTTTAGACAGGTATACGTTTCTCTCGTAAAGAAAACTTGCATTTACTCTCCCATATACCTGTGTATTTCATAAATTTTAGGTGAGTATAATGTGATGTCTTAAAATTTGAGGTGGGTATACGCCGTACCCCCCCCCCCCCCATTACATCCCTGATTATACACAACGATAAACTCATTCATCTTCCATCAAATTTCTTGACTAATGGCCAAAGTCCTTGACCCGACAGCCCATACAGCACTTTGGATTACCAGGAGCTTTTCGTTCAAATAGAGAGCATCACGTGGACAGCGCAACGACTCCACATTGCTGCTTTTTTTTATCAGGCTTTCGGACCGCAACTTTTAATTTCACTGTCTTTGAACTACTCACATCAAAAGTAAGACTCCACTTGGTTGTGTAAGAGCTCACTTATTCTGCTTATGACAAGACTAGTGACTAATTGATTATCTCTTTCCTAAGTCACTTCGTTAAAGCAATAGGGTGTAACTGAAACGACGAATACTTCAATCCCCGTTTGCACAAATGATTTTAGTTCCTCCCTAGACTACCAGCACCTCTAAATCACATGAGAACTAGACCGATTTTCATCTGGCATCAAAATGATTTTCCTCTTTCAAGAGAAAGTCTGAAAAGAAAAAAGGCCTCGATCTGCTTTGGTTTTGGCTTTCTTTAAAGAAATTAATTCTGTTCGAATTAAATTGAATGTATTCCTCTTTATAGGCAGCTATGGCTCAGATCTAATTGAATTGAATTCTTATTTATGGCTCTTATATAGGCATCTCAGGTTCAGACCGGGCGAGGGAAGGTAGTCGGCCAGGGCCTAGTTGGTAGACACCATGCCGGCGTTTGCCTGATATGACAGCAATAATCCTGGAAAAACACAATCAGGGTAGGCGGACGCTGGGATCGTTCCCATGACCTTCAGTTTACCAAGCGAACTTCATACGAATTGACCTACGACCGCTCGGTTCAGGCTTAATTCAATTCGAGATACTTAAACTTCTGTTACTTTCTGATTTAGCATAGGGTTGTTCATCGCCTCCATCAAAACTGATCTTCTTCTCTGAAGAGGGTTATGGACACACACAAACACACAAAGAAAGAGAGAGAGATAGACAGACAGAGAAGCGGGAGAGAAAGAGAGACTTACTTTAAATCAGTGATTATAGGCCTACCAGGATTTTCAGATGAGGATATAAAGTCAAAATTGGGAGCTTGATAGAGTTTATATAGAATTTTCTAGATTCTATAGATTTTTTATCCTAAAATTTTTAATGTTGAGGTGAGGTCAGTGGTCGAAGTGAGGCGGCCGCACCGGTATGACATACTGGCTCTGGTTTTTGAGAGCTAAACGCATACCGTTACTGAAACACCTGCTATACGTGTTCTTATATCAATTTCTGATTTGTCTAGGCAAATATTAGGAAAACATACCGTCTCTGTTTCTTTCCCACTTCGAACACTGGGTGAGGTGTTCGAGATTTGGGAGATCTGGCAGAGTATTTACTTTCTATTTAAGCATTCTAACGTATATATTATATAAAGTATGCGGGTTTTGTATAAAAAATGTTCACTGTAAACAAGATGAAAATTTGACTTATTTGATTGCATTTCAAACGTAAAATTTAATTTTTTTACAATTTAGCATTAATATTATAACGAATAGGGTATAGACGTATCCTTAGTAAGTTATCGTTAATATTAATAACCCATCTTTACGCGAATAGTCTTGCTTGTGCCATTGGTGGTTGAAAATTTCTAAGCATATTGTAAATCAATGTTATTAGCTTACCTAAATACCAAACTATAAAGTATAAAAATATAATAAATAAAACGCAAGTAAACGTTTTTCTTTTGAATCACGTCGGAAAATTTTAAAACGAAACTCTTTGATCTAGCTGTAACTAGAAAAAGCAACGAGCAGTGTTCATCCTCAGTTTGATTTTGTTGAACATGAAACTTGGCAACACAGCAGACTCAGGTATTTCAGGAAAAGGCTAAGGACCTCGGTATATTTCTCTTCTCTACTGTAAGATCTTCCTCTCCTTGGAGGCAAATGCCTTGATCAAGAGGGACGATCGCATTCATGCTTGCCTACACACACACACACACATCATACACTTACCAACTTTTCAATAACCAATATTTATGTACTTGTATGATATATGAATTGAAACATACTGTAATAATGTTTTTTGACTTCGAAATATTACATAAATACAAATGGAAATATTTTCAATACGAAGTCGTAATACACATGTTGTAGTCTCTTGCCTCCCTATGGCTGGTAACAGTGCTTTTTTTAGGAACTTCCACGGAGATGTAGCTATATTGTAAGAAAACTTCAACTCTATTGCACACCTGAAGTGAGCTAACATTTGACCACTTATAGCACTTTTTTTTTACTACACTGAGCAGTATTTCAATCCATTTGCATACCTTTCTCGATAAGTGAGAGCAGACTTCAATATTTTTTACAATGATTTTACAGTTACATGAAGTTTACACGGATCAACCATTAATAACCACTAACAATAATCTGTTTTCTTTTAGAAAACAAGAAGAAAAACTTAACTATTTAATAGAGTTATGTAATATCGTCGATATTTTGAGAAGCGATAGCATTGCCACCTAGCGGATCTTGGATTATAGAGCCTCACACGGCGCCTCGTGGTCACGGTACGAACTATCAATATCATCCATAGTAAAGTGGAAATTTTAGAAGAAAAAATATTGATTTATTCAATATCTTGTTGATTTAAAAAAAAAATCATTTTCCTACACTGTAAAAATTGGAAACACGAAATGGATGAAAGTTACTCCGCTTTATGGAGAAATAAAAATAGAAAATTAGCGTTTTGTTGTATTTACTCTTAAACGTGGATATAGTCTAAGCCTTTTAGTGGAAAGATGGGTGAAATTAACTCCATTTTAAAGTTTATCATTTCCTTTGTTATAGCTTAACGTTAACTGAAAATGGGTTGAAACTGGCCAAAGTGATTTGTCCGTGAACGTTCAACTTATTTTACGGTTAAAACTCGGTTACTTTCTAATCGAAGTGTAAGCTAAACTGGCAATTTTGAGGTTACGTACTTTTGTGGATGAAGTTTAAACCTTAGTTGGATACTCTATAATCCAGTAACAGGAGTAATGTTAATTGCTTGCCACTGAACGCCCCGCCATTTTGAGTGTTTATATTACCTTTACACTGTAAACAGTAAACAGTGCGGTGGACCGCGGACGGCAAGGATTGTATTGGCGGAAAGAGAAATTAAGTTAGGTATAAATCTTTAAACTGTAGCAAACATATCTCTCCTTTTTTTCACGAGACATTCCTCGTAGTAAAATAAAAAAAAATGTTTTAATGTTTAACCTCCTTCGCAGTACAACCCTAGCTATAGATATCACTCGGAAAGCCAGAAACACCAACTGCCTTCGTAGCGAAGTGGCAAGAGCGTCTGATTAGTGTGCTTGTGGACCCTGGATCGAAACCCGACTACTTCAACTTATGTTTTTTTTTAATTTTTAAGGAATATCTTTCATTCTTTTTTACTTTAAAAAATGCTCTGCTTGAATGAAATACGTTGGAACAGCCATATATATA
>JAGDQP010000041.1:227942-257672 GCA_022664845.1 Lepisma saccharinum
GCAAGTAACATAGTTCGATACTAGCATACAATACATAGTTATGCTAGAGAATTTAAAAATTCAGACCTACAGGTGGCTCACAAAAATAAATTTTACATATAAATTAATTTGGTACGTAATTTAGAGGCAAATTATTAGAGTAAATACTTTAAAAGCGATAAATGAATAAAATTATGAATGTGATACGGACAAAAGTTAATCGGAAATTTGATATTAACATTAAAATATGGTGTACCATATGGATATCGGTGATTGAATTCGGACGTCAGCTGAGGCCGGTTTTGCAGGGAAAACAAAATTTCACTGACCAATGACTACAAAATGCTACTATCTGATATGAGACACCATTGCTATCTGATATGAGATTTTGTGCTGGTGGAGGCATATTCAAAATACATTTAAAACACATACAAAATATCAAAATAAATACGATTCACGGCACGATTGCAGGTTAGCACATATAACATAGGCTTTTGCACGTATCTTGGTAAGAAAGGAAGCAGGATTTAATAAGAGTGTGTGCACGGGAGGGTTATTGTGAGAGACCATGTTGCAGAATGGGCAATCACAATTGAAGTTGGGAAATTGAAATATTTTGCCCGAATATTTCAGTTTCACGGCAAGATGATGCACAGAAGAATTTAAAAACCTTATCTTTATCATTTACAAATAAACATTTATATTTCTACTATATATATAAAAGAGCTCCTGCGTAGCCTAGTTGGTAGCGCGCTCGACTTCAATGCGAGCGGTCCCGGGTTCGATTACCGGTGGGGGCTCAAAAATTTCGGTGTTGACCCAGCATCGTGAGGACAATTGCGGAGTTGCTGTGAATAAAAGACAGTGGCGATCACAGTGAGAGCCTCTCCTCTCCCAAACCGTCTGGTCATCGTGGGAGCAGTAGACCAACTCCTCCCTTCGGGGAGAGGCCTCATCCACTAGCGGATTGAATATGGCTGTGATTTATATATATATATATATACGCATATTTTGAAATTTTACAGAGAGTAAACCTTTCAACCGAAAACTGGCGGAGTGTAGGTTAATCCAAAAAGTTGAGGCAGCTCAGCTGCCTCCATTTTTTGGATGGCAGAACAACAGAAATATCAACGCAGACCGGATTCGATCCGACAAACAGTTTTGGTAGCCTACTTGCCAATGATATTTAATACTCAATGCACGAGCAGGAGATGCATCACTCTTTTATCCAGAGACGACGTGTGCATGTAGGAACTGAGGATCTTCGTAAGTCAAAAGAATTAACTGTGTTTCTCATTTTAAAAAAAGGATCAGGTATACAAATATACGGATAAATAAATGCGCTGAATCGAGGAAACGAATTTCTTGACATTTAGCAGTCAAATATCGAAGGCACTAGTTCATATCTTAGGTCTGGAAGGGAGAATAATTATCATATCAGAGATTCAAAGGACTTACAGCTCCTACACTTCATAAGCCACAAACCACTATTCCTTTTTATCAAGATCACTTTAGAATCCACTAGTTAACCATTACGTCATTACTTAATCAAACAGACGAAACTTGTTAAAATAGTTGTAATTAGTTTAACAAACGCTAATTAGTTTACAAAATTATATTTGCTCTATATATTCAACGAAAAAAAAAATATCCGTTCTACTAAGTATGTCTACGCCCTCCTTTATACAGGAAAATGTCTAGTTTCTATGTAGGCATGGTACCGAGACCGAGACTAGTCTCGGTCTCGTCTCGAATTCGAAACCAGGACAGAGACCGAGAATAAGGTCCAGGCATCTAGACGAGACCGAGACATTATGCATGGAGACTTACTCGAGACGAGACCAAGACCGAGACTTATCACTCAAGACGAGAACGAGACTTGCATCTCGAGTCTCTCGTCTCGATCGAGACTATTTCTGTATAACCTTTATTTTCATGAATGTCAATAATATGAATTTATTACTTTTGTTGATGTTCCATACTAGAAGAAGTCTTGTGACAATTAGTTTCATTCTGATAAATTTTATTTAACATGTTTAAAAATAAATAAATAAAATTTTTATTTAACATGTTTATATTGTAGTTTAAAAATATGACTATAGGTCATATAAGTAGCTAAGTTATCATTCAGGGTCAAATTATTTTCTGTTGTCTTTCAACAATAATATAAAGTGTTGGAGATTGATTCGGATGAATACAGACATTTATTTTCTTCTGCGAATTTTCATCCTCATACGGTCTTTTACTTCTGTTGACACTCACCCATTTATATCTGCCTCTACTATACTGATATTGTAAAGACTGTAAAGAATACGTCAAGAAGCCAAACCGTCTAAACTCTAATATGGGTCTTTTCTTACACCATTTATTTATTATATTTTTTTAAAAAATGGTAAGATCTTTGCAATACTAACCTTACAAAAGAAGGAGACAATATACAGTAGACGCTCTTTTATACGGCACGGTCGGGATCGCGGCCATGTTGGATAACCAATTTTACCGGATAATCGAACGTCATAGTCCTAACGGCCATAAAGTAGAAAACGCTAAACTTAAGTGAACACTGACGATCACGACAAACACCTAAGCGAACGTAAACATGGTTACAAGGGTCGTAAACATCACTGTATAAAGCGTGCGACACAGATGAACAGCAGATGAGAAAGAAAATTGCATTTATAGGCAAGTGCATTGGCGCGACGTTGCGGACAAGGTGAGCGTTGTGCATGCGTTGCTCATGCACAACTGGAAAAAGCCGAATGCAAGTGGCTCGACCGTTGTAGGATAATAGAGCGTGCCGGTTTATAGAATCCCGGATAAAAGAGCGCCTACTGTATGTGGAAACAAGTAAGTCGGAGCTCAGTGGCGGAACACCTCAACGGCACCTGAACTATCTTCTTAGCCCTGGTAGTTCCTGATTTGAAAGTATTCGACAGACAGACGTAGAGGGGATATAAAGATTGTACGTACATAGTAATTCCTTAGACTCAGCAAATTTTTTACCTATTAACATATGCTTTGCTAGGATTGTTGGAATGACATTTTAATCTGATAACACGGCTTATTTGAAATACCAATGTGGTTATTTCAGTTTATAAGATTCGCAATACGCTATTTGAAAGTAGCACCTACCGGAAACACCACTCGTTACTTTTTGCTTTATTGTATGGACGTGCATCTGTAACCCATACATATGAATTGGTTCGTTTAATCACTCAAGAGCAGTATTGTAAACTAATTGATTCGTGTAGCTGCGGAGATCCGTAAATTCTATTTTCAATTTCTTTGTATTTGATTATTTGCTTGCACAATAGTTCAAAATAAGTAACATTTTTGTCACGTACTGTATACTGTTAAAATTTTTGTTAACGTTGCTAGGAATTTTCAGGGAGGTTTCTCAGAATTTTGGTCTTTCATGTTGTTTCACTGTAATGGAGGAAAACTCAGAGACTTTTCGTATGATTGTCTGGATATTTTTATTTTGAGTTCTGCACATGCGCAGAATGAGAAAACTATTACTTATCGTATAACCGTCCATGCAATTTTGATCAAGACGAGTTTGCTGCCACCATTTTGGCAGTTCTTATTTTGGTAGAAATTGAAAATTTTGAGTGAATGGGAATTCCGAACCCAAATAACAATTACATAAATGATTAAAATGTGACATAAGTCGTGGGACCAACCTTGTTGAAATCTTCGGGATTCACCCAACAAAATTCTAACACTCTATAAATACTGTCCGACACTGAGTTAAACAGTGTGTATACTGTTTAACTCGAAATTTAGAGCAGTCAGTACGACGCTAGATTTTTTACTAAAGAACCCATGTTCAAATCTCCTTTAGACTACTTCTTCTTTTTGCTCTTAACATTCCTGAGAACTATATGACGGTTGCCTTTATTAGCCAAATTACTGAACATTTCCAGGTAGCTATAGTTGCCTAGCTTTTCCCAGGTATGTTTCGGAAAATCTTTAACATTGTACGTTCATTCATTTCTATAAATATGGTAAAAAATTTCGACGTAAACGTAAACATTTCAGTTTTAACGTAACAGTTATTCAGTAAATTTAAATATAATTTAGAAATAGCAAAACTTAAATGATACATATACCAATTTCGCAATTTATAGTATAACATGGATCCGTTCCCATAATATAAATATTTTTGTGTCTCACTTATTGGTATTCTATATATCCTAACTAGAGCTATATATTACTTTAAAGTTGTACTGTTTCTCTCTCTATTTCAGAATATTATTTCTAATCTAAACCCCAAAAGTATATGTAACAAACTGTTTTAATGTCGTATTAATATTCTTGTTCTTGTACTGAGATCCGAAAGCCTGCATACCCATTTCAAATAAGTCAAGGAACTGCAACTTTTTAAAGTCTATCGTCTTTCGAGACTCTCGAGACGAGACCGAGACAAGACCGAGACTAACGTGTCGAGACTCGAGACCGAGACGAGACTGAGGTTTACAATCGAGACCGAGACCGAGACCAAGACCAGAATTTTCAGATCGAGACGAGACCAAGACAAGACTGTCCTAAAAATTCGAAACGAGAACGAGACTGATAAGAAACAGGTTCTGGTGCTACTTACATAGTCTATAGATGTATACACAGTGTCCAATTTGTTATAAATTGCGAAGGAGGATCCTAAAACTAGTGGTTGCTGGTAATTTTCAATATCCTACCTCTTTGGGTAAAAATACGAAGATTTTATCCCTGGTTAGGGCGATATTCGGAATTAGCAATCGAGGATGAAATCCTCATGCACCAGGGAAGTTCCCTGGCATCCTCCTTCAAATCGAACACCGGATGTACACAAATGTTCATCCCTTGTTAGGCCTCAATGACACCATAATCAACAATTTAGAAGGATCAAAGGTACCGAAGAGCATTTATGGAAAATTTGGTGCAGATATGCTGAACGGTATAGAAGCATTTGTAACAACTGTAATTTTTTAAAAGTTGGTAGCACTGACGAGTCCGAATTTCATACAAAATGTTACAGCTCAAGCCACATTAGTTACTGAGTTCTGTTAACTATTCAGTGAATAAGTGAGTCTGACATTTCAATTTTATAGGCACAGACAAGTATAGTTTGATTGTGACATCTGTCTACATTGATTAATATTAGTATTATATTTGTCCACATTATGCATACAAGTTATGTAACTAAGCGACTTTGTGCTTTAGTCTATATTATATCATGCATGTTTGCAATGAATCCATTGCTTATGTAATAAACACATTAAATGAAATAAAAGTAAATATGTAGGAGGGATTGGGGTTGGAATCTCTGAATCCAAGCTGTGAGCTCCAAGAACAAACTAAAGGTCACTTTTCTCATTGGATACTAAAGAAGTTCGTTGCAAAAATGAGAAACTATGAGTTTATCAAGACATGTTCTTAACAATGTATATTTTAGAAGTTTCTAGAAATTTATCCTAAACCTGAACAACTACATATAATCATCATATTCAGCCGCTTTCTATACACAGCTGGATGAAGGCCTCCCTCGTTTCTTTCCACATATCTCGGTCTGCTGCTATCCTCATCCACTTAACTCCTGAAAAACACTTAATTCCATCTACCTATCTTGAATTTGGACGTCCTCTCGGTCGTTTCTTTTCTCTGGGAATCCAATGTAGTACACTCGTCGTCCATCTTCCATCAGTTCGTCTAGCTATGTGACCGGCTCATCTCCACTTCATCTTCGCAGTCTTGATTATATCTTCTACATTTGTGAACGAATCCTTTCGTTTGTCTTTCTAGTTATTCCTAGTATTCATCTCCACATTCCATTTTGTGTAACTCTTAATCTTTAAGTCGTATGTGAGTATTCAATATCCATGTTTCACAGCCGTGCGTCATCACAGGCATGACACATTGATTATAAACTTCACCCCTGAGACACATTGTTAGTTCGCTTTTGAAAATAAAGTATAGTACCGAGCAGTAAAGTATAGTAAAGTAAAGTATAGTACCGAAATAAAGTATAGTATAGTATATGACAGAGCTCCATGAACGAGTAATCAGTGTTTATATATATAAATCACAGCCATATTGAATCCACAAATGGATGAGGCCTCTCCCCGAAGGGAGGAGTTGGTCTACTGCTTCCACGCTCTCACTGTGATCGCCACTGTCTTTTATTCACAGCAGCTCCCCAATTGCCCTCACGATGCTGGGTCAACACCGAAATTTTTGAGCCCCCACCGGGAATCGAACCTGGGGCCGCTCGCACTGAAGTCGAGCGCGCTACCGACTAGGCTATGCAGGAGCTCATATGTATATATATATACTATGTTCTCTGCAAATTAGAAACAAATATAACTAAGCAACATATTATTTTAGGTATCATAAAAATCTCGATTCAAGCTACTATCTCAGTAGCCTAATGACTTTATGGTTAAGTTAAGAAAAATTCCGGAGAATAGCCTTGTGAAGTTATGAGCTGTAACTTGCAGTGCATTATGTCGTTAACAAGATTTATTAGATGTTTTAAAAGCATACATAGGTTATACAAGGGAAGGTTAAGGTTGCACAAATACATTTCCAAAATTTTAAAACAATAAAATAATTTTGAAATACGTAAATTATATAATATTGGTTTACAACTCTCGTTTATAGAATTTAATCATCTAAAGAACGAGAATTACGAGTTACTTCATCTGATAAAATTTCGTTGAATAATTTTCAAGTAAGAGGAAAAGAAATTAATATTGTTAAAACAATAATAGTTAAGCAAAACGTAAAGAGACTGGTGGAAAAGGAAATTTTCGCTGCCGAAAAACTGAACCGTAGTCTCTAATATCTGGTACTCTGCTAGTCCATAGTCTCATCTATTGTCACACAACTATACCTTGCATTACATGGCTATCTTATACCTACTATAATTCTTTTCACTCTTCTTGAAAACTATGCATCGCAAGAGTGTTTCTTAAGAAGTACACTTGTCGCTGAATTTGACAGCCAAATTTTCATTCAGTCTGTCGTCTACGGTTCTCATATATAAGGGCATAAAACAAATATAGCACATGCATTTTATAGTCTCTGCATATAAGTATAATTTTATCTAGTGTGAATTTAGGTCGCATAAT
The DNA here is from genome assembly GCA_022664845.1 of Lepisma saccharinum. Taxonomy (NCBI): domain Eukaryota; kingdom Metazoa; phylum Arthropoda; class Insecta; order Zygentoma; family Lepismatidae; genus Lepisma; species Lepisma saccharinum. The sequence goes on from JAGDQP010000041.1 coordinate 235,031, forward strand.
ATGTGGACTTTGGAGGCGTTCATCTAGCTCTACTGTATCCTTATATTGGACTCTGTATAGGTGAAGTTCTAGCCGGTGAGAGAATGGTTTACTGCTATGCAGGTAACAGTTAAAAAAGCTAAAAGGAGAGAGAGAGAGAGAGAGAGAGAGAGAGAGAACAAGAAGAAAGCGAGTCTTATCGCCCACGCTCTCTTGCTTGGGGTTGAGGAGAGGAATGCCGGCCGGCCGACCTTGGACGGAAGAGAGAAAGTCGCCACTATCTTTACGTTCGTTTGAAACTATAAGCACAACCATGACACACACACGCACACTAAATTTATATATTTTGTACTATGAAACCAAAGGGAGTAGGAATCTTAAAATGGCCATGACAGTAAAGGTGAGGAACATTTTAACGCCCACCACAGTTGAATGCTTTGCATGTTTATCTCGATGATAGCATTAAAGTATTTGACCTTCCTAAAAGGATTTCCCGTTGGGGACTTCCAAACTGGAGAACATTATTTTGAAAACTCAGAACTCAACTCATTGTCAAAATCCCACTTCCGCGGTCGTCAAACTAGGCATAAAAGTTCAAAAGAAACTTGTGAATCCTTGATTCATCCTCTGTTCGCTTGAATTAGATTATTAAAAGTGAGATGAAGTAAGCAGTTTCTAATGTTCACGCTTTATCCCATGTTTTTCAAAGATCATTGAGGGACGATAATACACTTAAAATTATTAATACAAGTATTTGAAATCTTTAATATACATGTTTGTCTAAAATTCCCTGAAAGTTTTGAGTTCAGAAAGTGTAAATAATGTGAACAATAAGTGTAAGTGTCTTTCTGAAGACAAATTTTCAACTCTTTGGCGCACTTAGTCTTTCCAGATTAGTTCCAAAACAGTTCTTCGATGCAGTTTTTCTTTTTTCTTTTTTTAATTTATCCTCATAAACTACGTCCTATTCCTTTTTTGTATAAAATTTCTTCAATACACAACCAAAAAAGTTATGAATTTACTGTGCCCTTCTCAAAGCAACAGACTAGCAAAGGGGCCACCTGGGTTCAATAGCCGTTCGCAGGCAGTTATCTATAAGCTGGTTTCGTAGGGGGTACAACGCCTTCGGGAGGTGGGGGAGGAGTTCGAAGTCTGTCTGGGTGTGAATTTACGTAAAATCCATATAATTTTGCTTAAAATTATACTAATCTGAATTTGGAAGATTAGGCCCTCGGACTAGACCTAAAACCGGGTTACTTTTGGTGACCCGACCTGACCCAGACATATGTGATTCAGTAGGGATCCGATGAGCCGGTTCAGAAATTAGACCCGAATGATCCGGTTCAGAAACTAGACCCCAATGATCCGGTTCAGAAACTAGACCCTAATGATCCGGTTCTGAACCGAATGACCAGTCTAACTCGTCTGTCCTATGATCGAATCTTGACCCAATCTTACCCCGCTGACCTAGTATTGTTCCTATGGTTAGAATCAATCAATATTGTAATTTGTGATATTCCTTGAGAAATTAACTTATATACGGGAACTTCATTTTTGAGAGTTTTAAAAGAGTTTAATGCTTTTTTCCTATTTAATATAGCAAAGAAAAAATCTTGTAGAACTAGGCTTTCTGACGGGGTATTTGCACACCTTCGGCGGTATTTTTTGTTCTTTCCGGAAATCTGAGACTATTTCCTTACTATTGTTAAGAACTTTTCGGCGTAGTATTTTTCGTTCTCTGGGGGATTAACACCCCCGGTCCCTGTCAACCCGGAAAGAAACACTGTTCAAACGCAACATTGTATAATAAGGAAAGAATTAAATCCCTGGTTTGCCCTCCAGGTCACCGTGTCAAACCAGATCCCAAGCATAGACCAGATAATCAGGCCCAAAACTTCACCAGACTGACCCGTTTCAGCTCTGCCCCGAACCTTCCCCGTAATATCTCTACCCGTTCATACGATTTTCTTTAATCCTTTTCTAGGCTTTCAGAACGGCTTATTAACACATTCGAATTTATGGGGGTAAAGTGTTCAAATAGTAATCAGGAACAAAAAATGCACACAAGACGTGCTCATCGTATTGGACAAATTCAATACTACATACAACTCATAAGAAACAAGATAATTTGTTTAGGTCAGATCAAAAGTTTCAAACCATTGTAACTAATTATTAGATCCTGTATTAAGCACCAGCCTTTCACTGAAATATTAAGACCTTGCTTTGGAAAATTGGAGATCCATCCAATTTTAAGCATTTGTCCATTACTATAGCAAACAAGCGTATCCGGAACAGTTCTTTAACACAAAGCGATTCAAGTTAAACTACTTCTGGACCTCATCATAGCAGTGCTCATTGATCTTGAAATCATCTTACAATAAAAATTCATATATTTCAAAACACATATCACATAATAATTAAAATTTCACATCCATATTTAATCCACTACTGGATGAGCCCTCTCCCGAACCGATGAGTTGGTGTACTGCTCCCACGCTGACATGTTGGGAAAGAATATCCGAAGCTCTTAAATGTGATCACAACTGTCTTTTACTCAAAGCAGCTCCCCAATTGTTCTCACGATGCTGGGTCAACAACGAAATTTTGAGCCCCCATCGGGAATAGAACCCATATATCATAATAATATAAATATTCCACACGACAAAATATCTGCATAAAATACCATTTGATTAAACAGATGAATCGAGTCATAGAATCACTTAACAGGCAACAAATTATTTGGGTAAGTTTCATGTAGGGCCTATTCAACATTTTCTGTCCACAGCACGCATTTTTTTATGAAAAAAAAAATACTTGTTTCCCCACAGTGTATATAATACACCTGTACTTTCATTATATTAAGGTTAATGTAAAGCAACGATCTCCAACAATAGATGACAGCACTATCTCCGTATATGTCTAATGTATTTTTATCGTTGCACGAAATATCAATGCTGCTCCTACAAATTCAAGCCTAGAGAGTTCTAACTTTCAGGGAAGAAAGTTCATAACTAATTCAAGAGTTCGATCAATGTCGATTTTTTATTTTCGTTTTTCTTCATTGTTGAAATCGCTTGATTGTTGTAGTGAATATCAAAACCTATAACAATGAAGCTCTTTCAACAATGAAGAATAACGAAAATAAAAAATCGGGATTGCTCGAACTCTTGAATTGGTTATGAACTTTCTTCCATGAAAGTTAGAACTCTCTAGGCTTGAATTTGTAGGAGCAGCATTGGAATTTCATGGAACGATAAAAATACGGAGTGCTGCCATCTTTTGTTGGAGATTGTCACTTTACATTAACCTTAAACGTTTTCTTAATCATATATTTTCATTGTACACATATTAAATGTTTTTAATTGTTCTTTTATTCCACTTTTGAGATATCCGGAATTTAGTGTTGTGAAATCCTGCAAATTTAATAAAAATAATTTATAAACGTTTCATATTATCATTGCTGTTAACAACAAATCTTTGAGAAGCTAAAACTAATGTTTAAAAACTGGATCCAGACCCGTTCAGAGGCTGGATAGCTACGCTGCGGAATACAGAGAATATATTTTTAAAAAGGCTTGTAAATTTCTTAATATGGCCAAGGTTTGTATTTTCCAAACTGGTATTCTCTGGTACTTAATATGTGGAGTGAACTACGAAAGTAGATTATACTAAAGCTGATGATTACTTTAGCAAGTAATATGATGTTACTTCTGCAGACGATTGTGAAACAGAGAATTGAACTAACGAGTTGGAATTAGTGCAATTTTTAAGATAACAATCACCTAAAACGCAAAAAATTATAACTTGACACATTAACCACCTTATCGCAGTCCAGGTAAAATGGCACAATTTCAAAAAAATAATTGAACTTTGTGAAAAACGTATTAGATACGTACACGAGTTCATTTTTCGCTAGGTTTTAAGATGTTGCGAACATCACAATTTCTTAACCTAGTATAGCTTAAGATTCTGAAAACATGAACTGCAATTGTAACTATATAGGTACAATTTTATTTTTATTGTCTTATGGTACACTGTTAAAATTTTTCGACCAGTTGTCCAAAAAAGTCAGGAAACTGGTTAGAATGGAACGTGACTAACAAATGTTAGAAACCCTTCAGTTTCCAAAAATATTCATGCAAAGAATACTTAGAAATTTTCTCTACTATTATGCAGGTTTGCATTGAGACAATTATTGACATTCAGATTGTGAACCTGCATAATACCAGCAGTAAAGAAAATTTCTGATTTTTGTTGGTCACGTTCCATGCAACCCAGTTTCCTGACTTTTTCCAGGTAACTGGCCGAAAATTTTTAACTGTGTCCAAAATAGATTGGCGAGTTTCTTATATTAAATATGGAAATATAATGGATAGGTAAACTCTAAAATTGTCAATAAAATATTTGAGATACTGTTACAAACTCACTCAGTTTATTTGGAACCTTCTCAAAGGTGCCCTTATTTACATAGATTAATTAAGGCAGATAAACATATAGTTGTTCACCGATGCAAGAGTAACATACATACATCACACTACGTATTACACCAGACTACGTATTACATACTATGTAAATCTACTATACACAGTATATAACATTGTTAAAGTGTCTAAACTCTCCCAACAACAATGTATTCAATGTATTGGCTATTTGAGAAATCATTCAAATTTAATTCAATTCAGATTAACAATAATGGCAGCCCCAAAAGTAAAAAATTTAAACTCAAGTGAGAAACACCCATCAAATACAACTCAGACGTCCTTGTAATTGCTGGTCCAATGACTCCACTAATAGCAGAAATACGCATTTCAAAGTACATACAACATTCACTAGCAGAAAAATGTTATAAGGAAGAGGTATTTTCCTGTGAAACACCCTAGAAAAGTTGAATATAATTGTCCTAACTATGGCTGAGATTGTTATGCAGGTGTACGCCCGTTTCGGTATCTACTATAATCTCATCACGTGATTAGTGAGTCAATAACAAAGCGACAGAGAAACAAATAATATTGTATGTTTGGCGCCTTGCTCGACCTTCTGGGAACTGCAGTAACCAAAAAGAAAATAGAAGCACGCCGAAAGAGTCAAGGAAGGAGGAAAAAGTATCACAAGCAAGTGGCCGTTGTGGATCAGAAGCGAGTGGTATAGCTGGTGTGAGTCACCGTGTCCTTGTAGTGAGCCGAATTAAAAGAATATAATTTCTATTGTCGAGCTATCAGCCCATGCTTGTTAAACGTGACATTTACGCCAGGAAGACCTTTTTAAACAAAATGCAAGTATGCACGCATAATCATTGTAGTAACTTGAGCTGTATAATTATGAAGATCTCTGTGGAAGTCTCAGCCTTCTTCCCTGTTACTATAAAAGCAATGAATATTTCTCCCACTAGTGACGTTTCATCCACTTCACATACCATGGTTTCGTCCCACTTTCTCTCAGAACTCTTGATTATTCACTTTAGATAAAGTACGTTGCTGAAATGTGTAAATTCCAGCGATTCAAATGCGCCGAGCATCGCAGGTTGTCTAGTGACCTACATAATAGAGTTGGTTCATAAGTAGAATGATTTTTCGATTCGTCGACGGAATGATCGATATTATTGAAATATCAATATCAAGCTCGAAAATTAGAATATACATATCTCAATATCCAGTGACTATCGTATTCGATTTTCCATAATTTTTGGATGTGAACGATTTGTAATCATTAATATTTTGATATGGAATTATATTTATCATGATTCGCTAGCTGTATTCGTATATATTACATTACAAACCCGAAATCGCACAGTCATATTCAGAAGTCCAAGTGTCTCGACCTCAAACCCCAACTGGGACATGATTTTATAAGTTTCAATGCAAAATGGATTTATTCCTCTATGATCAAATAAATATTACAAGTACAGAATGTTTATTTTGCTATTACCCGATCCTCTCTCTGTATCTTTGAAAGGAGATACCACAATTGAGCAAAAGATTTTCCAAATAAGATTGAGATGGTTGCTCGATAAATATCCTGTGGATTTTCGAATGTACTAACTTATGAAGAAGCTACCGTGGCTCAGGCAGTAGCAATGTCTGACTGTGAATCGGATGGCCTGGGTTCAAATTACGACCAGGGCACTGAGATTTTCCTTCAGTGCTTCCATATCTGTCGCTTTGAGGTGCGCTTAGCCTCCTATTATGTTGAGTACCACAGTTTCCTTAGTACTCCTGGACATCTTGGAAGTTGGGAGCTAAAAGCTGTCGAGCGTGAAATTGACCACCCTACCTCATTTGCCCCCTTTTTGTCGAGAATATGTGAAGCGCTACCTCCACGTTCTTTACGTGCCGTTCACGGTGAGTGCATATCACACATGTGATTGATACATATCCCTTTTTACTAGCTTATGGCAGTTTTATTTCCAGAAATGTTTCAAGACCGAGATCAGTATAACATTAACAGATTTCCAAATATTATCTATGTTTTCCGGTATTTGATAGATTTTGAATGAATTTTTAAAAAAATGATAATTTTAATTTGTTGAATAAATACACCGATCTTCAAATACAAACGAATATTGAAATATTTTGTTTGAATTCTTATCGATATCATGCGAGGTATGCATTTCGCTTATTTACTTTAATTTAAAATTTTGAATTTCCTTCACACGTTGTACACAATAAGATTTAAAAATTGGGATGGTGCAGAAGAAAAGGGGCAAAAACTCCAGTTTTTTTTTTTTTTTTTCACTAACGAATGGTGTACTGTAGTTTTCAACTTCTGTCTGCAATATAAAGAGAGTTTCTTTAACATGACTTTTAGTTTCACTAGTATAATGTGTGCAGTAACCTTACTCAGCGTTTCGTCTTTTCTCTCTTCATTTGAGCCACGGCGGTGATTTGAGCGAAGGAGATAACACAATACACGATACATCTACATGCGTATATGTTTGTGGTAAGCCCCCTGGGTTTAACAGCATTCACCAATATTGGCATGACTAAAAGATAAAGTCAAGTTCCCGATAAACATGCAACAGCAGAACATGCACTCGTATTTTTTTTATTCAAAAAAGTTTTATTTGCATTGGGAAAAATTTACCCACGCGCCAATAAAAATATCCTTCAAATAACCACCTTTGGCTACAAGCTCTTCTCCTTCTTGACTCTTCTCTCTCCTTTAACTTTAAAAAAATGTTTCTTCACCACCAACTTTCATCTTTTAGCGTGGAACAAGAATTCACTGAAACTGGTTTGACTGCCAAACGGCTTGTCTGGTTGGCTTTCTCAGCCGGAAATGGCTACAAACCTTTACAAGAATCCAAATAGCAGCACTACAGGGAACTTAACGATAAGTTTAAAGAAATCGTATAGTCATGATTTCACTTATATGAACAGTGATATCTAGAACGGTTGCTTTTATGCATTACTGTTTGTTATACACAACACCACCCTGACTGTTCTCGCATTCTGCCGTAATGCAACCAAATCCTCCTAACCAATAGCTATGATCCTATATTAAATTTAATATCCTGATAGGATAAAATGAGTAATCATAGAATTTAATAATTTTTCAAGTATTTATTGAATTTCGTGTTTTAAACGTTCATTCCCTTCATTGAATTTGTATTCTATATTCCAAAAATAAATTTTGAACGTATGATTCAATGTGGTTGAAGATAGTATATAGACAGTGTGCCGAAATATCAAGGTATAGGCCCTATACTCCGAATATGGGTTGCATGAATTATCTTTGGGAACATTCTAGACTGTAATTACTGTAAAATTAGTTATAATTCTAAAAGAATTAGAAACACAAATGATAAAATTATAATTCTTGTTTCTTGCCAACATATTTGTGGTGAGAGCTCCTTCATAAATTAAGGGTCTCATACATTTTGGCTCCTCGCTCAATACAAGTTAATGTAATGAAAACATTTTTCATTATTACACAGTCCGACAAGTAAGTAATGAGACTGATTTTATTCTGACAAAACAGAGAATGCAAAATAGAAACCAATATGTGAGTTCGAGAGAATAATCCTTCATCTACGACCTGGCACCACAGCATGGTCCCGCGTGAAGCACAACGGGAAATATGACGTCAGTACCAGCAGTAAGTGAAAGTCCTTTGTCACGCCAGCGTCATGGAGCAGAGGGCGAATATCAAGTTCGGTTTCAAACTCGGGAAAAGTGGCACAGAAACTGTTGAGTTGATGCGGAGAGTGTATGGTGATACTTGTTTGTCTCGTGCACAGATATTTAGATGGTATGAATGTTTTAAAAGTGGTGTGGAATCGATTGACGATGAACCTCGGCCGGGTCGTCCAATTTCTGTTCGTAACGAGGAACTGATTGAAAAGGTCCGTGAACGTATGCAAGAAGATCGTTGTGTGACTGTGAGAATGATGGAAGGTGACTTTGGTGTTAACAGGGAGACAATTCGTAAGATCTTAGTGGAAGATTTAGGCAAGAAGAAGGTCGCAGCGCGGTTTGTGCCACACTCATTATCTGATGAACAGAAACAAGCGCGTGTTGATTACGCCCGTGACATCATTGCAACTGCCCGTAGGAAGAAAAATTTCCTTCTGTCCATTGTTGCAGAAGACGAATGTTGGTGTTTTCGTTATGATCCAGCTACTAAACGTCAGAGTGCCGAATGGAAGTCTGCAGATTCTCCAAAAGGAAAGAAACTTCGTCTCCAAAAGTCAAAACTGAAGACAATGCTCATTTGTTTCTACGACAGTAAGGGTATCATTCATCATGAATTTGTACCAGAAGGTCACACAGTTAATGCTCAGTTTTATTTAGGTGTTTTGGAGCATTTGTTGAAGAGAATACGTCGTGTTCGGCCTGAATACTCAACCCCAGGTAGCTGGTTCTTTCTCCATGACAACGCTCCAGCTCACCGAGCAGTACTTGTTGCGGAATATTTGGCCACAAAACAAGTGTGTGTGCTGAATCATCCCCCCTACTCACCAGATATGTCCCCCTGTGACTATTTCCTGTTCCCTAAGCTGAAGTTGCCATTGAAAGGACGACTTTTCGACAGGGTTGAAGACATCCAAGCAGCTGTGACAGCGGCATTACGGGCCATACCACAAACTGAGTTGCAGAAGTCATTCCACTCCTTGTGTGATCGTGCCACTCGTTGTATTGATGCAGGAGGGATGTACTTCGAATAATAAACAGGTATTATTCAATTACTTTTGTTTATTTCGTCAGAATAAAATCAGTCTCATTACTTAATTGTCGGACTGTGTATTAGGGACATGAACGACTAATGGGCTCCACAGTTTGCCGATCCAGGTGGTCGTGCTCGCTAGTGTGGTAGTCTGGTGACTGAAGGATCGCGGATTCGAATCCCGCCTCGGGCATGGATGTGATTTTAACTATGCTGTCAGTAGTTAGAGCGTTGGACTCGATGTTCGCGTGGTCCCGAGTTCAATTCCCGGCTGTTTCACCCCACTTTTCGGCGTTCACTCAGCGTCGTAAGGCAAACTGGGGAGCCACGTGAATAAAGACGTGACGATCACTTGGTCTAGAAAGCTCCTGATACGCCTGTTTGTGGTAAAGGTGACGCGCAGTGCTAACACCACGGCCGTCACTCAGGTGGACGCAGCCCCACCAACCGCGGACAGATGACGTTGGGGCAGGCTCAGGACTTTTCTGTGTGTAACGCCAGTGGTTATTTATTTTGTATTACATGAATGACTAATGGAGTAACATCTTGGATTATTGGTAGGATATAGTTAAATATTAGCAGATGATGGTTCAGCCTCAGATTATGTAATATATTTGAAGCGGTCACTTTATGATGTCGTTGTAGTAAGTTTGGTACCTAACCTAACTTATCACGACTACTTTTTAATCCTAATAATAATAGAACGTAACTGCATTATTCGTTCATGTCCCTAATAATATAAGAATGTTCATAATAACAAAGCTTCTTCCATATTGAGTCTAGGATGTTTCGATGCAGGACGTTTCGGTGTGAGGACGTTTGGGTGCAAAGGATCATTCGGTATAAGGGCGTTTCGGTGTATGAAAGTGTTGATTTAAAAATACTTTGTTATGTTCAAATGTAATTTGTATATCACCATAAAGAGGGGAAATATGATAACTGCTTTTAATGAGAAAAGTATTTTATCAAATAATAAACAACGTATGGCGAGAAGAATGTTTTAGAAGGTCATATTTAGAAATATTTAAACCTGAAAAACATACTTATTTCAGTATCAGTAGTCGAGTTCGGAAGACGTCGTTGTCTGACTTCTCCCAAATTAGAATTATCACCCAAATAATTTCATTCTTCCGAGAATGCGGTAGAAGGATTCATTCCTTGAATGGGACGTATCCCGAACGTTGATGGGACAAAGTAAATAAGATATGATAATCTCAAAATTGTTTATTATTTTAAACGAAAGAAACAAGATTATTTATACGAGGGGGTACCCAAAGAAAACCGGAATGTTGTAATAAAATTGTGTGTATTTATTTTTGTATGTTACAACTTGAATCGCTTTCAAAGTACTGTTTATTTGATGAAAAGCATCGGTCTAAACGAGTTTTCCATTTTCGAAGTAGTCGTAAAACTCTTGCTAAGTGATGCCTTTTAATGGCGCCCTCGATTTTTTCTTCATCTCTTCCACGTCAGCAAAAAGTTTCCTTTTGAGGATTATTTTTTTTCATTCGGGGTAATAAAACAAGTCACTCGGAGCAAATTTGAGTGAAAATGGCGGGTGCCAAAGCTGGATCATGTTGTTTTCCGTTAACATGTAAGAGCCTAGATGCTGTTCCATGTTTTATTTTTCTTCCCCTTTTATTTTCTTAGTACGTTATGTTTCCTTTCGTGCTCTCCTTAGCTCATTCTCTTTGTTTGGTTTTAGTCACGTTTTGAGCGTGTTTCGTTTTAATTTTTCTTTGGTTTTCAGTCGTTATCTATTCAGGTTTTCGTTAGTCACGCAGCATTGTTTTTGATTGGATCCTAGTCAATGCTTGGCTCCGTGTTTCTTGCTGATTGGTGTGAATCAGCCTTCTCCTTCGTATGATGGGAGAACTGCTCTCCCCGCCATGTTAGTTTCAGTTCCAATATTACCGACCAGAAGGATGGATGTCTGGACTTTCCGTCATGTGTAATTCCAGAGCCCCACCTGCAACTGGTAACTACTGTATATATGCCAATTTTAGTAAATAGAAGAATATTCCGATATCATTTCGTCCATTCCGGTGAAATATATATATAGTCGTGACAAGAATAATAATTGATACGAGTGCTAATCAGACTGTTCGTCGACAAGTTTACCTCGAAATTTTTCACGTCCGTAAAATTAGTATTTTGTTTTGGAGATTATTTGTCATAATGTATAACATGTTCTAAACTTTAGTATGCGGCCGCTATTGACCGAATTTCTGCACTTCAAATATCGGATCGTTAGATTCTAATAATCATATGCCTAATTTTTCGTCTCCAGTTTCCAAATCCTTTTGAAATTCACTGTTAGTAATGTAAACAGCTACAGCATATTTCAATTACTAGTCAAATTAGCAACATGTCTGTTCGATCAATTTTGCGTACAGTTTTTCGATGAAATTTTGACGTTAATTGTAAATTTAATAATTCGACATGCTTATTTAGCCTTGGTTTCAACTCCAGCCAGTATTCTCCGTTCAATAGTCACTTTTATAAATTATTTTTGCATATTCAAGATTTATTCAGAGCGTCAATTGTATAATGTAGTAATCATCTGTAATGACGTCACGCCTATTATAAGGCCAACTTGTTTCTTTCGTTAAGGTATGTTTTGGACAATAACTTCATTTCTGTAAGTAATTATGTAGTAAAACTTTTCTAAATTAATTAACGATATTTTGGGACTAAATTGTAAAAAATTTAGTGAAATTCATTATTTATTATGGAAATTATGGACATTTATATCTGACAAACCAACTTTCGTTTCGGCTTAATTAATTCACAATGTGTAAAAATAGACGATATAAATTTGTTTGCTTCCTACAGCACAATAATAATTCTGTTCAGATTTTATACAATTCTCAACTCCGAAAGCTTACATTATGAAAATTCAAATGAATAAATTGAAATTTTGAGATTTTTATATTTCTTCGAACAATCTTGTGTTTCTGTTCAGTGAACGTAGTATAGAAAACCTCTCAGTTAACTAGGTACGAATTAGGGCATTAGTTGATAATCCACATACAGTGTAAAATAATATTTATGATGTGCAGTGATTTATTTAATGTTTGCCATGATATTCATCTGAATTTAACTACGAATCATTACGTGAAGTTTGACAGCAATCGATACTAAATTATTTCTCTGTTTCGTTAAACCTATCGTTTTGAGTGATGCGTTTTTAATTAGATTAAATTGGTTCATAACTCCGTAGGCTAGTGGTAGGATTCTTTCGACAGCTGAGATGTGATAACTTGGGAAAGGAACTATATATGGAATTACTGCTAGATTGAGTTGCGACCGTCATTCGTTGTGTTCGTCGTCTATATTTCAGGAATTGCGATTCCAGACTACAGGTGTGGGCCCGTACTAAGGTAAAGGTAAGACATGTTCTTTTGCCACCCTGTAGACTTCGAAGTGAGTAAAGGCGTAGTATGAGTCACATATGAATTGATATGCGTATGTTCGTTTGAGATTATTCCCAAGTATGGATTTGCGTTTTCCTTTCTTAATCTATCGCTAATCTGAACCAGCTGGTACTTCAGAGTATGAACCGACGATCTAGTTAAAAAGATTGGAGGTGTCGCCTTATCGGTATTTCCTCCCTCGTTCTAAATTATTGTTTTTCGCAGCGATCACAAGGATCTGGAATTCTCTTTCCCAGATATTCTTAAATCTGGAAGACATTTCTGCTCCGCTCGTCTGGGGTGTAGAAAATGTTTGGAGCTAGAGTTTTGGTTAGATGCGTTGCGTGGGTACTCTAGGCTCCTGGCGACCCTATTTATATTTCTGCATTGTTTTGGTGTTGCAGTTTTGACTTCACCTAGCCAGGAATTGAGTGTGTGATCTTGGTGATCGTGGGTTTGGGACCGTTTCAGTTTTTGGCGATTCCCAGCCAGGATTTGTGAGACTGTGTTGTGTTACATTTTGGTAACTACCAGCCTAGATTTTTAGTGTTTGCTGGCAATGTAATTATGTACAGCTGAGACTGGTAATAACATTGTTAGTTAGAAGGGCCCCAGACATCTAGCGGCGGAAGCACGTACTAAAACGGATTCGGCCACCAGAGAACGATTCCTGTTTCTTTTGGGTCCTCCTTCGTATATTCATCAGAGTTTTTTTTTTCTTTAATATTAACTCTATTTTGCTTTTTGTTCGATATTTTTTAACTAAAACTACAAATATATATATATATATATAATAATAAATCACAGCCATATTCAATCCACTAGTGGATGAGGCCTCTCCCCGAAGGGAGGAGTTAGTCTACTGCTCCCACGCTGACCAGACGGGTTGGGAGAGGAGAGCCGAAGCTCTCACTGTGATCGCCACTGTATTTTATTCACAGCAGCTCCCCAATTGTCCTCACGATGCTGGGTCAACACCGAAATTTTTGAGCCCCCACCGGGAATCGAACCCGGGACCGCTCGCACCGAAGTCGAGCGCGCTACCGACTAGGCTACGCAGGAGCTCATATATATATATGAAATGGAAATATTCCGACAGATAACACAGACGGTAATTGGTCTCTAAATTTTTAAGGTTGTTTTAGTAGTCTGGAAGTAGCTCAAAGAAAAAAAGAAAAAAACAATACAAACTGTAAACAGTTGGTAGCTATTGCAAAAATTGTTATAATGGAGAATACTAACTTGTTCCGATTGAAGTAAATTGAAGCAACCTTCGAGTAAATTACGTGACGAAGATCCGTAGTAAGTCCCAGGCTTGTTTGGTCAATGATTCTAGTTTCATAGTCACATATCAAAACACAAGTTTCGCGTGCTTGTTTCATAAAATATTCCGAGACTTCGCCGAGTAAAGAAAACCACTGATTTTTTTACGACATGTCTAAGGAAAGTTGACGCCAGTCTTCAGACGATCAAATATGGATTGGATATTAAACATATATCATAGGGACCAAGTGTATAAGTAAGAAGATAATACCTATCCGCTTCGAAAGCGATATGTACGAAATTTTGCGAACCAATTTCAGTCGTGGGACGAAATAGAATTCTGAAAACTGTATATCTTCAGAACAGAAATCTTACTGCATGTGATTCTACCACATATTGAACAAATGTGGTCGAAACGAGGTTAGCCGTTGGAACAGTTTAACAATTAGATTGCCTATGGTGCAATTTATAGCAGCCAGCTACTGCGCCATATTTTGCCGTATGTACATTTTATACCACTTATTCCGTTGCAAACAATTTATAGAGACACATCTATAAACATTTGGCTACAACCATACAACGAAAAAGCGTTACGAAAAGCTAAGCATTATTATTTTTCCTTAAATACTCATTCGAGTTGATCAACACACAGAAAACATGGTGAGATCCAGAGGAATACTAATGGTGCCATTTCTTGTTATGAATGACATATATGTTGTTTTTAAAAAAAAAGGTACATAATGTAGAGAACAAAGACGGGTTAGTTACAGTCAGGCGTTAGATAATCTTTTCCATTATATGCACTTTTAACACTCACCTCACGTGCCTTCAGCACAGAATTAGAGAGAAAATTCTACGTACTTTTTGCTATTTCACTCTTATTTTACACTTTCATGACTCAAAACTTTATTTTATTTAATGTATCAACGTTCCACGCACGTTGCAGACATTAGATCTCTTCCGTAATGTTCTACATTTTTGTCTGCCACGAACTGCACTATACCTTTAAAATTTTATGTAATTGGGTCGTTTCAGGTAAATAAATATACGTATAACACATAAAAGGGTTCCAAAGCGTTATAGGCTATGTACAAAAGGCAAACTGATTTTGCAGTACTTTTATGTAAGAAATCCTGGTGTACTTCCTGTAGGTCTACAGGACAGACTTTAAAAATCATTTACAAGCATACAAGTTGTTAATAAAGTTCAGAAGTGGGCAGAAAATAATAAAATAAAGTTGGAATTAAATTTACTACCCAAAAAGTATACGAGTCGCCGTGGCTCAAGCTACGAATTCGGCGACTCGCGCATGCACTCGGGCTCAAATTTCGGCCAGGACATTGGATACTTTTCTCACAGTGTTCACATGCCTGACGCTCAGACTAATATTAGGTAATCGTGACAATTTTTTTTCAGTGGTGACTACCAAAATATTTGGTCCGCTGTAGATCAACCAAATAATTGGTTTTCATGGTACCAAACTGTTCTTTCTGTGCAGTACCCGCTAATGTTTGTTCGTTTTTAACTCCTTTATACTTTTTAAAAATAAAAGGGTGTCTCAGAGCTTTTCGATCATTCTGTACAGACAAAATTTGACTTGCATATCGTCGATATCTTTCGAAGCAATTGCGTTAATATGGCTAAAATTAACATGAGCACATACGTTGGTATTAATAATAATATAATAACGAGCACCGATAGGTCCTCAATGTTAATTTAGACTCCAATATTTCTTGGTTGAACAATAATTTAATTTACGTTTCAAGATATCTGGATATGTTTCATTTTGTTTACTCATGAAAGAGTCTATTTATATTACAATACAAAGAGAACAGCTTACCTCGGACACGGAGATAAACCTAATCTAACAACTTCCTCAGTTCAAGTAAGTTTTATGTTACTGAAAAGAGGTAATAAAGAAGTGCTTTAGTGCAAGAGGAGAAAACGGGATGCCACATTTCATTTCTTTTACAAATTTTCCTTCTTTGTATTTCTAGCAGTTTGTACTGCGTATAACAACTCCCATGTGAAAAGTAACACCATTGTCCGTTCTTGCCATTCATAGAATTATATATACGCTCGTGCGCTTCAAGTTTTCTACAGAAAAATGGCGCCATAAATTTTTGCCGCCAGTAAGTTGAGAAGCAAAAATAAAAAGGTGTGAACAACGAATGGAGGAACGGAACGGCCTTCTCCTTTTTTTTTCTTCTTCTTTTTTTTCCACAGGTAAATTTGTTTGAGAACCATTTCTCTATCCCTCCCATCAATTGGAAAGGGAACAACATAAAATCAGCAAAAAACCAGTTTGAGAGAACAGTCCAAAAGCAGGTCAGGGGAACCCACCTGCACTTGGGAAGATACAAAGCGTATCAAGGGAACTATAGCTATAACAGTGCAACATTTACCTAGGTAGGAAGGTAATAGCCTTCTATTTTTAGTATTCTAAAGGAAAAAATATCTCGTGTCTTTGTACTAATGACACTGTACAACAGGACTGTACTTGAAGCAACTTAGTATTCTTTCAATTTTCATTCATTTCTTCACAGTATTTGTATTTCATTTGTCGTTTATAGTGATCTTTTCATTCTTTCTTGCATACCTTTCTCTAACATTTTCTGATAACACTTTTCATTAATCACACCTATTTTTAATTTTAAAACAATCCCACAATTAAAGAACAGTATTGAAATTTTGAAACTGCATTTATGAAATGAACTGATGAAGTTAATTCTTTTAGCTGAGATACTTGAAGGTCGTAACTTAGGACGGAGCAGCCAACGATTTCAAATTTTCATCAATAGCAAATATTTTCAAATTATGAATTAATTCATTTGATATGATATTCTAAAGTGTTATCTAGCCCCCTTTCTAAAATACCATTGT
This sequence comes from Lepisma saccharinum, assembly GCA_022664845.1. Classification (NCBI taxonomy): domain Eukaryota; kingdom Metazoa; phylum Arthropoda; class Insecta; order Zygentoma; family Lepismatidae; genus Lepisma; species Lepisma saccharinum. The sequence continues at coordinate 251,734 of JAGDQP010000041.1, forward strand.
TGATTGTCATCTGTCAATTATTTTGTAAATATACTAAAAATGGAACCGATTTTTTAATTTTTAAAAGCCTTTAAAGTAACTTTGGCTCAAGTCGAATAGATGATGATGGAAGAATTGGTTGAATGAAGAAAGTGAGAGAAAACGGAGGACCTCCAGAATACGAACGCAGGCAGAGACGTATCTAGAGGGTGGGTCCGGGGGTTCTGTACCCCCCCCCCCCGAAACTCAGAGTTTTATGGAAACAGTATAACTTGAGGCTTAATTATACAAATTTAATATACATTTCATGCCCAGACACACTTTGGACCCCTCCCAAATTCAAATTCTGCCGGAACACACGGTATTTGCCCACCATAAAATCACATGACACGATCCGGGGACCCCAACCCCAATCACCAGACATGAGCACTCTACCACTGAGCCACCGCGACACAAAACGAATAACCCACGCAAGACAGAAAGTTTACCTAGTAATCCTCTTCTTCGACAGGAAATCTTGCACATAAATTATCTATTAGTGTTTCTCAAAATATGTTTTTTTTTAATGTTACTCGCCGTTTTAAATTCACCCGAAGTATTGGAACTAGTCTATACACCGTGTATGTTTGCCATCTCTATCTTTGTGACTTCAAATTATCTAATAGCCATTGCACACACTGCCTTAATTCCCGTTGTAATGAACTATGAATTCTAATAGTATTATATTTGATGATTTAAAGATATTTCACGTGTTAGGATTGCCAACCGTCCGATTTCTAGGACAATTGTCCGGTGTCCGGTTTTCAGACATATTTCCTAAAAATGACAATTAATTAAGTTAGAGTTTATATATAAAGGTTTACTCTGTGAGTGAAGACTCTCAATTTTTAAAACTTAATAATCCCAAAACGCTAATTGTACCTTGTTCTGGGTCTCACAATCAGTTATTAATAATATGTTAACTTACGCCTACGCGCTGTGGTGTGATTTTTGCTGCAAGACAATATGTAAGGGTGGCTTACATTTCTAACTATTTTGAACCAAAAATAGTTTCTCGTACTTCCTCTCATTCGCCAATTATTTTTGTTTCTCACTTTAAAAACTAGACTATATTGTATTTATCATGTCAGTGAATATTCATCTTGTGTATATCACTTTCTTTCATTTTTAGCCAAATTTTAATTTACGCAGACGTATTAAATATCGAACGAACACTAAATGGACATAAGAAAAATTATTAATTCTGCAAATAGAAATTTCAAATTCCAGTGACCCGGGTTCAAATCCCGGCCAAGATACTGGAGACTTTTCTCGTAGCGTTCCCATGTCTGGCGCTCTCTGGTGCACTCAGCCTCCCATCAAATTGAGTACCAGTGTGTCCTTGGTACTCCTGGACACCTTGGGAAGGCAGAGGCGTCGAACGTGAAGCGGAACAGCGCTTCGGACAGATTTCCCTATCTGATTCCGTGTTGACCCAGCCTCCTAGTGCAACTGGGGATATATTGGAGTTACTCCCGTTCCATCCCTTCTCAAAATGTAGGCATAGTTTGTCCCGATCTATCGCTCCTGATAATGAAACTGTTTTTTCCGGGTCCAGTGTTCCCGATCCATCACCCCAGAAGTACAAATATTTAATGAATACATATATTGAATTTTTGTTTTGACTGATGAATACATTAATTAAAATAAATTAACTAAACATTGTAAAAGTGTATTTGATATTATTCTTAGCTGTCCTGAATCCTTTTTTATGTTGCGAATGTTAATTTAACACTAAGTTTTCTTTCCAGGTTCTCTGACTGAAAAATGGAGGAACTTACGTTTATTGAAAGTAAGAGCGGAAAAAGTTGATTGCTCTACCTAGAGTACAGGTTCAATCTGAACTTCAGATTGAACCTGAACAAAACCAGGAAAATTGTTTTTTTGTATATTGGCAATGTGTACATAGATATCGAAAGTCAAACCCTTGCAGGGGCAGTGTCACTATCAATTTGAATACTCAGATTATTAGTATGAAAACATATTCTGATATTGCAGCCACAGAAGTTGACATGTGTAAAAACAACTGCAGGAAAAGGGCAAGGGAAGAACTTTGAGGAGGAATTTGGTAAAGCAAAATACAAAGGTCTGGAATTTGTCACCAGCATGCCGTCTCTATGAGGCTTGAAATCGAACATGTATAGAGCTCGTGCAAAATCCTTAGGATCTTGATAGAAGAATTGTTACTGACGATTGAATATGAACGACATAGAGACTTAGGGCGAGACCGCCAATACCTTGGATATATAGTTAAGCTGGAATGGATTAATCCCTCTTGCACATCTTTTCTCTAATGATGGCTACTTGCGATGGAAAAACGTGATAAAGCTCCTATCGGAGCCGCCTAGGGATTTGTCTTGAAAGGCCTGTACAACAAATTCGTCCATTTTAAATTTCTAGTCGTATTGCACGTCATCGTGCACTAGAATGGAGATTCCTTTCCTGACAGCAGAATTTTTTTTTTATATTTATTGTATACCTACTGTTCATTTATTTATTTATTTATTCCGTTGTTTTTTTTTATTTGTGAAATGCTCAGTTGTCTATTTACCGCTTTAATACGTACATCTTTATTTTCTTGTTTTGTTCATTTTATGTTTGTGGCAGTCGTTTATTCATAGATATATCTATACATTCTGTGTTCATTGCCTTACTTTCGGAAGCGATGGATCGGGAACTCCTAGCCCAGGAAAATTACTTTCGTTATCAGGAGCGATGGATCGGGACAAACCACACCCACTATTCGATAAGCGATGGAACGGGAAGACACCATATTGTTGAATTAAGAAATAGCAATTCCGGTCTCAAAATCAAAGAAAGGACAATGAGAAATCGAACCAAGGAGTTCAGCGTAGTATAGGTGAACCGCGAACCACGTCCGAAACGCATGGATGTTACTGAAAAAATACTGGATACACTGACGTACCAAAAGTCATGAGATACCTACCTAATAACGTGTGAGAACCCCTAGAGCACGGCAAAGAGCTGCAATTCGACGTGATAGGGACGCGACATGACATGTCGCTGGTAGTCCGCTGGAGGTATGTGCAGCCTTGCAGTCTCGATTGCCGTCCACAATTCGGTGGTTGTTGCAGGTGGAATGGAAGGTCCTGGGCACGAATAGTCCGTTCGATGATATCTCACATATGCTCAATAGGGATCATGTTCGGCGATCTAGGGGCCAAATCATGCGCTGGAAGTTGCCAGAATGTCAGTCAAACCAGTTGAGCACAACTGTGGCCGTCTTACATGATGCATTGAGAAAATCTTATTGTTGGCAAAGTACACGAAATCCATAAAGAGGCGGAGAAGGTCACCAATTAGGTGAACATAGCGCTGACAGGTCAATGCTCAGTTCAAGCGGACCAGAGGAACCAAACCATGCCAGGTGAACATGACTCACACCATGACGGAGCCACCACCAGCGTGTACAGTGCTTTGTTGACAACTTGGGTCCATGTCCTCTTGGAGTCTGTGCCATACTCGGAACCCTACCATCCGCGCGTATCAATTGGCGTACCTCATCTGACTACGCCACACGTTGCCAGTTCTCTAAGGCCGAATTCACGTATTGCCGAGCCCATGTGAACCGACGCCGCTGATGGACAACGATTAGTTGCGGCACATGTGGCGGTCGTCGGCTGCGATACCCAGTGGAAACCAAATTGCACTGCACTGACCTATGAGACACGTTCCTGGGCAGCATTGATTCCTGCTGTCAAATCACGCACTGTTGCTTGTCTGTTTGCCCGGACGAGTCCTCGCAACGACTCTACCCAAATGTCGCCGGTCGCAGTCATTCAACACCCGTGGGCGGCCACTGCAAGCGTTGTTCCCGATAGGTCGTACTCACGATTTAGTCTTGACACTGTGGAGCGAGTAAAGTTCAATATCCGGACAACTTTTGAAATCGCATGCCCCACTCGTCAAGCACCAACTATCGTCAAAGGCTCAAATGTCGATAATTCCCTATCGGGTTGCCATTGTAATGTCCAGACTTTCTGCTCAGAGGCAGGTCGACACAAAAGCAAACAAGGAGGCCAGTGACGCCCTGTTGCCGAAAGGGGGCTTACCCAAAACTTTACATAACGTGGCAAAACCTACCTGGGAGACAAGCCTACATTACGCTACAGGAGAAGGCGCAAATAAAAAAAAAAAGAGAACCGCTTTCGGACCTGAAGAAAAGGCGGGTACCTACCCATCGGTACCTAAGACCTGTACCTTCAGCCTAGGACCATCGAAGACAGAACACGCACTAGTCTAGAACCAAGAAGCATGCATGGAAGAAGCACGAAAAGAAGTGCCCAAAACGCAGAAACTTGGCTAAAAGCAGAAGGCTACAACACGAAGAAAAAGGTCTCAAAAAGAGGGGGAGACGCAGGCGAGAACATCCCACAGGAAAACAGAACACAAAACGTTATTTTAGTGACCTGACGCAACTAACGAGGCCCCTAAAATGTACAAGATTCAACGCAGCAGCGCACTAGTTAATATCAATCACGGAATTTAGATAAGCTCAACTGATTTTTGACTATTCCCTAATGTTACTGAAGCATCAAATCAAAATATCAGAACTTCATCTTAAGTACTTGCTCATATACACATGAAAATAACACTTCGCGGACTGAAATAGCGAAAGGTTGGGAACCTTTACAGCAATACCACAGTAGTGGTAAACTACCTACTTCTAAATAAAACCCTTAACACCAATAATATCTGGTAAAATATAACTTATCCTTGCTTAAGAATAACAATCGCAATGCAAAACACTGATTGCTGAATTTCGTGAAAAAAATTTCTGAAGAGAATCTTTAGGATATTAAAACGTGTTTTTAAAGATGCTGTTAATTTCACATATCAGATAGTAAATTAATTGTTTATAAAACGCTCTGCCTATGAGAAGAGGGAAGATTTCACACACATATTTTTCAAAAAGATTAGGAAACTTTCAATTTCCAAATATGGTTAGACATTCTACACTTTGGCCCAGTTAAACAGAAATTTTTATAATCACCGAGGCGTAAGATTTCTTCATACGAAAACAGTTAGTTACAAATATAACTACTGGGCAGAAATTTAACTTTGATAATCCAAATTTGTTGTCAAAATTTCTTATGTATTTTTCATTCTTGAACTTAACACAACCTAATCTCCAATTTGATAATACAGTCATGATATACTATAGCTCGGTTAGGTATAAATTTACAGAACGAATTTCTATGGAGCGAACTGACTTACGGTTCGCGAAAGGAACAAAGGACCTTTGAACTTTTCTTTGTAGCCGAAATAAAACATTGCGAATCGGCCAGTTTTTATGTTTAACAAAATTGACATACAATAAAGATTTCGTGCAATTTAAACCACAACAATTTTAGAAATGAACAAACAAAATGCTGAGTGGGAAAAGAAACGTGCATGTGAAAAGTGGCATCAACTATAGAGCAGTGCAAGGTAAAAAAAATTCAACGCTTTCGAACCAATGTTAACGTGCTGTAATTTTGCTACCTAAACATTTGTGAATCAGACTTGGGTTTCAGAGAGATAATGAGAAATTTTAAGACATTAACCATACATACCTGATTGTAAACCGACCCCCGCTGCCTGCCAATTTAAGTGGATATTTCCACAACACTCATAGTTCCACTAGAAAAGCACATCACTGACATACTGAGGGTACGCTAAATCACTTTCACACACAGAGAGAAAAGGGGCTTAGAACCACATATGATTATATAAAAAAAACGGAAGGAAAGAACCACTACACACCACATATAAACACAAAATCACCTCACACAATTACAAACCACCATATGGTTCTAGTTGTCCGCTTCCAGTTCCAACCAATATGGACGATGAAACGCGAGCCAGCAAAATATTAATTTTCAGCTTTCACATTGCTAAAGTTGAAGAAGAGAGCTACC
>JAGDQP010000042.1:0-20673 GCA_022664845.1 Lepisma saccharinum
TTTCCTAGATTTAAAAAATAAAAAGTGTATTACACGTGTTTTTGTCGATTTCCCAACATTTATGACGCTTGGACCACGGCGGTTTTGGAAATGGAAGTTCAAGCAATGTTTACTACTAATACGTGTTTTGAAACTTTCTCAATATTTACCTGACATCTCTTACAGAGTATTCGTTATATTTACTCTTCAACAGCCGAGAATCGTTTCGTTAGCCTTCGTGTTAACATCGCCAAGACTAACGCATCATCAGGGTGTCAAATAAACACATTTTTTATGTTTATTTACATTTTTATAAATTAACATGTAAAATTGCACCTTAACCATTGTCAGCAAGAGGTAGATTAACGAAACTATCAGCAGGATACTTTTATTAGAAACATGTTTATCACTGTTTAGACCCAAAGTTGCAATTTAAACATTTTGTTTACCTGTATCCATCTTATTTATTTCAGGTTGACTATTAGGAATACACCACCATCGTGTATACGAAGAGAAGTTTTAATTTCTATAAAGCGTGCCAGTAAAATTAAATCACAAAGACTTCAGTTTGAATAAATAACACCTATCAACACCAATCCTATTAAGTTCCGTGTTTAAAAAAATATACAAACAGAATCAAAGTTACATTAGAATATTTTCAGTGCTTTGATTCTAGTTCAGACAGGAGGAAAACGAAGAACGTAATTTAAGAAACACAACGTAATAAGGGGAAATAGAAACAAATGTGAATTGACCATTCATTGATGTTTAACTTACAGGTAAGTACTCCATATTGTCACAAACGAATAACAAGGAATCTGGAACACATAGAAATAAAAACAAAATAAAAAATCTGCAAACGGTAGTGTGTTGAAAAGAATTTCCGAGTCAAAAATAGTCTTCAACTGCTGGTAAATGGAAATACAGGTCGCGTAGAAAGACCCAACAGAGCGAGAGAGCGCATAAGAGAAAGAAGACAAATACAAAGAGAAAGAAAAACGTAGGCAAAATCAGGATTCCAAAAATTGCTCCTTAGAACTTCCACTCCAATGCACGGAATTTCTTTCTTTTTTTTTCTTCTCTTTCAACGTTCTTTTTCTGTTCGCTTATGTAAGTGTCCCAGATGCCATTTTATTCCCTGCCATCTTCCATTTACGCCGCTATTGTTGCTAAGGAACGCAGCTGGCACAAGAACAGGAGCATGAAGAGGAAAGAAAGATATAGAAAGACAAGAATAAGAAAGAGAAAAAGAGGAAGTGAAAAGAAAATACATTTGTTCCTACAAAAATCTCTTAACCCACATCAGAGAGGCTTTTCAGAAACAACATTGGAAATACGTACGTACTAAAGAATAATTACTTTGTGGTTCTCTTGTTGTTTACGAAGAGCGAATGTTTATTATCTTATTTGTGCCCAAAACAATCGATCCAATTTATATTATTCTAAGATCAATAAAAATATCCATTGTTTTTTGAATCAAAGAATACGTAGTATTGTAACACACACTAAGTTTAGAATAACAAAGAATAAGATATACTTACTTAATTTTTTATGGGAAATTTTGTTACATATTTAGGGTGTAAAATGTATGGTTCTATCAATTGCATGAAATACACAAGTCCATTATTTCTTAAACAATTCATTTCACTGGTTGGAAGTTTCCTGATTTCCTAAGACTTTAGATAGGACAATGAGAACCATTTTGCCGTTTTCATCACGTGATTAATGTCGTTTATTTGGGATAGTTGTGAATAATATCTAGAGAGAAATTTAACATTTTGATGCAACTAAATAAAGATGTTTGTAAGAAAATTACACCTATTATTGTAGATAGGAATATATGTTAGTTTAAGTCTTCCCAATGGATTGTCACCTATCGTTGTTTTATTTCGCAAAACATTTTCATTTTCCTCCGCGTATTTTACTTGTTATAGTCTTTTGCAGTTGGGGCAGAACTTAATACCCGACTAGGTATACTTACGAATTTCCTAGCCATATTAAAAAATGAACGATAGTTCAGAAGATCATGGTTACACTACAAGAAATAAATACAAAAAATTCATACTTCACCAGGTTAAATATTGTAAAGGATGGTCGTAGACATATGGGGAATAACATATACAACAAACTCCCAAAACAAATTAAAAGTGAAGAGGACTATAAAAAAATCAGGAGAAAGTTAAGAATGTTTTTAGTGGAGAAGTCTTTTTATAGTGTAAAAGAATTCTTGGAAGATACTACATAAAATATGCGTCTAATTTAAACATGTAAAATTATAGTTTATGCTTTTATTGTTAATTAATGTTTACTAAAGAATTATTATTATCATTAATAATATTGTTTGTTAAAGTAGGATTAATATCAGTAGTTCAGTTATTTGTTACCGTCTAGGTAAGAATCAATACCTTAAAATATACACTGTATAAGTGTATGCCTAATTCTGTGTAAATTCTGACTGAACTGAACCCTTCGCATACCAATATACTTGGTTAATGGAGTAAAAAATCTAATCTAATCTAAAGTTACAGAAGATGTTCAATTCTGAAGAGCTTTGCGGCAGGATTCAGCGTAACACTTCAAGATACTTGAATCGTGATTTTGACCAAAACACAAAACGGCTAATACCCGGTACGATCGTTCCTCAAGTTTCGTAATAACATTATTTACATACGAAACATACCTACTTGCATAGAGCATTTTCCTTAATGTTCTACGCTATCTTCATCAAACCTTTCCTTCGAAACGTAAGGAGGAAGTTTGTGGGAAAGTGGGACAAAGCTTCTTGCTACGAGACGGGTGTTGCGAATGCTGTCGTAAATGATGCTGGTTTCGATCTCCATGTCGTAAATTTCAGCGGACTGGTGGCAGCCAACACGCGACGTGTCGCCAAGTTCTTTAGGGCTGTTAGCGACGTTTCACGGTGTGGCCACCGCCATTCGTGAAATTATACCATCCGCGGGTTGCTCGTGGCGACCAATAGCCAATGTGTCGCCAACATCCCAAAGCCAAAACAGAGATTCTTTTCAGTTCGCCAAAGAGAGAATTGTGGAAGGTTAGAGGCAATGTTTGCTATCCATTAGTAACACTTTTAATTGGACTCTACTAATGAGTGTTTTCGTGATTGTATGTTAGTAAGTTTGAAACTTCTCAAATGTCTACGATAGGATTAGATACTGGAACCTTGTGATTTTCTCCTCGTCACTTTAACCACAACTCTACTTCCTATCTTCGGAATATATAGTATTTTAATATTCTTTTATGTTACGAAGACTGTTTCTGAAGTAAATACTGGGAGCCCTCGATGTTAAAGCTAGGAGGTGGGGGAGCTTCAGTAGGTAGCCAGCGAGCGGTAAACATGTTTATTTCTGTCGAAATTCTGCCAGCAGCGACCGTGCATCATCAAATAGATGTATACATATTGAAACTCTTCCACCAGCGGTCTTCTAGTGTCAACTAGATATCTATTTATCGAAACGCTCCACCAGCGGCCCGATACTAGTTGACTGTGTTTACTACCATGGGGTTACTAACTCTGCTTACTTGACCTGATCCTCAATGATTTATCATTATTTTACGATATGAAAGATCACTAAGCTGAAATGAGATTTTAGTGTCCCACGTAACAATATGATGGATGCAGTTCAGGATATCTTATAATTAAAAACAAATAAAGGACTTAATAATGTTTTAACTGATTGTCCAAGTGTGTAGAGGTTATGAGACTTTAGTTTCAGATAAATATAACAAAATCATGCTTAGTGTGCCCTACACTGTAAAAAGTGGAAATGCGAAATTGATGAATGTTATTCCGCTTTATGAAGAAATAAAAATCGAAAATTAGCGATTTGTTGTATTTACTCTTAAATGTGGGTATAGTGTAAGCCCTTTAGTGGAAAGATTGGTAATCTTGACTCCATTTTAAAGTTTAACATTGTTTTGTAATAGCTTAATGTTAACTGAAATTGGGTTGAAACTGGCCGAAGTGTTTTGGTGGTGAACGTTCAACTTGTTTTACGCTTAAAATTCAGTCATTTTCTGGTGTAAGCTAAATTGTCAATTTTGAGATTAAGTACTTTTGTGGATGAAGCTTAAGCCTTGTTGGATATTCTATAGTCCAGTAACAGGAGTAATGTTACTAGCTTGTTACTGAACGTCCCGCCATTTTGAGTGTTTATATTGCTTTTGCACTGGTGGACCCTGGACGATAAGAATTGCATTGTCGGAAAGAGGAATTAAGTTGGGTGTAAATATTTACACTGTAGCAAACATATCTGTCCTTTTTTTTCACGAGGCATTCCTCGTAGTAAAATCAACAACATATTAATGGTTAACCACCTTCACAGTAAAATCCTAGCTATAAATATAACTCGGAAAGCAGTGAGCACCAACTGCCTTCGTAGATAAGTGGCGAGAGCATATGACCAGTGTGCTAGCGGACTCTGGATCGAAACTCCAACATCTTATTTCATTTATTTAATTTTAAAGGAACATTCACTTTTCTATCTTTCTACTTTCAAAAAATGCTCTGCTTCAATGTTGGAAGAGATATGTTGGAACAATGAAATATGTTGGAAGAGATATATATGTGCATTTTGAAATTTTACACAAATTGAAACGTTTAACGTTGAACATTCAACCGAGAACTGGCTGAAATTAGGTTAATCCAGGAAGTGGATGCAGCTCAGCTGCCTCAATTTCTTGGATGAATGTCTTCATTTTTACAGTGTAAGCGTAACATTTTCTTTCCCACCTTCATATTTTAATTTTAGTGTACTCATTGTCAGTATATAATAATTGTTCAATAACAATATAATTAAAACAAAGTTGTTTCAATCCTTTTCTTTAAATTTTAATAACACCATCTCGCAAAGGATATTATTTATTAAGTTGTCCCGGTAACAAAACATGTTGGTTAAATAACTTCTTGATGGTTACTACCTTTTAATGTAATCTTCTGTTGCTGTGGCGACACGATTCCAAACAGCAGACCCGAAGCATAACTCAGTGTCATTTATCATTTTCTGACACTGTCCGATGAGAGTGCTATCTTTCAGAGACGACACGAGGATTGTAACGGAAGCATTTCATTCTTAGGGTTTCCTACATCTTTGAAAACAAATACAAATTACATTGGTTTCTAATTGGTGAAAAAGGGAGTGTTGAAATACATACGACTCGTACATATTCAGTACTACTTTCACGTGGCACGTCGTATGGCATATGGATAAAGGTATGCGATCTCAGAAATGTGACCTCTTCTGCCGAATTCCTCACAAAAATAATGCTTCTGTCAAAGTATGCACTTTTAAACAGAACTGTTCTCAGTGCCTAAAGGTTGTTTAGAGCGATTACACACATCTATGAGCAACTTTAACTAATTTAGTGTCTAATGCAAAATTATAATGAAACACGAGCACGTCACCTCATGCACGAAACTCGTATCAGCAACAAATTTTAATTATTTGGTATAGATCTTATCAATAATTTCCATAACTCTTTTAATAACCATAATCAAGAATAATCCTTATCGTGTTACGTAAGCTGAATAGCTTCGTTACTGATACTATTAATAACATTAAAATATTTGTATTAAAATAGATTGTTTACTCCAAATTTTGCGTTGGAGCGAAGTTAAAAGATGCCGAAAATTTGGGTGGCATAACGGAAATTCTGTAAATTATTTAGAATAATATATTAAATAACATGTGGAAAACAATATCTAGACACTGATAAATTAATATATTATAAATTAACTTATTTCACCCCTTCCCGCGCTGGACAGCCGTTCATGAGGTTGCAGGTTCGAATCCCACCTGGACGGATGGATGTTTGTGGAGTTAAAACTCATTGTATTCATATCATCGTGACGGTTCGACATCCATGGCCACAAAAGTGGCTCTATAAAATAAAGTTTACCAAAGTGAATTTTGAACCCCTCCCTGTTGAATTACAAATCACTTTTAACAGAACCTTTACGATGGGGGTTATAACGTTTGGAGTAGAAAGACCTTATCAAAATGAGCAAAGAGGTCTAAGTGAACATGAGGTGATAAATTAATTTTACTCGACTTTCTTTGCCTTGAATCGAGAAAAAAATATAATATTTTAGTCCAAATGATAAGAAATCTAAAATAGTTGTACATCTTTAATGTTATCTAGATTGTTTATATCCATCCAAAAATTTGTACTGACGCTTAAATTATGTTCATTTTTCTAAGATAAATGGGTCGATTTTTCTAAAATAAACAAGAATGTGGACCAATGTTTAATTTCAATTGCTTACTTCCTTTTGAAAGTGCTTAATGTCATGATAGGATAAACCTTTGGTTCTACTAAAAGCACCGTGTACTATATAGTAAATTGGTTTGCTCTGGATGTAGGTTCGTGCAACGTTTTAAAAGGAAGAAACACCATCATTTATTTAGTGAATGTGGTGCGGAGTATAATTTACACACACACACAAACGCGCACTCAGAAAGAGTACCAAAAAAGAGGAGAGATAGAGATCAAATGTGAATTTGGACATTCTTTTTATTTCTATCATTGCATTTGTTAACAATATCTGTTCCAGTATTCTACTAGTACACGTATGCGTATTGTGTCTGACTAGTATTCATATGCATCCACACAGAAAGTTACACATTCTGATGCAGAGAACACTGTCATTGTGGCACTCGCACGAGCACAAAGAGAAACCGTCGCAAAAGCAGGAAATGGGAGGATTTCATCAGTAACGACTGTCAGGGATTATTTATTGCATTTACACAGTTTGCGATGCTTTGGACGAGTCTACCTCTCATCATTAGTGAGTTGATAGTTTTATCCAATTTTTGTTTTTAAAAAAGCTTCATTATTGTTTTAGTGTTGGTTCATGTTATCATTGCATATGTTCCGATTATATTTGTTAGTTAACTAAATAAACAAAGAGCTTAGATGCAACAGGAGTTCATTAAGTTTGAGTAGACTAGGTACAACAAATATACAACTCACGCATACACTAGAGTTCTAACGGAGATGCTGAATTGTTATTAGTTGTAACTGGTTATTGTCCAAGTCAATTGCATGACTGGTCTTCAATGATTGTTCAAGTGCATGGGTTGCAATGAAGAGACCATAGTGTATATATATATATATATATACTACGTGTGTGTTCTGTGTAGTTAATTTCAGTCATGAAATGATGTGTGTTTTATGAGCGTTGAAGCTTTGTGACGTATGCTGGTTATTATTATGTAGCAAAGTTTATAATGTGCACTGGGCATGTTGCATACTACAGAGTATGAATTTATAAATATTTAACGCAACATTAAATTATTTTCTCGTAACTTATAAACCCGAAATAATTATTAATATATTCTGTCTTAAAGAGTGCTGTGATTACTTTTGCAATATAAAAGTTAAGATAATATGATTTTCATTTGTTTCTCTAGTTCTTTATACTCTTACTGTATTTCCGGAAGCACCCAAAGGTGCTGTGTAAAACATATGATGGGTTTCACCAACTTAGTGTATTACAGAATGACTCAATTACATTGAAAATAATATAAGAACAGAAGAAAATTATTTCACAATGTAGGTGTGAGTTTCTATTCTCTACGTTTACAACGAACTCTCTCATATAACTATATCAATATAAATAATTTACGCATAATAGCTTAGTGTGGATACTATCGCTAAGAAATACTATAAATTTCGTTCATTATAAAACCCAGAATGGTTGTCAACTTGGTTTTAAGACGATCGTATGCATTTTGATTAATTTCTTTTCGTTTATCATATTAAACCAAAGTAATAATAACATGCTTTTTATAACACAGACGTCAATGTTTTCCCAGGGTTTTTCTTTATTCACACCAGGCAAATGCTCAGATAGTACCTTAAACTTTGGTCCTGGTAAACATTTTTACACATCCTTTCCCCTGTTCTAACCCGGCCTAAGCCTTAGATGCCTAAAGGTCATATATACAATTCTAAAATTCAACTGACGTAAATAATATTTTCTTATTACTGTTTTCATGTGAACATGAATATGGCACTAGGGAACTTTTAACATGTTACATTTAAAAAGAAAATACTTGTAACTTTTAAGATGTTACAAGTAGAAAAAAGTGACGAGAAATTTAAAACAAGTTAAATTTATTCAAATCAGATTCTTTCGATGCGTTGTACCTAGTTTCAAATAAAGAAAGAATCATAAAATCGCATTTAACAGAGATTCCAGAGAAAACAGAAGTAAAATAACCATAATTAACTGGGAAATGAAACAACGTATTTTGTTTTCAAAGATTGTAAGAAGATGTTAAATTTTAAAACATTACAAAACGAATTTAAAGTTCAGGGTTTTTATAAAGGATTACATGTACCGAACCAAGGTTACTGTCCTACAGGACTTCAGGACACGCATTAGCAACGCATTTGAACTTGTCACCGTGGAGTTGCTGGAGCGTACATGGATAGAAATTGAATACCGACTGGACGTTGTCAGTGCCACTAGGGATACACAAATTGACATGCATGAATGATGAACCAAAATATTGATAACCGATTGTTATTATCTAGTATAATTTTAAATTTATTAAAATCTAAAGATAATTTTTAGACAACCAGTATATCTCAAGCTCTCGTCGTTTGAGAAAATGAGGGGTCACTACGACAATTTTTTGCTCAATAATGTACTTTTGTTTGTTCTTTACAGTTACACTCATTACAATCCGAGTTTTAACTGCCAACATGGTGCTTCCAACATGGCTGTTCTTTTATTAAATTTCAGATTTCAGTGACTATTTTAGGCGTTCTAGCTCAGACAAGCATACAATCAGCAACTTGTGCTTGTACCCTATCACTCACTATATACCTCTACTAAATCTGTAACAAAAACAGAACATGTTGTCCTGTTGGTTTCCAGCCTGTACCTTGGTGATATTTTGTGGATCATGTGGAATTTTGGGTTTTCTTCTATTTTTAGCCCAATTGTTTTTTTTAAAAAAGTATGAGGTTTAGTTCCAAATGGACCTCATTTTTTAAATCTATGGAGGAAAGTGTACTAGAGAGGGAGGGTCTTTAAGGGCCTCTGCGTACATTTATGGCTGCACCAGATGGAGCTAAACTTGCACTTTTGGCAGTTTGCTCATGTGGCCTGAATAAGGAGGTATTTGGGAAGGGGAGAAATTCCAGGCTTGCTACAAACGATACTGAGCTAAAACTGTGTATGTTCTCATTTGAACTCAAGACAAACCTTTGTACCAAATTTCATCAAAATCCGAGATGGTGAAGTGTGGAGCACTTGGTCAGTTAGCGTGAAATAACACAAAAGTTCTGGAATCAACAGCAACGAGCAAGAACTACAAGTAACCTGACTCCAAAGGCAACAGGTGTGGAATACTATTCCACAGGATAACATATGTCATCTCTATGACGGAAAGCATGCGACTATTATATGAATTTAACATGGCAATGCTTGCAGTGGTTACTGAGGACGATGAAATCCAACTCGGGCAAGTGTTGCTTGCTTTCTAAAAGTAGAGATTATTTGCCCACTTAGACTAGACTGTTGATGTAGTTGCATTCACCTAAAAAAGCTTCTATTTTCTGTTAGAATCTTGTTTGATCTTCCCATCAGAATATCTATGAGCGTCTATGAGAGATACTAAGTTTGGAATGGAGGGACAAGTTTGCACATTTGACTGGAGTGACTGAAAAGCAGATCGCTTTAGAAAACTTGTCATACTGTATACTAACTGGTGGATATAGTTTTGCTAACATTTTTTAGTATTAACGTGATTACATGTATTCTTTAGAAATACCGAAAACTATAGGGGAAAGTTATTAGAAAAAACATAGATGAAAGTTTGATAAAAAGGAGAGGTTTAGATTTAATTCACAATATTGTGTACATTAAGCAACTGACCCGAATATTTTTGGCCCAAAGGAAACTTTCATCTTTCTACTACTCAGGGATATAGTTACATATTTCAGTAGTATTTTTGTTTATCCTGGAAATCGTATTTTTCGAAAAAAAAAATAGTTAATTTTCCCCATTTTGCCCAACCGGTTTGATAAAATTGGGTAGTCATTTAAATTAGTATTAAATTTCATCATAAATAAATTAGTATAAAAATCATTAATATAAACCTATATCTGTTTATGAGTGTAGAAGTTTTGAGAACAGTGATAATAGAGAAAAATAAGGTTTAAATAAATAAACCACTGTAAAAGATAGATTAATAATGTGATTTCTGTTTTGATACGTAAATAATACACTGTGGAATAGTTTTGAATATTTCCGAAACAATGCCTCTTTCTATCGTTATATAAAAGGTTTTTATTGTTTCAGAAAATAAAATCTCCATACAAATAGCGCGCTCCATGTTGCCCAACAGATTACCTTCCCATTTTGTCTAACTGCCAAAGTTTTAAGAATTGAAGCTGTCCCTGATCATCAATTTACAAAAGATGAAAATAGCTACCACTAAATAACAGTAACATTTGCAATCCTGGTTCAATAAATCCACAATCACGCAACAAAGGTGATGTTAAAATAAATCGAAGCGTAGAAAAAAATCATATTAAAAAAAAACTTCAAGAAATCACTACTCCAACTGATTCAACCGCTACTGTGGTGCACTCAGTAAATAAGTCAACTCCCCTCTGGTTGATGGCACCATCAGTCAGAGCTGGGGAATACGCCTCCCTGTTTTGTCAAACGTTTTCCTACTCCAGGTTAAATTTCGACCGTTTATAAGTACTAGACGAAATTATAGTCTCAATGGAAAATAGACTGTTGTTGTTTGTATATTTTTGCAACAACTGGTTTATTTTGTACATCACCTATATCCCCACTGATTTGATTATATTAAACCCTTGTATTCAATTCCGCTGTTTGATTAGGCTGTATCTAGAGATTGCTATTTAAATAAATATTGCTCAGCGTTTAAGATTCTGTACCAAACCTAGCCCCTTCATTCTACTTCTTTTGAAAATTATGGAAAGACGAAAAACATAATAGGATTTTCGAAATCAGATGCTTGTAGTGCTTGTAGTTTTTGTAGAACTCTGTAATGTAAAGTAATGTAAAGTGTTGAAACAATTAATTTCTAACTGAATTAGTTGACTGTCCATCCTTTGGTGTAATAATTTGCTGTCTGATAATATCATAACGTCTCATAAGCAATATGCTATCTATTCCCCAAAATTGCAACATTATCTTCCGTCTTTTTATTATTAAAAATAATCAGAAAATCAAGGGAAAAGCTTTAGTGCGAACACTTAAGACTCAATTGAAAACAAAATTCTGAAAATGTTGCCACAATTCTTTTAAGGCGGCATAAATAAAAAAGAACAATATTTGAAAAGAAATTGTACCATAAAGTAAAATTGCAGCGATGTAATAATAGAAGAGACTCTACTCAATAAATTATCAAGAGTTAGGGTTACCACATCCAGAAGTATACAATTGAAAATTATTAGTAGCAAATAAACGGAGTCAATTTAGAGATTACGTAAAAAAGGTATCAGGGCAAAATGCTAATTTATAACCAATGTTGGTAGATATATTATCTATACCCTACATATATGATATAACTATTAATCAATGACTCTGATCCCTGAAAGAATGTTGATCCATTGCACATAAATAAGTATAATACGCGTATCAATGACTTTGAACTTATATGTGGGAAAATTTCCTATTGGTGCAGTATAAAAATATTTCTCAATTTTATCAATAAGCGGAGAAATTTATCAAATAAGAGTAATTTATCTTAAACATTCAAAGATAACTTAAACGTTTAATTGCTGACACGAACAAGGTTGTAATCTAGATTTTTGGGAACAGTGATATAGTGAATAAACTACGCTTAAATGAACATCGATATTACGGTAGTGGCATTAATTTTAGTTGTAAGAATAAAGGCATTAACATAAAGCAATATGACTGATTGTCTTCTGTCTTTTGTTACATTGAGCTTTTGTTTCTCCCAGCTTTTTTCGTGTGATCCCTTTAATTGTGCACGTGATATTTTGTACACCATAAATTGCTTAAAGGCCTTACAAATTAAATTCGAATGAAACATTTTCTAGCCTTGCATGTTCACTGAGATTCAAAGTGAGAAGGCTTAGTATATGGTCTTATTAATACTAAAGTAGTGCTCATATGAATGTATCACGTGAAATAGAAAAGCATATACAAAGACTAACCAGTAAACTGGTCTTGGAGTGGATGAAATTCGTCCAGAACTTCTCAAGCACGCTACATGTACATTATTACTGTTTGTGAGTTATCTCTTCAACGCTAAATTTCTTCAAGGCTATTTTCCTAAGATAAAGGACTAACGAATCATCACCATGGCGAAGCCAGGAAATAAAGGACTTTACTCTCCAAGAATTACGGTCAATAAGCGCTTTATCCCACCTAGGAAAATTAATCGAACGCATACTGCTTAACAGACTACAACAACATGCTCATTCTCACAAACTGATAAAATGCACAAGTTTGGTTTCATGCCGCACCATAGTAGATTTCATTACCAGAGTATTTGATCAACGCCAATATACCCTACGAGTTTCCCTAGACATTGAAAAGACCTTTGACAAAGTGTGGTTATCAGGACTATTTATAAATTTCTACAACAGAGCTTTTCAGAATTACTTAAAATATTACCGTCACCGTGAATACATACGCATATTGAGTGTATTATGCTTTAGGTTCAGTTTGCGTTATTGCAAAAGTTCAGCTGGATAAAATAATATTTGGTAAATAATTATCAACATCAATCATTTTCTTCATAATGACAAATAGCTTGAGATGTTCATTGAAAATGAAGAAACCTTGCCAACTTTTTTATATTTTCCTAGTACTCGTTAGTAAATAATGGCTGGTAAATAATTAAGGAACAGTTCTTCGAATAGAATGTGTACCGTTTCATATTTGATAAAGTCTTTATCTGTACCTGAAAGAAACATAATTTTTATTTTGCAAATATAAGAAGACAAAATATCTGAGAACATTTTAAAACTTTTTTTCAGATCCCATCAACGACTGAAAGTTTCTTCGTAACTTCCTTCTTCTTTTCAGATTCTTTTCTTTCCCTTTACTGTTTCTTCCATCTTTTTCTTTCCTGTTCAATCTTCATCATTTTCTTCCATACTTCCCACCCATTTCCTTCCATAAGTCCCCCTCCAACCCCACCCGTTAACATTCATTTGCTATGCACAATAATGGCACCACAATCGATTTCGTTAACCGTTTCCAATTACTAGAAATTTTGTAGAAAATTCACGAAAAGAATTTTTTTGTAGTCTGTTGGAAACCGTTGCAAGAATTTCAATGAAAGACGTCTATTATCGTTTCTTTCTGATCTTAATTTTCTGCTTTTCTGTTAACAATGAACACGATAACAACCAAAGTCAAGAGAAAAGAAAGAAGTTTAACTTTGGAGAGAGAAGAAATAGAAGAAAAAAAGAGTTTAATCAATCGGTAATCGGTATTATGTTTCTTTTTTGTCCTGTTTTCTATCAAATTACGGTTAAAATAATTACATTTCCTTCCTTTCTTATATATTTTCTTTTGTTAGACATTTAAATTTTGCTCTTCTCCTAGGTAACAGATGCCGAGCAGTGTATGCATCGGGAAGACAGGATCTAGTTTCCTTTTAGCAAAATTTGATGTTCAAGAAAGATCTAGGAGACGGTTCTAAAGAAACCAGTAAAGAATAAATCATGCGCACACCTTTATATTCTTAACGTCTTTCAAAAGTAAGCAAGCATATAGCATAACTCTGACAAATGTTTACAAGAAATTTGCGATTTGCATGAAATTAAAAATTTATATTTATATTAATAAGGGACATATTACCTTTTTTGTTATATTATAAACTCTGATTTTATTCAATAAATCAGTTTGCAATATAAATTGCTAAAAGGCTTGTATTAATTTGTATTACAGCGTAAAACTGATGTAATCAGTAATACTTTCCTATCTGCATTTCTTCGGACGTAAAATTTGTTTATGCATATATGGTAGTTAGCAAGGAAACGATAGATACATTTCAACTTTTGAAAGCAAAATATCAATAATCACCAGCTTTAAAATGTTGATGAAATTATTTTCTAATTATTTGAGTATTTGTGATCAAATTATTCTTAAAGTGTCGTCGCGAAATTTTCTTGTATTTTTAAAGTGATTTATAAGTTAGCAATGCAAAGTTGGTATAGCTTGTATGTGACTATAATGATGCCTTGTACTCATAAATTAATTAAAATACGCTAACAAGCCTTATACACTACACTGTTTTACAATAATCACACAGTAAACGTAAAACTTTCAGTGTTCAATCGACAACTCCTCCAAATAAAACAATAATGAACACAATGTGCGTTGATAATTAAGCACCAGAAGCCAAGCGATCCTTTCTTCATTTTCCGCCAACCACGTTCCAGAGATGGCTCGCTTTACAAAACTAAACAAATTTCAAGCAATGAGAGTTTATAAATAGTTTACTGGTTCAAACCGTAACAAAGGCCACACCCCTATACAACTAGAACGTTATCTCAAACGTGTGACAAAAATTCTACATAGAAAGGAAACTTAAATCGATTCAAAATAAAATATTTTAAAATAATAAATAAATAATGGAAATGGAAACTAAGAAAAGCGGATTACATGTGTTACAGTCCGTTTCCAAATCCTAATACACTGTCCAGCCAACGGGAAACTTTCTATTTATCTTCCTTTCTCTAAACCTTTCTCCTCTCTTTTCTGCCTATTTGATATACTGTTCCAGTTCATCGCTGTATCTCCTGTTTCTGTGATTCTTCTCGCTTCTTTTTACTTCCTAGCGAACTTTCTTTCCTCCTGCTCTAGCATCTCCGCCTCTCCCCAGACTATCTTGTACACCTTCTCCTGGACATGTTTGTAATCGTTCCTTTTTCTTTATAGCCTCAAGTCATCTTTGTGTTTTTAAGCCCCTACAGTAATGTCTTTTTCGTCTCTTCTACATATATTCCTTAACAGTTATAAGAAACCCTCTACACCACCCCTCTTTGTTCTTCGCTCTTTTAAGCACATTTCCTCTTGTTTCTCTTCTGTGATACGTTTTCAGTCTTATCTTTCAAAACTACTGCTTGATTCCATCCGTAGTTTTCCCCATTTTCTATTCCAAACCACTTATCCGCTTCTTTTTCTTTACTATCTATTTTCGTTTTATCCTATTTGTTCTACTTATCATCAAACTATTAATTCTTCATCAACTCTTCCAGAACCTTTCAACATCTCTCTTCTTATGATCCTCCGTATTATTCTTTCATTTTCCTTTCTCCGCGTTTCTTATTAAAATGTCTTTGTTCGCTTAGTCAACATCACTGCTCTTCTGAAAAAAATAACGACTCACGAAAATATCCCGCTGTGATTAGTTTTCATCAAAGCAATAAGAATATTATTATAGTTTTTTGAGTAAATAAAATACAATTTCACAATTTAAAAGAAGTCCATTCCTGTATGAATTCTTTGCGAGCGACGCTTGATTTGTCATTTCAAAAGTACATTTCCGTACATGAGTACTAATAAATATATTTTTCCTTTTCCTCTCAATGAAATGTTTAAGGTTTCTGTAATAAGTCAATCTACTCAGACTTGAGGGAAGAAAAAAATTTACATTTTAATTTCCCATGAGAATCGCAATAACATGTAAATAGACTTTGGCTCCCTTATACCATATAACTGCTAATTGCAGAGTATAAAATACATGAAAAGGGTTATGACACAAAATTACATAGGCACGTATTATTTATGGACATTTTAATGACTTTGTTTTTTTGACAATGTATAAATATTAAGAGTCTTCAGGCTAATATGCATAGTCAAATGCTACAATCTCTAGCAATTATCTTTATTTATATCCATCAGAAAATTCATACTAAATACAAAGGTACACGTGAGGCTATGTTCGATTTAGACAACACTTAATGCAGCAGTTTGCATGATAATATAGCAAGCACTGAACTGACAAACTTAATGTCTTTATGCACAGAAAGGAATTATTGGAAACCAGATGACTAATTATTCATTATATAGGTCATATAATTTCTTTATCTTAGAAAAGCAAAGTATTTTTTAGAAACTAAAACGTTAACAATAGTATTAAATCTTGCCTGAAAGAAAGCATAGCTAACACAATCGTTAAATTTGATTCTACTTCCAATTGATTATAAGCTGCGGAAGATGATAGATCTTGTAAATATTTTCAGATATCTTATATTTACTAAACAATATTATTTATAATTTGTTGAGTCACATTACAAATAAAATTAGACGATATACTCACTTGAACATACATACAACGCTTATTGAAACAAATTGAACAATTTAAGATATGTTAGTAATTTAACTGGCAGTTTTACAATTTAATTGTAATACTGAACAAAGATCTCCCAAATTTATCCCAAACCATAAACCAACGAAAACATTTTTCAGTATAAATGGTATTCTCTGTGAAATTATTTGAATATTGGTACGTGTATTTCTTATGTTGTTACAAAGTGTTAAATGTTCTTACAATTTTAAATTGCGCCTCTCCTTTCGGTAATTAAATAGTTATTTTTGACAGTATAGATAGAGATTCACAATACATTTATTTTGGGAGAGACTGAAAATGTTTTCACGAATAGCTATTGATAAAAGGCATTTCTGTTTCTATTTACTTAATAACAATGGGAATCTCATTAGTGACCAAATTGAGAAAGAGAGAGAGAGAGAGAGAGAGAGAGAGAGAGAGAAATGGAGAAAATAAAATGTACTCTTTATCATCTCTCCTATATAACGAAACATAATAATTACCATTAAAACGCTGTTATGTTAAGACTTAGTTCTATAGAACGTACTTACATTCCAAACGAAGCAAAGCGTATTTTCAGTTGCGAAAACTTACCTACAAAGAAAAGATACTTCGTATTAGATAAGACAGGTTATGTTGCCATTCATTGAGCATTTTCTAATACGATGTACATGTACACCAATTTACAGTATTATGATGATGTTAAAATTGTCAGTATAAAGATACTTGCTTCAAAACTCCATTTTTGAAATTTCATTCTTAACTTTAGATTTACTGGCTACCCTATAGATAAAGGTTTCTTGCAATTTGTTCTAATTTAACTCAGTTAAACTACATCACCCGTAATTGAAAATGTTCTTTCAACACTAATCTCGTCTTCAATTTATGAAAAATGATTTAGAATATATAAAACGAACAATTTGAATTGAAATTATAGATTTTAAGATATTTGGATGTTATATTTTTCCTTGTACAAATATCTATAAATCGCTGAAAAGTTCATTTGGTTTAAAGTAAAGAATTTAAGATTATATTTTGTAGTGCTCGCAACTATCAACTGAATACCACTAAACATGATTTTATAATAACTTAAAAATCTTGGCAATGCTCACAATAGTAATTTATACTGTTTGGTGTATCAAACATTACGTCAGAACTAATTAAATAGCATATATCAGGAGTAATATTTTCTGTAAAAATATGTCTTCTACAATATTCACTTGGAACAAACCAAGCAGTATTGGTTAATGTCATTACCTTTTTACACAACAAAAGGTTTGTGTATGATAAATTTTGAAATTATCACAGAGAAATTTACAGGCGCCGTAATCAGTACTCCAATCTGGATCCCAAAGTTTCCGGCTGAGTATGCTGTTCATTACACCACTAGTGCACGTCCAATTGTTTGTGTATATAGTAAGTCCCTTTGTTCCTCACGCCTCGACACTCTCGAAGCCCGTTATACTGGTTGTGGTATGGGACCTAGGCACTGCACTACAGGTGGATTTGTGACGTTACCCGCTCTTGTGTGTTACACTCGAGTTGGATGAACACATGTGCTTACGAGTACTTTTGAAAGTATTATTTTAAAGGTATTAATCGCGTCAATTGCATGTTGTTAAATATAGATGAAGAATGATATGACATAGCTAAATGTCTAGATTGTTTTATTTCAGAACTCATGGTCAATGTTTTTGGATCAAGTATTATGATATCGATTTATATATATGTGTGTGTACGGAAAACTGTTTTATGGCAGATTAATACGATTTTATTGATTGTAATTTAAGAACTATTTACAAGTTATTAAATAAATATTAATCAGCAAGAAATTAAAAAAAACAACAATGTTTCTAACATGAGTGTTGTATATTTTCATTCGTATTTGTATTTTGTAATCTATCGCGGAAATGGCTTATTATGCCCATCCATTGCGCTTTTGTTTTATTATTTGCTGTTTTATAATAATATTTATAATATAATACAGTTTTTCACTCTAACAATCTTAATAATTTATGTTTTATGGTCAGTTATTTATTGATCACTATGGTTTCTGTCCGTCATAGGTGTCAGTCACTCTTAACTCTCTTGTCACTGTCGCATTTAATGTTATCACAGTTAATTTTGAATTTTTATGATGTAAAAGTATTATATAAAACACTTCAACACCTTATAACACTACTGAGTAAATTTTCTTGAAGGAAAGGTCGAAAAAACTTTGGAATACTTTAAAAAATGCACAGGAGATTCCAGCAGCTTTCTTCTAGTTCGCCGCCATCTTGCCAATCCAATGTATATTTTCAATGTCTATTCATTGTATTTTATAAACATGTAACTACTTTTATATTGCGGGAGAATATGTGAACGCCTGAACCGAGTATATAGGATATATGTATATAGGTATAAATAGAGCCTCCTGAGTATCCTAGTCGGTAGCGCGTTCAACTTCAGTGCTAGAGGTGCCGGGTAACCGCTCTCCTCTCCGAACATGTCTGGTCAGCGTGGGAGCAGTAGAATAAATCCTCTCTGAGGGTAGAGGCCTCATCCAGTAGTGGATCGAATATGGCTGTGACTTATTTATAGGATTATGTGCTTGTAAATTCTTTCATTCTTGGGCATCGGACTAAACAGTTTAAATAAAAACCTCCTGCTGAGACAGGATTAAATAGAGTGTTTTCTTTCCCCAGTTATCGTTTACCTAGTTGTGCTTCCTTGATACCTCCAATGCCTGTCCAGTAGGGTAGTTGAACTTATAATTAGGGTAGTTTTCACCCTTCGTTTATTCAGAAAATTCCATGCTGATAAATCTCTGAGGTATGAGAACTATAATAATGTTATTTCACATATTCCCGGAGCGCTGTAGTAGTGTAGTGTAGAGTTGGCCGGAGCGCTGTAGTAGTGTAGTGTAGAGTTGGACGAGTGCAGTGTTATCCTGTGAGCGGCACCTACCCATTTGCAGGTTTTAGTGAGGAATCTTCTGCAATTCTGCAGTGCGAAAGAACACACATAACGATCCCAGGGTTGCCGTGAGGTTAGGGCGCGTGGTCTCTGTGCGCGTGGTCATGAGTTCAATTCCCGTTGAGGTTCATTGAACATAGTGGTTCGGATCCTACTTTCCCAAAATCTATATTCCCCGTCCTTAGAAGCTCTCGTTTAGGACGTTAATAACAATTCAATTAAACACATGCATAACGCGTAAATATCTGGTTTAGAAAATTAAGAAGATAGAGGAAAACGGTACGGCTAATGGACATTAGAAATCAATACACAGGGGTAAAATCATTAAGGAATGATTACTAGCCGAGAAAATGGATTGTTAAAAATTAACGTGGAGATCTTCTAGCGTATCGTAATAAATTTCTCTCTGCTTAGCAAAGTGACTTGCTCAAGGTTCTTAATGTACACACAAAAGAACAAAGAGAGGAACTTGAAGTATATATATACTATAGAACCGCGTATACCCGAAACTAATGAGATCGAACTCGAAATTTCAATAAAGAAATTTAAATAATTCAAATCACCAGTTGTTGACAAAATTTCAGCAGAATTAATTAAAGCGATAGTAACGACACCAGTAAAAAACACGTAAAACGATTATTAATAAGTAGAGAAAGAAGAAATATTACAAAGGGACAGAAAACCTCAGCAATAGTTCAGCTTTATAGAAAAGCTATACATTTGACAATAATAGTTGTGGCGGAATCTCGTTACTTCCAACTTGTTATAAAGTGTTCAGCTGCTACTAACATGCTTAAGCACATACGTGGATGAAATAATTATAGATCAGTCATGTGGATTTAAAAGCATCTACGTTAGACCAGATTTTTCCTCTATTAGAGATGAAATGAGAATACAATGAGATGGTTCAAGAGATGATAATTAATCTTAAGAAAGTATATGATTCTTCACAAACACTGGACAACGGAAAACGTATGCTTCTACTCGCGCAGAAGCTACTAAACCTTGTGATTAATGTCAAGAAAGCTGAAATAAAAAATGTACAGAACTTATTCTGACGGTAATTCCGAAATTGGAGTACAAACCTGGCAAGTGAACATCAATTGCAAGTATTTTTAAATAAGATTTACAGAAATATATACTGGTCGAGACGGAACGAGATGCCATAATAATAGTGGAGACTATAATGAACAACAGTTGTGTGATTCACCCGAAGTTGTAAGAAAATGAAATCACGGATGCCTAAGATGGCCAGGTCATTATATTCCATTCTGGTTGAGAGTACGAGGACGTTGAGAAGAGATCGAGCCATCATTGGGATGACACTATTACAAAGGATTCTCGAGATGTAGATGTCCGTAATGAAACCTAGCTTGATCGTACTCAGGTTAGAATCCAATGACGAACG
>JAGDQP010000042.1:21073-45996 GCA_022664845.1 Lepisma saccharinum
TCTGAGATACCAATTTCTTTATTTTACAACTGAATTTCATGTAATCCTCCATACGCTGATATATTTTGTGTTGCATACGAAAACGCATAGTTCCTACATGCTATGCAACCCAATTTATGACGCTGCTTATTGGGTTACATAACCAACAGGGGTTAGTCAAATCATTGTTTCTTCCTAGCACTTTGTTCCTTATCATTTTACTAACTTACTTAATTGTTTCAATGAGAAAATTTTTCACATCTTCTAGTAGTATTTTGTAATTTACTGCAGATGATGACCCAGTTTAATATTACTGGCTGCCTTGCTTGTTTTTTATTTAAAATTATGTGAAAGTTTTTATTTATGATTTTGTTTTCTAGCATCGTTTGGATGAGTTTCCACACATTATTAAGAATATTTTATAACGCTAAAGTATTTCTTGGTAGTAACTTAATATATAAATCCCGACTTTTCATTCAATTCTTGCCTTTATTAGGAATTATATCCGGGGCAACCTTGTTTAATCATTAATACAATTCGAGTGTTGTAAGATAGTGTCTTAGTCGCCTTTATTATATATTGTAACACTACCTTTATTTAACGTGATCTCAGATGACTCCAGCATAAAATTTAGACGTTAAAGAAAATTATAAATAATGTATTGTAGTATTCGCAAATCGTAATACCCAACAAACAAAAAGTGTGTCACATATAGTATCTCTTTTTAGCACAGTATATATTTTCGGTACTATATTGAGTTAAACTAATCAATCCTATAATTTTAATCATCACTAGTATTCTTCAAAACGCAGCAGATGCTTTAACACAAGCTAAGTGGTGACAAAGTGAGAAACTAGGCAGATAGAAAAAAATGAAGTGGTGTATATCCCGTAGCATTACCCTTATATTTTAGCAACACTGTCTTTCTTGATTCAAAATTTCAACTTGATGTTTGAAAATATCATGGTGCTTTAAAATCGAGCAATACAACAAAGTATTATGTTAGGTATGTTTTCCAGCATTCTTATATTAAAAAAAAAAGATGATAGTTCAATATGCTTTGTTAATATTAGCTATGAAAATATACGTTAGAATCTACCAAGATTAATTTTAGTATGGGTTTTAGACGTCCGTTATGTCTTCTGTTATGTCCTAAATATATGCATATATAAATGAATTTAGTAACATTCAATGTGTATTGTAAACCATATATATCAGAAATAAGGAAAATATCAACAAAAATAAGTGAAAAAAAAATTGTTCAAGATTATTTACATTACAGTATTCTAACGATGATAATGACACGATCAGGTCAAAGTATCTGTTTCTAGGTAAGGTGATGGGTTTATACTAATCATTAGCAAAACTGATTACTCTCAGCACTCTTTTAAGCCTGTACACATTTTATGGTTGAAAAGAAATGAATCGAGTAGTGACGTGTTCGAATACGAACAATATCAGATACATTATTAACGTCTAATTGATGATGTCACAGGACTATGGCATAGGTTATGAAGGCCAGAACTGAGTACCTCAGTTGGTAATTTCTGAGGTTGTTAATCTGATTGTGAGAAGAAACTTCACATGACGGAGAACTACAATTAGCTTCCTGAATACAGTGGCAAATATAATAATGAGGGACCACTTTATGTCCAGATTGAGAGACACACGAGGTAGAGCAGTCAATCGAGTGTTTGCCTTGTAATTGGGAGGACATACTATTTCTATGCCAGTGTCTTGAAAAATGGTGGTTTAGTTTGTGACGTCATCGGACTAGCGCGCGAGAGTTGAATATTCAGGTTTGACAACAGACTGTTTACCACTTATATATGAAATTTCAGTATTTCCTCGTTGGGTTGAAGGAACAATTCTATAGAATCTTTGCTTACCAGGTAGCTTTTGTTCAATACGAGAGATCACATGTTACATGATTAGTGCAATGAATTCTCATCGCCAGTTTTATCTGGTTTCGAAACCAGGGTGTACTACTTTTTAATATAAGTAGTTCTACAATCGGTATTGTTATCCTTGGTAAACATTAAAATTGGAAGCCCACACTGAAATTAACGCGAGAGCTTTACAGTTTTAAAAACTACCCTATTTTTCGTATTTAAGAAATGACATAGAGTTTACCGTTGGCTTAGCAATCAGATGGTCCTAGGAACAATCCCAGTAGCCGCGCATCCTGATTGAGTATTGTCTAGGATTTTCCTCAGTCATATTAGGCAAATGTCGGAATACCTTCAAGCTAGGCATTGCACAATATTGATGCAATATAATTGGTTTTCACACTACAATATACAGTATTTTCTTATATATTATTGTTCCTTATTGTCTATTATTGTTATTATAGTTAAGATTTATGCAATCCAGATTACTAATCACACCATTTTATCAATACGTTTCTGTTCTTTTCAAAAGAACCTATAATGAATTGATAATAAACAAAGATAATCACACTATGATTTAACTTACCAGCCTTTTAGCTTCAAACGATTCCAGGTGAAACGAACAACATAGTTTTTTTTAGAAAGAAGCACACATGAATTATACACATATAATAATTATAAACATATTCTCTTATAAACGCGTTATACTAAATATTTGATTATCCACAATACAAGGGCTAAAATAGCGTTGTTATGGAAACGTAATTGTTGGAAATTCAACAACGATTATTAAAAGATCAAGAACGTGGCACCACACATCGAAAGTAAATAATTCCAATTAATTATTTCTCTCTCTCTAATGTTTCTTGAGTATTCAAAGTAAATACACTTTTATATTATTTTCCTTTTTACACAACATGATTATAGAAAGACTGACTGAATGTCATTTTGCATTTAATTTCTCTAAGTTCTTTGGGGATTTGAAGTCTAAAACTACTTGCAAAAGATAACAAATTTCTAGGTAAATAAATCAAATCAATGCGTTACGTAAAACAAAAAAAATAATCATCATATTCTACTTGCCAAATTTACACCAGAAACGTGGACTATAATTATTCAAATAAGCCCGCAAATGAATAGCGATAATAATAATATTTAAAAACGATTAATTTTTATACAGTGGTTTACACTAGTATTGGTTGCTTAATATTTAGAGTTCATATAATGTTTACAGGGTCAAATGTATTGTATTAATACACATCAATATGGTGTGAAATGCCTTATCAACACATGTATTTGAATAGTCATATGAACTGAGTAAGTATTGATACATACTCTTGTGATGTATGCATTTCTGTTTCGCTACTCTTGTGATAGTTATAACTAGGTTAATATCACTAGATATAACTTACCTTAACACAAACAGGTGAATTTTCATTTGATAGGCAAATACAATATTTATTTCCCTCCTGTATTTCAAAAACTGGGTTTGGTAATAAGGAACTCCTTTAAGGTATCAATTGTACCTTGAATAAGGTTAGTGAATTAGTTTGGCAGTAACATGGTTCTAGGATCAAATGCTGGGTTTGTGACTTTGAATGAGGCTTTCTTTGGTTTCTCTCTGGTAACAAAGAGGAAATTTCGGGATGGTACCACCAAGAATTTACTATTCGCCTCCACAAGTAGTGTAATAATAAAACATTACAACATGTTAACGAATATTGCTGCATGTAACACTAGTATTAAAGATTTACGCGTATCTACCTAAATGTAAGTAATATTACTATATTCTTGTGTATAAAAGCAATTAAAAACTTTTAGCATAACTGTCTAATATCTTGTGAAATGACATTACAATAAGTTGACTATCGATTAAACACATTAATGATTTTAATACACTTAATTATTTCAAATCCTGGTTGGAAAGAGACCATTGCGAAAATCGGGACATCTTTGGAGGACAATATTAGAAGAGATCTTCGAGAAGTAGGTGTTCGTGATGAAAACTGGCTTGATGTTGCCCAGGATAGAATCCTATGGCGAACGTTTGTTACTGCGGCGATGAACTTGCAAGTTCCATAAGTTATAGAGTTATTTATTTAAAAAAAATATGTTCTAGAGATAATATAAATAATGTCATAATTGATATTGTACTATATACAATTGATTACTTGTGAGAGTTTTTTTAAATATTCAGCTAAATTGTTAGTCCGTCCCCAGATTTTTAAAGAAAAAACAGAAGAAACTGGTGATGTAAAGAACGAAAAGCATTACACGAAATTTTAACTTCAGAGAAGCTTTGAGATTCATGCTTATCTTCAATCTCTGCAAAGCATAAGGAAGAATATTCCCATTCTGTAAATTTTACACCCAAGAATCTTCTGAATGGAAGTTCCAGGACACCGTTAGTATCTCCAGCACTTTTCCTAGGAACTCCCTGTGGACTTTTCATCATATGTAGTTGAAAGAGGCTGAATATATTTTGCTGACTTCTTTAGGAACAAGAGGAAAGTCCCAAAAGACTCACCATTCTGTGACTGCATCAGACAAAAAGATCTCCAGAAAAGTGTTATTGCTGAAGGAACCCGTATTCTGGTTCATCTTTATTAGTGAGAAGCTGTGATATTTGAAAGAAACTAAAACATCAGTTCCTACACAGAACTTACCGTGGAACATATTAACTACAATTTTACGACAAAACGTGATGGCTCTATCATATTAATTTAAGAAAATGATACCCGGTTTAATTATTATATTTTCGCTTTCGTTTTCAACAACTACTTTCATTCATCTAATGGTTGTACTTAACTTCTGGGTGTAAACTAAGCGAAGATCGTAATAATTGATAAGCTTATTTATATACTAAGTTCCAACACTATTGAATATATAACACTAAAAGACATAATTACTAATAAGTAATTGAAAGACAACTTTCTCTGCTTAATAATTCGATAGTTAATAGTCCAAACATTGTAGGTAGCTACATTTCTTAACAAACGTCTATAAAATAATAACTTTTTCAAATAAGTAACAATATAAATGAGAGTGATAATTAATAATGTAATATGTGAATGGTAACACTCAATTATACGTGCTTTGTTTGCAACATTATTCGACGTTAGACGGGGATTACCCCTCAATCCTACATTTTTGTCTATACTCTTTTTTAAAGAGAAACATTATGTTTAATGTTTTAGTCTCACCAAAACCTGTCTGTCATAAAACGCCAAGTTCCTTTTTACCAAAATTCTCGGTCGTTAATCAGAGTATATTCTAAAAGACGGCCAAGTTCCATACCAGAAACCTACTAATAAAGTTATAAGGAATTATTCGAAGGTCTGGTGATTTATTCTCACTTGATAGCTAAACAAGTGTCCATATAAAGCTATGTTATGGCATTTAATAATCCCACTCTTCAATAATTCTCTATGGACATGTGAAGAATTTTGTGAAGAATAACTATGAGAGATGAGCAACGGTAGAGATGTCCTTCCACATTAGAACATCTTATCCCTGCAATTAAGAATATTTAGTGTAATCGCAGAGTGACATTTGTTGAGTTGGAAAACAGTTTAATCTTTCGCATTACACA
The DNA here is from genome assembly GCA_022664845.1 of Lepisma saccharinum. Classification (NCBI taxonomy): domain Eukaryota; kingdom Metazoa; phylum Arthropoda; class Insecta; order Zygentoma; family Lepismatidae; genus Lepisma; species Lepisma saccharinum. The sequence continues at coordinate 26,534 of JAGDQP010000042.1, forward strand.
ATCGTGGACATTCTTCACTTAAGTTTGGGGCTACAGAACAGTGTCTTGGAATTTTATACTTCTACAACTAATAGTCCACTCACACAGTGTACGTGATTTTGAATGGAGAATTCAAGGAGGAATGAAACTGGAAACTGCTACCACCTAGCAGCCAAGGTGTGACCTTCATCTAAGCTAAAAAGAGTTCAGTATTCCGAGACATGTTCGTGTAGAAGTGAAAACGAAGTGTCAATTTGGTAAAAAGTTTCAAAGAAAGGTGGAGTACCATTATATGCTGAAACAATTGTCAGATAAAAGTTGTAAGCCTTAAAAAGAATCTAGAATCAGACAGTGCTCGGGAAAGAAAAAAAATCTCCATCAATCCCCGAAAGTTGCTTGATGATAATAGTAAAAGATTTAAAAGCAAGGAATTGAATTCCTTGTTGGAAACAAATGCTGATGATAAATTGTTTTTATGAATGAATTGAGATTACGATCTATAGAAAAATACAGAGTGACGTGATGCAGGAACGTAATAAAGCCAGTATTAAGTTTTAAAAGAAAATAAAGAAATACAAAAATAAAAAGTACACCAGTCTACAAGTAGCAAAAAGCCCATAAAATGACATATAATGAAACACTGGAATTTTTGGTGGCTAATCGTTACGAACTGTTACACTTGAACAAAAACATATGTGTAATTAAACACATACGTAACGACAAAGATCCTAATTAGACAAATATATGTAATGTTAGAATGATACTTATTTCATTGGCTGCTTATCAATATAAATAACAGTATAATGTAACTTATGGGAATGGAAAGCTTCCTATTCCATTGCATTAAATGGATGCAATGTGCAATCTATCCTACACCTTGCTTATGGCAACTGTTCTGATTAAAAGAAATTGCACCCTCATGTCCTGAGTTTACATTTTCAGAATAACCACAATCTATAAAACAACTTTATTTTCTCCAGTGAACTAACTCAGATACTGCATGATTTCCAATTAGTTTACAAAGGAATTTTTCTTCTAAAAATATATTCATTGTTTGTGAAAATGCAAATACTTTCCTTCTTCCAAAAACAAAAAAAAAATATCTAATGTTCCTCAGTGAATGGCTTATGTCGACGCATAAATTAAGATGATGACTCTGCCAGTGACGCTTTTAGCGCTCTCGAATTCACTACGCATAACCTCTAGTCTTTCTCTACGATACTGCATCTGTGTAATTACTTTTTTATCTTTTTAGTTGCTAAAATATTTTATTTTATTTTATTTATTATTGAACACATGTTAATTACCTAATAGTGGTGTTCAACATACATATGGTATTTTCTATACACACACGCATAGATACAATATACCAAACATATAGCTATATTTGTAGCTGTGTGGTGACATATATGCATAAAATATTCATTATTTTTATGAAATGAAATTCACTCATATTTATGTTAAATAAAGGGTGATCAAAAAAGCAGTTCCTGGTTTCGAAACGATATAAATAATACCAAAAATACTCTTCTGCTCAAACTTTTACACTAGTTGCCTAAATTCATAACGCTTTTGGTAGTGCTGATTAGAATTACATACACTCGATGTGCGCGCCAACTGTTACGCGCGAAACATCTAGTTCCAACCACACGTTGTGAAACATATCCGGTGTGATCGAGTTGACAGCTGTACTGACTAGTTCCCAAGGATCATTCATTGTTGTGGGTAGTGGAGGTACATAGACCAGATCCTTCACGATCCCCCAAACAGTTTGCGACAGGTTGCAACGACAATTTCTCAAACCGATGGATAGGATGAGCTTGATCCAAAGACTAAAATCTTTGCAAGTTGCTCCCACGATCTCCGATCTACCATTTGTGACAAGTTTATGCAAATAGTGTGAAAGTTTGAGCAGAATGGTACTTTGGGTATTAAAGGTTTACCCGTTCGAAACCAGGGACTGTCTTTGCTCTCACTCTATATATCAATCTTAGTATATTCCATAAAAAATCTTTATATAATGAGCACAACCTCCTAATAGATGATATGACTAATGCTTTGGTCCTTTGGGTCGAGAGGCAGAAGACAGTAAGTATTATGAGGTCGAGTTACGTTATGCAGCACATAGAGCGGTAATTCTGATAATAAGCTTTCTGAGTGAATTTTACTATCTAAGAGTTTGTGTGGGAAAGATAAAAGATTGCCTCTTCTGTTTTCAAGAGATTGTATGTAACCTGTTCTTGTTTAACAGGTATAATTTATTTTCGAATTTATGATATATTCCTGTTTCTTTGAATGTCAATAAACGTACAAATTTAGAATGTATAATTTCAATTTATAGAGAATTCTTCTGTGTATTAGGACGCCATATTATTGAAGGGTATTCTAACTTAGACCTAAACTTACGAAGAACGATAGTTATTCGAGTGACGCTAAGAAACGAGTCTGTTAGCGACACTCACATATACTGTATATATACAGCTAATTTCGGATCTAGCTAACTATAAGCCCGATTTTGACAACAAGAACAAAATAAATCTGTACGACCTTCCTGGGAACCCCTAGCGTGGTTTAAAAAATAATAATAAGAATTTCACAATTCTGGTGATGGCAGTGACCCAGACCACATAGGCGGCCAAAACGTATTGCTGAATCGTAATCTACAGTTTAATACCATTAAAACGGTGTATTACACGTGCAAATCGGTGAAGGGTTTCCAAAGTTATGACTTTTTTATAGCCCAATCACAGAATTTTCACAAATGATAGAAAAGGGCCTGTGTCATTCTGTATGTCTTTTTGCTTTAGCCCTAAATGGTTGTCACCTGGGGATTTTGGGGGTCAACTGCAGGCCCCAACAAGTTGAGATAAAAAATACTTTCGTTGATAGGAGTTACCGTTTTTGAGATACGAAGCCTACATTGGTCCAGAATTGACTTTTTGTATGAGAACTATGCACTTCGTTTAATATGCAGCCTTTCAAAATAAGTGATATCAGCACAAAAATCCCTTCGGGGTAAAGGGAAGAGTGACGCAAGCATTTTACTCACAAAATAAGTGATATCCAATTTGCGAATGACTTTCTTTGTGTCACTATGGTGGAAGGGAAGATACTAAGTCTCTTAACTTTAATACTAAGGAAACACTTCAGCCATAGTGATACAAAGAAAATCACTCGCAAAATCGATATCACTTCTTTTGTGAGTAGAATCCTTGTGTCACTCTTCCCTTTACCCCGAAGGGGTTTTTGTACTGATACGCTATTCATAAAGTTTTTAGAACATCAATATTTGAGAAAATGTTTCCTAGTCTCATTACAAACCCGAGGTTCCTGAAGCCTCTCTAACAAGACAAATTATGTGCATATTGAATGACAGGTTAGAACTCATGGTTACAGCAAGATCAATAGTAGAATCGACTCGCTCTAGTGGAGATTCACTTACATTGTATTCGTATTTCAAAAAGTTTGTTTTTCTCGTATAAATCTGTTCTTAATAAGGAATCCTGTTTAGTAATTGTGAGACTGTGTACCACAGTAGCAGAAAGTGTATTTATCCTGTCGAATGCTATCTTGACCCACCCACCGGACTTCTTGTATCGCTAAGTCCAGTCCGTACTTCCCGGTCTCGCATACCGACACCTGAAGAACGCATGTTTGATATAACGTTTTTAAGTTTTACGTTCCTATTCTAAAGTATTTTAATCCTATTCTTGGAGCCCCCTGAAGCCGTCTAGACTCCAGACTCCGGAGACCCGAATTAGGGACAAGTTTACCTCCGGAATATTTCCCCTCACGAGAATACAAGAACCATTTGTTTCCACTTCTTTACATGATTTAGCGGTGTAGAGTTGTCAGCTCTACGATCTTGTACTAGAGACAGACATTCAAAATATCCAATGTCCATCTATGAACCTTGCTGATGTCACTCACCTTCAGCTTCAGGGTATTAATGATGAATCTGCTCCCGTTCACCACGATATTTTTTTTCGTAGTTATCTCCCCCTAGCCTTTGTAGATCCCTCTAATAAATTCAAAGCAGCAGTACGGGTTTTGGTGCACCCCTGAACATTTCTGGTACCCACCATATTTGGTAGCCATTACAATATCTGCCTCCTGGGGAAGCGCCTGGTAAGAGACCAGTAACTCCAACCCCCTACTCGGTGTGGCAACACTGTTGTAATTAATGTCTATGCTCAGACCGATCACGCTAATGATAACGACAAAGATACATTTCACGAGGAGTTAGAAAGGTTGGTTGACCGTTTACCGAAGTATAATTCGAAAATTGTGTTGGGTGATTTTTAAGCTAAGGTAGGTAGGGGGTAAATATAGACCCACTATCGACAAATACAGCCTTCACCAAACTACCAACAGCAAATGAGAAAGGCTGATAACTATCGAGATTTCGAAAAACCTGCTAGCAAAGAGCACGTACTTTAAACACAAAGACATACACAAATACACATGGATATGTCCGGATGCAAAAACTCTCAACCAGATCGATCACGTAATATTAAATAAACAAAGACAGAATAAAATAATGGACATTAGGACTTACAGACGAGCGGACGGTGACACCAATCATCATTTAGTGATCACAAAAGTGAGGGGAAAGATAATCATCGCGAAGAGTAAAAGCAAAGGATCAAAACAACTGAAATTCGAAGTTAAACGTTACGTATACCGAGAAGAAAAGGAGATTTTCAACTCGAAATCTCAAATAAGTTCGAAATCATAGCAGACTGAAGAAGAAATAAATATCAATTCAATAGTGAAATTGATGTAAGTAAAACGTGGCAGGCAATTAGTGATACCGTGAAGGGCGTAGCGAAGGAACGTGTAGGTGAGAAGAAAAAATAGGAAAACAAGCAATGCAACAACGGCTAAGTAATAAAAGCAAAGCAAACACAAATCACCACAGTTACGCGTAACGCCAGACGCGGGTTCAGAAACAAAAGGCGAGAATATCTGACGCAGAAGATTCAGGAGATGCCAGATCATAGAGAAATGGGTAAACTCGTTCACAAAAGTTACCAGCCAAGGCTACAGATGATTTGAAATAAACGCAGAGATTTCAGGAGGATCCGGCTACAATTTTCGATGTGTAGAAAAGTTATTTCGACAAACTTCTTAATGTACACAACGGTTAACAAATAGAGGAATTTTAAATCTATACAGCAGAACTGTGATGCCCTAACCTAGCGAGATCGAGGTCGAAATGTCAATAAAAATAATTGAAACATTTCAAATCACCAGGAGTAAACAATATTACAACCGAATTAATTAAAACTGAAGGAACGGGACTAAACTACATAAATTGATCAATGCTGTGTGGAGAAATGAGGAAATGAGGAACAGAAAACCTCAAAAATAGTTCCGGTTTCTAAAAATGACGATATATCGCACTGTAATAACTACCACAGAATCTCATTACTCAAAACGTGTTACAAAGTATTGAGTAATATATTGCTAACTCGCCAAAACTCGGCTAAGCTTAGATGAATTAATTGGAAATCACCAATGTGGATTTAAGAAAAAAATAGATCCACGTTGGACCACATTTTCGTCTTGAGACAAATCTTAGAGAAAAAATGGGAATATGCGTACAATGGGACTCTTCCCCCGGATTTTCATTGATTTAAAGGAAACATGATTCTATCAAAAGGGAAAAGCTATACGGCATCCTGGTACGATTCGGAATATCGATAAAACTTGTTCAACTTCTGAGGATATGTCTCAGCGACCCAATAAACAGAGTACGGTTAGGGAATAATATGTGAAGTAGTTTCAAGATTCGTAACAGGTTGAAACAAGGTGATACCTTGTCACTACAACTGTTTAACCTTGCGTTAGAACGTGCGATTGTGAAAATAAAAGACGACAAAAAGGGACTAACGTTGAATGGCTTGAATCAACTGCTCGTGTACGAAAATAATGTAGATTTAATACGGAACGATATAGATGTACTACAAAGAAACACGGATGTCTTAGTAGAAGTGTGCGATGAGATAGGTCTAAAGGTAAACATAGAGAAAATAAAATCATGATAAGCTGAAACGTTGAGAATGAAGGAGATAGATACATACCAATTAAGAATTAGAAGATAAAGAAAATAAACAAATTTGAATACTTGGGAACATAGTAAGAAGCAAAAATTGGGGTCACTAAAGAAATAAAAAGTAGCTTAGTATCGGACAACGCATCTTTCTATTAAGTCCAGAAGCTCCTAACCTCGCGGTTAATATCAAGGAGGTTGAAATTTAAAAAAAAACTTTTTAAAAATATACTTTTCTTAAACAATTCGTACTAAGGCAAACAACATAATTTTGTTTATGCATAACTAAGAAGAAAAGTATGGCGCACGTCAAGTCAAGAATTTATAAAGTAAGTCTATATGAGAGCTCGCCTCATGCTTTTATTTTTACTCGTGCATGAACAAAATTATTTTTTACTTTTTAGTACGAATTGTTTAAGAAAACTTTGTCTATAAAAAGGTTTTATTTTGATTTTTGCGAGTTATTTCGGTGTTCGGATATATTTTCCAAACTAAGTGGTTTGTGACCTAAATCCTAAAGTGTCCCGCAACCAGTCAAACCCAGGCTAGTTAAAGATTAGTATTTATTTTAGGATAAAGAAGTAAATATACTTTTTTTAAATATTAAAAATTTGCTTTTAAAATTCATAAATATATAGACATATATGAAAGTAAAAATGGGTTATTGTATTGGCACCTGACTTACGTCCATGTGCATAATTTCATCATTCTATGACGTTGGGAAATGAGTTAAATTAATGTTCCAAGATTTGAGAACACCACGAACCATTGTGAACTAAATAAAAGAATGTATATGGCTCAGGCCGTATGGATGATGACGGGATGAATTGGTGGAATGAAGAAAGTGGGAGGAAACGGGAGTACCCCGAGAAAACCCAGGCACACGGTGTTTGTCCACCACAAAGCCCACATGGCATGAGCAGGGATCGATGTGACGACCTTTAGCAGCAGAGGTAAGCCCTCTACCAACTGAGCCACAGTGGCCCCGCGAAATTTGGAGTAGAACCATATCGGATGAACGAAAATTACGAGTTTGTAACAATAAGGTTTGAGAAAGATATACGGGCTAAAAGGCGTCGAGATAACCGGAGAATGGAGAAGACTGCCTAGTGAAGAACTTCATGGACTGTACGACTCATCCAATGATTAAATCTCGACAACTAAGATGGGCAGGCCATATAAGATGAAAAAAAACGAAGATTATATTCCATCTTGGTTGCAAAGCCAGAACGAAAGACGATGTTAGAAAGACCGAGACCACATTGGGAGGACAATAGTAGAAGAGACCTTCGAGAAGTATGTGTTCATGATGTTAACTAGCGTGATCTTGCCCAGCATAGAATATTATGGCGAACGCTTGTTACTGCGGCGATGAACTTGCGAGTTCCGCAAGCCATCAAATTGGTAAGTAAAAACGTTACACTACATTATTAATGTTCAATTATAGCATGATCGTTTTTCAGCAGTTGGAGACTGCATGAATATCATTTTGTAAGGAGATAGTGTAATAGAATGTCCTCACCACTCACCACTTACAGTAGCGATGCGGTGGTGGTGGAGGCGGTGGAGAAATACGCTGAAGCGTACTATTAAAGGCTGGTTCGACACTAGCGCATCGCTTTTTCACGACGCCAAATAATTTGCTTATCACTTACACCTTATCCACACACATTATCTGCCGAAACGATATTGCGGCCAACATACATGTGTACGTGCGTGAGTGACTAGCACGCACTTTTAAGAACCATTGTAAATATTCCTCTTATATTTTTATAAAAGCATGCAAAGTTGGAACCATTTAGGGGAAAACATAAACACAATATAAAATTATGTGTTAAAGTTATGTACACGCACAAAATATTAAAACATTAGCATGTACGGCTCAAGCTTTGTTACGTATTACCACTTTTATGCAACTTTTGATTTAAATTAGGACTCTAATATTTGATTATTTCATATCACTTGAACGGACACAATTTTGAGAGCTCAGAATGACGGAACGAACCGAGGAACGAATATAAGCACAGTTTTATTCGAGCTGCTATATATACATTTTTCACTACGGCATGAAGCAAAAGGTACGTGGATACTACAAACACATGAATTTATTCAATACATATTCGCTGGTTTTGATGCACTGTCATTGAAGAATATGTGGAACTTAATTCTGTTACGAAGACTCAAAACTTGTTATAATAAATAAAAGTATCATCGTCCGAAACAGCTTAATGAGATTGGTTTGCCTCATCAACCTTCACACCACACTTTCTTCATTGACATTCCGACAACGAGTAAAAACTTCGCGCCAGCATCGACCGCGTGAACCCAGAGATACACTCAATAAACCGCTGGAAACTTGAAAGGAACCAATCCAGACTTTTAGTTCTAATCCAAACATTGGCACCGACCGTTAACTGTCGCTATGGGCCCTTCTAACAAGCATCACTGCGCCGCTCTAATCAGTTGCACGTGTTACGTCACCACAAAAAGTAGTGCAATAAAAGGTGTGTTCTTATATGTTCCTAAGTGAAATATAATATTAAACACTGCATAAAGAATGTACACAGGGTCATTAGCACAGCTTTCACCTTTAAAAGTTGAAAGAAACACAAAAATAACACTTCTTAGCGGAAAAGAAGGTCTTCAATACTCAAGCCACCCGGAATTTTTCATTCGTACATCACCTCACTGAAGTCTGCATGGTGGCGGAGCCAAGTGGTGATACAGCGAGATGTCCAGAGTATGTCACTTACGTGTATTGAAACAGAGGAAGTGAGTGGGAGGGAATAAGTCTTCCTCATCATCTGGTGGAAAAATGTAAAAATAAAAAAAAATATGTGCGGAGTCCGTTGATACTTGAAGATCGTTGTGGCAATCCAAGACGAAAATAATCTTGCCACAACTTGGCGTCCGAGGAGGGACCGAAGTCCAAGGTCACTAGTCCTGAGTTCATGAATCCTGGCTACTGGCTGACTGCAACACAGCATATTCCCACAATACACTGCAGCATATTCCCACACCGAATTGTGTCTTACAACGACGTTCAACACTAGTTCTAAGCGTCTTTATTATCTTGGATAGTTCATTGCGTTCTTCTTCTTCCACTTAAAGTATATGTCGGACACGTCGCGGTACCTTTTCTTCGTTTTTTAAGATAATTATTTCATTTAAACATTCATTTTGTTCAATTTCTTTAAAAACATTATTTCCTTTTGTTTCACTAAATAACAACATATGAATAGTTCAGATAATCAAACATTCAAACATGTTTACAGAATAAAAATGAAAATCTGATACCTTAATGTAGGACAATTATTAAATATCTACGTCAAGCATCTGAATACACGAGTAACTATGATATTCAGAAAACATAAAGGCATTATAAAAATACAACAAAAGCAATTATTTACTTCTATAAAGCAAGGATTACGTAATTTCAGCTTCTTGCCTTTTTACTGGCTTTTCTACTCTCCTTTCTTAAAGTATCCTTCATTACATGATGAAATTATTAAGTCTAGTTCAGACATTTTCACATATGACATAACACATCATTATCATTAAGGTAAACTCCTCATACTAATAAAACATTTGTTTACAGCTTACATACTAAGTGTGTGATTATGAATTGACAAAATTGCAAAATACAATTTTGTTATTGATGGGATTTACCCATTGCATTTCAATGAGACCTTCAAGATGCGGGTCGTTTATTTTTCTGAATAAGCCTTTAATCAATTCCCCCATTGTTTGTTACTATCCTATGAGTCTAGCTGAATGTGATATTCGAACAAGTTGAACTTGCCCGGAATATTTATAAAGATGCGACGATGTTTACAAAGCAAATTGTACAGTCGCTGAGTCAATGTACCGTCCAATTTTGTCCTTTCCACTGTTTCTCTGATCTCTTCTATTGTGACGTACTTTTTCAAACTGTAAATTTAGTGGTTGTTTGTCTGATTGCGAATAATTAGATAAGATGAGCTCTTTCTTCAATTCTTCAAACTCTAAGATGCGACATTCCTCACGGAAGTGCTGATCTTGAGCCTGAGTGCAAGCAAGCTGTATTAATCTCTCTTGAGTGTTAGAGGGTTGTTGCACTTTTCGGGCATGGTCAAGGTTTGTTGGCATTTTTTCCTTCTTCATCCCAGTCATCCACAAGTTCCTGGAGCCGTTCGGGTGCCGTCTCAATGTGTGAGCATGTGTAGTGGTCTATCATACCATTGTTACAGCAAACTGTGGGAAAGGTCTAGCGCGGAATTACGTCATCACTCTCTTCACCTGATGAGTGGCTCGTTGTGTCCTGTTCACAAATATTCTTCGATGACAAAGTTCACATCCACGTCGTGTGTAGGGTTGACCATGGGGATAACAATATCTTCACCATCTACGTCGATGGTTGCCTGACCTAATTTAAAGTCTAACTTAATCCAAGATCCTTGAAGAAATCCTCTTCCACACAACAAGTCTTGGGTTAATGCATCTGCTACAAAGATGTCGGCTCTAGTTACCTTACCTTGGATCACAATGGGTAATGTAGTGACACCAAGAATCGATCGCTTTCTCTTGCCTGTGTAGTCTACTATTAAAATGTTGGTTGCCTTTCGTAACACAGGACGTGAGGCAATGCTGGATGCTCGCTCATAAAAGGACTTATTAATAATCGAACAACCTGCACCTGAATCCAAAAGTGCTGTTCCTAGACAATCAAATACGGTGACATTGATGAGACAGGTGGGTACACTGTCTTCTTGATTCGCATCTTCACATTTCGTACTATCATCCATAACGACATTGGCACTATCCATATATTTCCATGTGGAAAACTTGAAATGAGTGAAGTTCACTCTAAACGTCTTGTGTTCAGTAGACTACTCCATGTCTTCGTTATTGGATGAGCGTTGCGATTCCACATTTTGAAAAGTTCGTTTCTCATTAAGGTATATCCGTACCGGTTAAGCCTGAGTACCCCCATTCCGTGAGCTGGGGTCCCAGGAAGCTCGCTAGTTTTTTGTCGAGCCTCTTTTGCGTTGATGTTGGTAGAATTTCTGGACAATCATTGTAGCCGATGGGACTGTAAAGAATGCGAATTACTAATAAACAAAACCCAGAGCAAAGATTCTATACGAAGATGTATACTCTAAGCTGGTTTATTTACAGTCGTGGCTACAACCAAAGACGAGACAGATACTAATATTACGCATACAAAAGGCTTCTCATTGTAAATCATTCCATATGTTCGCATCACCAAATGTCCGCATCGACTAAATACAATTTGCCTTTGTCAAAATAAGTAAAACAAGGTTGCAAACATCACCACATTATCTAAAGCAACCTACTTTCAAGAAAAACGACCGTAAAACAAACCAGCCGTTGCTTGCATCCAAAAAGGAAGGGAAGAACGATACATGCTGCATCAAAAACTTCGTTTAGTTCCTTGAAATGTACTTTATTCTGAAATGCGGTTATTCTGCTCCATAGCATCCTCTCCCCTTCATCCTCTAAGACCTTCAGTATATTGAGCCAAATACAAATGTGCCAAATCAGCACTGCTATCAGCAAACATCTGCTTGACTAAATCTCTAAATGGCTGAAAATCGTGATTGCTCAAAACATGTAAAAATCCAAGTCGTGTTATTGTATGAACAAACTCTACTTCACCCTCTGAACTATTTTTCGTTTTTGAATTAGATTTTCCTTTTTTCTTTTTACTTCTTCTTTCCTTAGATACCTGCACCATAGTAACTTGATATGTATTGCTACCAGCTTCCTCTATCATAGAAAGATCGTTCTCAAACTGCTGAAACGTTTGCTCACTAACTGTTGATGATTGTATATAATTTAGATTACCGCCTTGCAAATCACTGTTATTCTGAACTACAAGTTGAAGTGCTCTTTCTGATACAATTTCTTTATCCACTATCGATTTCTGTTTTTGGTTTCTATCACATCATGTGAAAGGTCGTGTTCATACTGATTTTGCTGAATTAGCTCCCCTTCATTATCTATTGGATTCCAGTTCGAAACCGAAATGAAACTTGTATCATCACCATCGTACGATTCCTGATCTGTTAAATCACATATTACCGGTTCAACTTGAACTTGATCTGTAATATTAACAGAATATTCTTCAGCTTTAACGGGTATATCTACGAAATTAACCAAATCTATTACATTAGAAAGAACCGAATCTGCAGCCTTAATACGTTAACGTAATTTTAAAATCAATCTATCTTCTACCATCGACTTATCAGCATTTTCTAACATGAAGTTACACCACTTGAGTGATTCGTGAGAACGTCCCTGCTCAAATAATGTAGCAGCTATATTATTGTACAATATCACATTCTCTGGATCAATGTGGAGAGCTTTTAGAAAGGACACCAAGGCCTCTTGTAATCTACCTTGATAAAAACAACTAAGTGCCTCATCCTTGAGATATTGCACTACTGATGAAATATGCTATTACATAAACAAGAAAAAAAAAAACAAATACTTGTCCTAGTGCTGGTAAGAAAAAAAAAAGAATAGACCAACATGCAAATACTGTTGGTGTCGCTGATGCTACTCATATTGGTATACGACTGTTCATTCTTTTAACAAGCTTGATTAAACAATTATGGTTTTATATCTTTTACTTCACAAATTTGCTTACTAGTCATTGTTCATTCAGCATATAATTCTCAAGTAGACGCTATGTAACATATGGTGACAATTGTAATGGCATAACAACAATTATATAAATGACAAAGTTTTTCAAGTCGCACACAATAACTTTTGTTCTAGTTGTACAATTCCATCTCTCTTTACATCTTTCAAGATACATGGTTTTACCTACTCGGTTCTGCGAAGTTTCTTTTATAATTTTTAATCATACATTAAATCGTTTAAACTTTTATTCTGACTTTGAGCTGCGAACAATGGTTTCGTTGCATTTCGAGCATCACTACTACAAACAAAGAATAGGAGAAATTCCTCGTTACAGAGAGAGAAATTCTTGAGTGCCTACTGACAGCTTTGGGAAACGCAGATGATCCATCAAGTTCGAGATCTTCCCTAGAGGGTGTCTATTTGAGTTTTGAGGCAAACGACCCAAACTCATCCAGGGTAGTCTATATACACCTGGGATGAACCAAGGAAACGAACAATATTAACTCCTGAAAGGTCTTCAACAAGAATCAAAAGGCTTTCTAACACACCCGTTTGTGTATGTTTGCAAATGCTAACGAATCCCTCTCACCCTATCTTTCTTCAGAACCCCAAGGAATAATAGGAGAACTCTATTCAACATGAGAGTTTGCTTTGACTTTTGAACTAAGTTAGCCAGAGTTGCTCCTTTCTTTTTTGGCAGTTCCTGCGTATAACGATCAGTAAGTAGAGAAATTATTCCACTGTTTGTGGATGAAATAAATATACTGAATTGGTTATTTTGGCAAGACAAATATAGACATTAGTTTGTTGAATATTTTCAGCTGTCGAATTATCTTTCGGCTCTTCTTAAAGAAGAACACGTAAACAATTACATTCGCTTCAAAAAGAAAAAGTACTTAAACCCTCTGTATATAAAAACTATATCTCGAGAATTTGAGTAATACTTTTTTACAATCAAATTCAAGATGTGAATGAATGTTCCTGTTGAGCTATTACAATAAATATTTATCCAATTTGGTTCTCTTTCTACAGGCTGATCGCAAAGTCTTGAACTCTGTTCTGTACTAGGATAGGAACACTTGGACGCTGTCCCGTATTTCGAAACAACCTTAAATCCTTACTTTTTGATTAAAGAAAACCTCAAGATACAGTACAAATACAATTTTGGTACAAGGTTGTCTCAATGTAATGCCCCAACTCTAGTAAGTCTCAAAGTATGTCTCTGAAGTTTATTTTCCAGATTATTAAATGCATAACACTGCTTCACGGTCATGATACAGCTCTAACTGTCACGGCAATGACAATAATCTTATCGCATCACTGTATCCAATTTCCTCTCTCTGGTTTGATTAAATTGCCATTTTATTCACAAAATTCCTTGTTCATACTTGTCATCGAATTGATATCGTTGTCAAATACCTCCTTCTCTTAGGCCGAACCTGCGTTAGTGTATCTGGTATGACACCTCTGATGTAATTGATTTTTGAATGCTTTCCTTTCTTGATCATTCATGTTTTGTATCGCCTCTTGGTTTAGCATGAGCTGGAATGTAGTCCAGTAATATAAGTTGTTGAAATTTGTTTAAACATTCCTTCAAAGAAACACAACACCTAATCCAGAAGCTAAGAAATGAAAATGTTGGTACTTTATGTCATGCTGTTGTAAGTATCTAATTACTACCGTTCTCCTCTATACTGTAAATGACACTAATAAAACATAATATTTGTCGTAAGTTTTATGCTTTGTAAGTAGCTGTAATGATTAAAATAAATGACATATTTTCCTGTTTCCGTCCGGAAATAAACTCTATTTGTCCAAGGTTAAAAAAGTAGTCGTAATAATCGAACAGAAAATGGAATTTAACAGGTATATATATGTAGTCAGTCAACTTGGTCCATTTGGAGTTTATGGTCGTTCTCTAAGCAATAGGGAAGAAGAAGGTTGGCATTCTTGAAAGAAAGAAGGACCTTTTGCTGCTGAAAGAGCATTCCAACAACGGAGTGTGAAGGAAGAAGGAGCACACGAAAACCAGCAGGTTCCAAATATCTTTACGTTCATCTCTCGTTCCGACAGCAAGAGATAGAGAGAGAAAAAAAGATATCCTATGAGGAGATGAGAAGGTATTTAAGGCAAATATCTGCCAACTGAGTAGACAGTGATGCTCAGGAGGGCTCAAGAAGGAAGAGTAGGATTGTTGGTGTACGTGTCGGAGTGAGGGTGGTGTTGAAAGTGATAGGATGGGAGTGGAAGAGTACTTGGTTGGACGGATGATGAAAAAAGAAAAAAAGGAATAAAATTTTTGAGCTAGTGATGCGGAGGGGGTTAGAGGGGAGAACTCCTGCATCATAACGTTAAGGGAAATGGAGTGGATACGCGTAATCGGCTGCGAATGACGATGGCTACCTCATCCATCAACATAGCGAAGAGGAAGAGTTAGGAGCGGATGTATTATCTTTAAGAGCCTGTGAGTGTGGCATTAATCACGACGCTTCTAGCTAGCTGTGGAAGAAGAGAACGAGAAAGAACGAAGAGCGAAGAAGAACGGAAAGGAAAGATGAAAAACTACGTTCGTCTCCAAGCAGAAAGCTAGTACAAACTTTCTACTGCTTTTTCTATAAGTTTTATTCTTCTCTAAGATTCTTTGCGTCTACATTTTTTTACTATTTATCCTTGAAATTTTCTTCTTCTTTCTCTTTCTGTCTTTCACAAGGATGGGTACTTTGACAATCGTTGATCGATGAAGAGGTATTCTCATATACTGCAAACGCCGTCTGCCTCTACAACAAATATCGACAGTTCTGATGCTCGTCTACTCTCTCTAGCTTTACATATTAGTTTGTGAGTTTTTGTGTGTGTGTGTGTGCTTTTCTAGCTCAATATGTCCCTCTTTGTATACTATTAGAAAGAAACAGAGGCTGGGACACACAAAAGTCAGTCAATTCAGACAAAAAAAAAATTCAAACCATATTTTTGTAACTGGCAGATGAGAAATTATCACTTTCAGGCTGCTCTCTCTCTCACTCACCCATTCTCTCTCTTTCACACACACATATATACACACACAAAGAAAGAATGAGAGAGAAGGAAACACGTACACGCGTTTCTTAATATAATGTCAACGGCAGATGAAGAATAGAGGAAAGACTGGGGAGGCAAAATCAAATTATAACAAAGTGTATATGGTTGGACTCTAAACTATTTTCTAAGAAAAAGAAGGGAAGTGAATGACATTTATTTCTTTTGGTGTATTTTTTTTCCGCTTTCGATTTTTTCCGATGGGTTAGTGGTTTCGCTCGTTATCGTCTAACCAAGACTTCCCGTGCTTGATTCTTGGTGGAAAAACGTTTAATAAATTGCTTCTAATCTATACTTTTACAGAAACATTTTTAGTAAAAAATAACACAGTGAATAGAAATGAATTGTCAAGTGACATATAACAAGTATATAGATATGTATTACAGTGTATGCATACTAAGTGTCGATTGTCAATGGTTAATAACACAGGTAATTTTACTTGAGTAGAAGTTTAATTCTTACAATCACTCTGTTTCATTCTAAACTTAGGTGGAGCACAAAGCATATCCATATTAATTGTAATATTCTTATACTTTGAAGACACTATAACCAGACAGAGTAGCCCAATTACAAAGCATAGTGTATCCACTGTACTAATTTTACACAAAATGTTGAAACCCGTAGATTTTTCAGGTTTCTTACCAGGGAATACATTTTTTTTCTTTAAAATTTAAATAGTAAATAATGAGACTTTCACTCTGATCAGAGGGTGATATCAAAGCTCTTGTTATGAAGAATCTAGGCGTATTAATATCTCATTAAAACATTTTTGGACATATTTTGAAAAATAAATAGATCCGGAGAACGACCATACAGTTCCTTTTGTTGTGGTGTGTAGAATATTGATATTTACTTGCAACAAATCCCTTGATTCTGAAGGTAGGTATTTTGATGAAAGGTATGCCTATATACCTTTTGACCCTTACGAAATTTTCAGGTTCATTCTTCCCTAACGGCACCATTTGTACTAGCAGAAATGATTATGTAGTTTTAGTCGCGATGACTACAATGACTGGATTTTGCATCAACAAGCAGTGTATTCACTTAGGTACTTTAAACAGTTTTTGTAGAGACTAGATGTGCTTTACTGTAGAAAAGATAAATTCAGGAAACCCAGTAGCTGATAAATGTTAGATCGTACTTTATCTGAGTACGTGCTTTTAGAGCTTTGAAGAGTCGAACATAAAGTGCAATATTAGTTATCGCTGGACACGATATAGAAATTAAAATTCACAGAAAATGTTTTAAAATTCTATAAACTACTAAAATACGTTATAATCAGTTCCCTATTATTCAAGATGAAATCGATTTAAATTGCCTTTTAATTTCTCATTGTAGTACATAGTATTTACAATGCCAGATACATTCATTCTTTCTTATTTCTGCACATAAAACTTGCTTTTTGTTATTTCTCAACATTAAAAATAATAGGAATGTTTGATAACTGTAAAAAGGCATTCCTTCAACTTTATAAAGTATCTTTTTCATCCTTACTATTTATAGATTTTTCATTTTAATTAGTATGTGCACATTTTCCGATAAAGCGGATTATATCAAAAAGGAGTTTTTGTATCCTAAAGAAAAATATTTAAAAAATATTCGCTAAATATATGGAACCACGTTTCCTCAGTGATACCAACTCATCCTGGCACATATATTGAAAATATTCTACATGACACTAGGCGACACAAAGTTTATAAACCGACGGCCGTAGCTCAGTTGGTATAACGTATCACACAAATTATGTCATTCTAAGCAGTTGTTTGTTGAGTAGCCTTGTTTGCAGCTTTACACAAAACATTTACTTTTCAATGTGCGTAGACACGGGTTCGAGTCAGTTTGGTCTATTGAACGGAGTGGTTTGAAACCCACTTTATCAGAAAATGTAGGTCTAACCTTTAGAAGGAAAGTATTTCGTTTCAGCAACAATTCTTACTGGTAATGCTCAGTACTAGTTTCGGTCTTTCTTCGTTGTCTTTATTATCCTCTTCATCATTAAATAATTTGGGTTTACTAATTAATTCGTACGCAACAAAACTTCATATTTTCGACGTAACTGAGAAAAAGTAAAGCTTGGTGGATTCGAACTCATGGATATATGGTATCAAAAGTACAATAATTATGTGTCTCAAACCCCTTCGCCAGGGGGACATGCTACAGTACCTTGAATTCAGGCGTGTTCTTGCACGGTTACGATAATGTTAAGTTTATGGTGTATTCAATTTTCTCATTCCGCAGAGGTTGAATTGTTGAGTTAATTTTGAACAATACTATTTCAATCACTAAACGCTTTTAGTAAATAAATCGAACGACATGGTACCACTCGTGCGTACTACGTGTAAGAGCGTTAAGTGCTTTGTTCTTAAATGACAATCAAATGTTTATCAGATGATGATTTGAAAACACAATGTGAATGCAAAACGGCAGCTTTTATACGCAATAAAAGATGCAAAAATAATGATTTCTACTTTGTTTCTATGATAGGTGTAATCTATGACGCATAACTATTTCCGCTTAATGACATAACTGGTAGTTAACATCTTCCTAACCTGAAAAAGCATCAAAAGACTCTACATATATTTTGTCTTCCTAATATTGTCTTTACAAATAACAGAAATAAAAAGCCGCTCGTAGGAGGTTTCACACGACCCAATGAATATAAGCTAAATGCCCTACACACTCTGTTGCAACAAAATTTACTTTGTACGTGGTGCTAAGGGCAAGAAAACATTTTAACTCGATTTTTCCTAAAACGAATTTACTTGGCACGTTAACAATTTATCAAAATTATTTACCTGCTGATAAACACAAGATTACACTATTGCGCCTAATATTTATACTACCCGTCTTGCTGTGTATAGAATTTGGAATGTATGCCACTCTAGGATATCCATTCCTCGCTTCAAGAAGTTGTGTTCAAGAATTAAAGAATATAATCTAAAGAACTCTCTACAATTCCAGAGTACTTTGGTAGTAGCATCATACGGATTTTGTTAGATACCATAGCCTTCTTTTGAAAAATATAACAACTTATAAAAATAAAAGAAAATAGCTTTGTAGACATCCGTTTTATATCCTCACGCTATATTTAAAATTTACTATGACTCACGTTGCTAATCCTATTTCAAAGGCGGATAAAAGTAAAGGAATGGAAGAAAGAAAATCTATAAGAAAGAATCACTAAGAAGAGAGGAGAGAAAGAACCACAAAATATAAAAGACTAAGATACATTTCTGGATAAATCTATGCACGTACTAACATACAAACACACTCCACGCGTATACCTACAGAAACACATCGTGGTAATTGATAGTGAGGAAAGATTATGAAACATAAAAAGCCACAATAACAGAAGAGCGTATAAAATATTTATTATTACATATAGAAAGAATCCCAGGATTCTAACCTCACCCTGAAAAATATTAACATTATGTAATACTTTAATATGCGGCTTTCACTAACTTCTAAAATGTAAAGTGGTTGATCAACATGAATACCTAACCTGGAAATGGTATGTAGAGCGGACCAAGGATCCACCAACATGTCTGCATAATGTTTTGTACATAACATGTCGTTTGCAATTCGTGAAACGTTCTTTAAATATCTTATTGTTCTAAGCTCATAATACGTTGCACATAAAAGTGTGGCACAATATCTGTACATGAACACCTAATTAACCAAGCTACGCTAATGAGATCTTTTGTGC
>JAGDQP010000042.1:46396-74037 GCA_022664845.1 Lepisma saccharinum
AGCATCGTGAGGACAATTGGGGAACTGTTGTGAATAAAAGACAGTGGCGATCACAGAGCTTCGGCTCTCCTCTCCCAACCAGTCTGGTAAGCGTGGGGGTAGTAGATCAACTCCTCGCTCCGGGGAGAGGCCTCATCCATTAGTGGATTGAATATGACTGTGATTTATTATTTTAGTATATATATATATACACTCGCTTTGTTTCGCTGGGAGCGATGCCTCCAGACTCCCGTATAGGGATTCGCTCCCAACTTCCGTGCTTTTGAGAGGATGCGCCTACTTTATCTTAACAAAAATCTCCCTGCAGCACTATACCACCATGGTGTTCATCTGCACCCTCCCACGGAGAGCTGTGCCCCCAAAAGGGGAGGTTTACCCCATTTATTGTTACCTACTCTTGGTCATACACCTTCACGAAAATTTCGTTTCTCTTCCTTCAATGATTTGGAAATTGGGTTTTTGGGGCGGCCATCTTGGATCCAAGTTGACGACTTTTTGAAAGTTTTCTTATATTGTCGTGTCCTGCTTGTGATGATACACCTTCAAGTAAAATTTCATTTATTCAGTTCAAACGGTGTGCAAAATGGGATTTTGGGCGGTCATTTTGGATCCAAATGGCGACGGTTTCAACATTTCGTAATATTTTTTGAACTACTGGTAACAATACACCTTTATGCCAAATTTCCTATCTCTAGCTCAAACGATATGGAAAATATATTTCTTGCTTCCGCCATTTTACATCCAAGATGGCGTCTTTGAATTCATAGGGTAACATTTTCGTAATCAAACAGTGATGTTGTACCTCTATGCCAAATTTGATTTCAATAGCACCAGCGGTTTAGGCTGTGTATTCTATACAACATATAAATATATAGATATCGTACCGATCTCAATAGGTAGATTTTTCTCGAAATCTACCTAAAAATGTGCGGATGATGTCCCATATTTTCCCTATACTATTTCCCAGTAAAAATATTCAAATTGTTAAAATGGACAATCTAGCCTATTATCAGAAGCCTTATGTAATAAAATGAGTTGCATATTACATTTTAGTTACATATGCGTATGTAGAATTCTACACTCGTATAACACTTTTTCCCATTTCACAGATGAACAAACATAAGGAATTAGACTACTTGGGTTACTTGCGTCATCGACTACTTTGTCTTTTGATCTTAATATTTATATGCCAATGTAATGTTCCTGATATAGAGCTAGAATATTTATGTAATTACATATTCTGTTTACAGTTCTGTAGGACGCAAGAATATAGATATGTTCATGAATTGTAACATTAGTATCATTATATTTGAATTTTATTTTACATATTTTTACATATTCGTTCTACCTTGCATATTAATGTTGATTTTACATGAATCTACATATTTTGCAATTATTTTTCTGAACTTTGCTTACTGACGACATTAAAAATATCCCACGGTGGAGAGAGCGATTCAAGATTGTTAGCATTCACAGGGTATGCAAAACAACACCGACACAACGGCATTCCTGACATGTAAATAAGAAAGTATAGATCAAACGAGAGTGCACACATGCTTCATTTCGGTGTTACAGGCTGCCGAAAGTGTGGGCAAATCAACTCTAGAGCTTGATATTTCCAATAACATTCAGTAGAACTGAGACGCCAGAGTACCGTCAAAGACTTCAAACCTACTCTGTTCAAAAATGCATATTGCAAAGTTGTGTAATGGATACACAAGGGGTTCCCAAAGGAAATAGGAATTATCAGACATCATATGGAATAAATGTAGACTGAATTAAGCATGACATGGCTACTTACCCCAGTAAATATGCCCCATTGATAGTTGTGACGTGAAAAGGTCGTTTTCAACATACAAGTGTATCCTCTCTGATTCGCGGCAATATATAACCGTTGAAAATATGGCAAAATACGTGATAGTGAATTATCAAAATAATCACTAGTTCTACATTTTATGTATGAAAGGAAAAGCAAATGTTAATGTTTATTCATGCAATAAATATTTGGTTTATTTGGTATATAATATTTTACTAAAACTAGATTAAAATATGTCAAAATATCTTATAGTATACTGAGCATAAATGTGTTAGTGAGGTTAATTATTAATCATTTATGAAATCACCATTGTATGTAAGACTAGACAAACGAATGTAAACGTTTACCACTGCAATAAATATGGAATATTTTACGTAAACTGTATAGAAATATGACAGAAAATGCGCATCAAAGTGTTAGTGAGGAGAGTTATACAAAGGACTATTTTTTAGACCGCCGTTGTGTATATGAAAAGATAAATAAACCGTGAATGTTTATCCCTGCATTACATATTTGGTATATATGATACTACATATTTCCCTTAATTACATGTAATTTTACATATTTAATTAGTTTTTGTTACATTCTTATGTACATATCTCCCAATATGATAATACATAAAAATTCTAGCTCTACAGTGATGTGAATATACCGATGTATAAATAATGCACTATAGTGCCAGGCCTCCATATAATTGAGACATTTACATATGCGTTTTAAGCGTATTATGTACCTCCATATGGTTTTAAAAAGAAGCCACATGAAAATTCGCAAATTCAATTTTTGATAATGGTACACAGCTTGTAACTGGAGAACTGTTAATCTTTTTACTGCCAATAAACTTCAGTGATATATAAAGTAAACCTTTAAAACTTTTAGTACATAACGTAAATTATTTGGGGTATGGAAGATTAACACAAAGACATTTTAACGGATTTTAAGTTCTGGTGCAGATACTAGATTAATCCTTATAATATAATTACAACGTATCATTCACTTTTGATCACTTCACAAGCCTTCCTATTTTAATAAAGTACTCCATTGCAGCTTAGACTCTGCAGTGCACGATTAACAAGCGACTCCTATTGATTGGCCATTTTACCTTCTCTAAAATAATTAAACAGCCATTTTAATCGAGTAATAGGATTTAGGATTATAAAGATTGGACTCTGACTTCTGGGTCTTCGTACAGCCAGAAATAAACCGAACTTTGGCTACCATAGCAGTGTATGTGTAACGACTGATCTGCGGTTCCGCAGATGGATTAGCCGATGCATTATGACTAGTATAGCAGGCATCTGTTAAGGCCGCTTTCAATGATCAGACAGTCCTGTTGTGTTTTCAAGAATACTGTAACAGTCTATCTTGGTAATAAGATGGCACATCAAGAGCAACGAGTGAGTATCAAATTTTGTGTTAAACTGATAAGACATTTTCACTTGCTGGTAAGACAGTTAGTCTGCTACATCAAGCATACGGAGAGGCAATGTCACGGAACGAGGTTTACGAGTAGCACAAACGTATGCGATGTACGCTCTAAAGAAGGTTCCTGAAATGGTCTGTAGGATTGTTTTGACAAGTGGTATGAACGCTGGGTGAAGTATGTCGCTGACCAAGAGCATTGTTTTGTAGATGTGTTTTACAAAAGTTTGAGAAGGAGAAATGGCTATAGTCTTGCTGATGGCCATACTGACGACATTTATCAGCGTGTCTTAAGTTTCACCAAACATATGTACTGATCAATATTGTGGTCCTTTTTACACCAAAAGAGTGCTCGCTGAGGGACGTGATCATCGCTTAGTCACGAAAATTAAAATCAAAGAAATAAAAGCGTTTTTGAAAGGAAGTCGATTGATTTTATTATTTAGTAACAAAGTAAATATTGACATAAATGCACACAGATCATAATTTTTGTACCTTTAATTAAGTTTTTCTTCTAATTTATTAATATATTACAGAAATAAAAATAATAAATGTGATGAATACCTCATGCCAATTCAAGAATTTTATTTCTTTTCATGCCGTGGAATACATTTCTGTTCTTCAATAGTATAAGATCCTGCTCTCAAAATCTTCTTTTTATTGTTTTCTTTTTCCCATTGCTTTTTCTCCTAACGCATGGATAAACCTTTGCGTGACTATTGGGATCCCTGTTTTAATGTCCAAAAGCTTCAAACCATCAAATCCAAGTTTATGGCTGCTCAACTTTGCACTTACCGCATTCCGCCTCGCCATTAAAGCTTTTCCAAACGACATGTTTTGTTTCCAGTTGAGCCCCATTGCATAGGTTGTTTCTCCACTAAGGAGCTTTCGTTCACTTCCACAGGGGGATTTCAGGCAATAAAGTTCGACAATATTGATTACTTCAGTTCATTACATTCAAATGCTTCCCTCCAGTTTCTGAATATATATTCAAATGTACGAGTGAATATCTGTATGCGGCAAAGTTAACCAATAAAACTACAAATGTAAGATTTTAAACATAAGTTCTTTTACGAAAAGAAAGGAGCAAAAGTTAAAATACAATCATATGTAAATTCCAAATATAAATTCCATATGATAAGTATATAATTCTCTATCTGTTTCTATTCTACAAAGAAAATAAGTTTCATATGAACAAGGTTTTTCTGTTTGAAAAAATTATGCACCCTGATAACAGTTAATTAATACTATATATTAATGTTATTAGTATATCTGCTTGTGCGTGACTGGTATTTTAACCTGTCGGACCATGGCAGCTCTTCTTATTAATAAAGAAACGTGATCTGAATATGCTACTATTAAATTACTTCTGTATCTCGGAGGTAAACTCCACTATGTCACTTCCTTGGCAAACTTGACCTCAGTACATCGTTTTGTACATTTTAACATGCTTTTACTGGTGGTGTACGTACACAACTGTGCCATTGTCTTTTGTAGAAGAATTGGCATTATGATAGCAAACCATTATGCCACACAAAATGTGAAAGAGCGCGCTCAAACCAACAAATTTATGATAAGCTTGAATTTTGGAAAAGTGACATAGAATAGTTTACCTCCTTTGTACAGATTTAATAACACGGATTAGTGCTATTACTGCAACTAGGAAAATTTATTGCGTTAAAGGAAATGTAATACTAGACACACGCACCACAACGCTTTCAATCTTTTGTCTCGAAAGTATGAGATAGGCCAAGATCAGGTCACACATCATCTACCTATAGAATCAGGTCCCTCATCAATACATAGCCACCTTCCATCGCAACCTTTTTTTTTATACGTTTCATGAAATAAGCTTGAACGCTGTTCATCATATTGCACGCTAAAGTAGCACAGACCTTGATGATACGCAGATGTTGAACATTTCGAATTTTCACTTCGTAGGCCTTTGTTTTAAGATAATACCACAGGAACTAATCCAGCGGTGTTAGATCTGATGAACATGGCGGCCATTCTGCACGGACATGACGTCCGACCCAGCAGCCACTCGCGGATACAATCACCATAATGTGGGGACTCACTGTCGTGCTGTAAGTGAAAAATACTGCATCGTGATTAGAGACCTTTGGCATTAGTCATTCTTCCAATATCTGCAAATAGTTGCTTCAATGTACTAGAAGTGAAACATGGACCAATGATTTGTTGACCATTGATACCACACAATATTACACTTGATACTTTACATGGATCAATCCAATGTGAGTTAACATCTGGCCAATAACCTTCATTTTGTTTGTTCACTCCCGCATTGACGGAAAACTGAACCTCATCACGAACATGATTTTACTAATATTATCTGGGTTGACGTCATGTTACGCTAACATACATGTACAGAAAAGTTGTGTTCTATCGAGGACGTTTTGTGAAAAGTGGTTTTGGAGTTGAAGTTTTAAAGGATGGCATTTGTTTGCCTTTAATAATATATGTATGGTGCTATGAGTCAGATCAGGTTAAAGGGGAAATCATTGCAGTTCTTTTGTTGGGCTTTTCATAACCGCTCGGTCCAGACATTCGTGTTATTTTTTGCCATGACATGGTTATAACTTTTCAATGATAACAGATATCGTAAATCGGATTTCACCATTATGTTTCCTTCAATAACCTGCTAGCCCAGATGCATGTATCATATGAACCTATCCCATTTAAATGTTTGAGTCTAATCCTAGATGACGGATGGTGTTGACGATCATCCTGACAAATGTGCCCCCACTCGCATAGGACATTTACACCATGAAAATATTCCAGTCCTTTTTCGCCTGCTAGATAAATGGCCCGTTCCAGACTTATGGGACACCCTGTATATGCAACAGACCAATATGTTTTATTTTTCATTCCCTTTCACCAATTTTATTTTGGACACACAATACACTCAATATTTTCCTTCGATATATTTAGTTCTATTGAAACATAATATGAATTGTATTTCCGAACTTTTGTTTCTGTTCGTGCAAATGTCCCATTCATTGCTGGAACGATAAGCAATCTAGTCAGTAAAAACAGAACACTACTTTTTTGTTGGGGAGTGAGTGACAAATATCCAGATTCCTATAATTCAAACAATGCTTACGCATAAGTTTGTGGTTTCGATGTAATCTATTCTGGGATAATCAACGTTAGGAAAGTTAAGGAAAACATGAACTCACCCAGGTTTTTTTTTGTGGCTCGAAAAGCTTCCATGGCAGATATTATATGTAACGTGATAGATACATCCACTTGTAATTATAAGTTTGGTCTCTCCATTTCCTTCCTTATGTTTTTCTGTCACACAATATTTAGAAGAAACTATCTCAGTTGCGTGTTTGTGACGCATTTTGCGCTCTCCTGGATTCTAGTTTCTTTCCTCTCCTTTTCTTTTTCAATCCTTTTGTCTGCCCTCTTGTTTTTCTTTCTTCAAATTTTCAGGTTGTTTATTAACCCTCTTCTAAATGGATTTTATCCATTAACCTCAAATGAAGACAAAGCGGAGATTGTAGGGATTTATTTTTATAATTTCTCTTACATTTGACAAATTTAGTGTAGGTCTTACTGTAAAGTATTCTCCTTGTAGAGTTTAGGGGTCCAAGTTACATCTCATTATGAGAACAATGCATAAGATTTGTAAAAAATAGCAAATTAAAAATTCTTACTTCGAAACCTAGTTATCTCAAATCCTATAACCTAGCTACCGTAGACAAAACATAGAGTGTCAGTATCTTTGCGAGTGGCGCCGTATGTCAAAATGTGCACCTGTTCTGGCATCGGATGTAAATACGAGTTTGATTTGGACTCGACGGTAGTAGTAGGTAGGACCATGGTAAGACTCTTTCCTAGATACTACGTTTAGTGTTATAAAAACAATTGAGTATCTTGAGAAATTCGATGTTAGTATTATCGGTTTACTTAGTTAGTGGTGGTAGGTTACAGATATTCTAACCTTGTTCACGTTAAGCACTCCTGCTTAGTTGTTTCAATTAGTTTTTTTTGTCACACTAGAGTAATGTTGGCCTGGTTCCTTGAATTACGACTTGATCTTTCACCTTCGTCTGTACTTTTTCTTCTCATTGTATTTCATCTGCTAATCCCAGCTAAAGAAAGAAGGGATATTGTACGTAACCATTCTTATAAAAATACTACTTTCTCATACAAAATCCTATGTTTCGGTAAAATATAATTTTAAGAGATCTCGGAAGTACCAAATATCGTAACTTTAGTTTCTTCTACATATCATTATTCCTTTTAAAACTATATTAAATAAATATTCTTGAGTCATATTCAAATTCTGTTGAAAGATCGGTATGTAAGGAACTTTAAAAAAAAAAAAAAAAAAAAACAGGCGTAAGTAATAGTTGGAACTGCACGTGCAAACTTAGATCACGTTCATTAATAAACTGTGCCTCATTCATTTCTTTCAGTTGAATTGAACTGAGTTTATTAATGGTCTTTAGGTATCTGAGAGCGGGTTAGGATGTAAAAAGGAAGTTTAACCAGGGACTTGTTTCTAGGTACAATGGCGGCATTTGTATGGCATGACTGAGGTAATTGTTTGGAAATACCTCAGTCAGAGTAGGCGGAGGCTGGAAATGATCCAAGGACCTTTCAGTTACTAAGCCAACGATCTACCAACTGAATTGGGAGATATCCTTTCGTATCATCAGGAAAATGCTGTGTTAGTTCTTTAAATTACGACTACTCTCAACATTTTGTCTTCCTACTCTCAAGGATAGCGAAATGAAGTTAATGAGAAGAGATGATCTACTGCCAGAAAGCTCTATAAAATGTTGTAATGAAAAGATTCTATAATGTTTCAACTTGATCTTGTCGGAATGAATCGAGGTGCTTATACGGTTAGTTCTTTTAATCCAATATTGATTAGAGAAATTTATTTTTCAAGAACTTTACCATTTTCTGGTGCGTGTACAATTAACGTTAGTCTCAGAATATCTTTCTGAATTTTACCCCCTACCGTTACCAGATAAGAAAGATATGGAACAAAAGGGAAAATTAAAGAACAAGGGAAAGTTGAATCACTGGAATTACTAAGGAAAAGTAATTTATTTATAAAGAACAACACTATTAATAAATTTCGTTGAAGCATCGCCCCTGTAACCCACAAACTGAAATCCTAGGAACGATCCCAACAGCCGTCCAACCTGACTCAGGTTTCAGCAGGATTTCTTCTCAGTATGACTGGTAAATGCTGGGCGATACCAATTAACTAGGCCTTTCCTGACTATTTCTCCTTCACCCTGAGCCTGAGATGTCTAAATAAATTCAAATTCACAAACTGTAACTAAACTTGGAAAGGAGAATGAATATCTCCCGACATGGTCCGCAGGTACCATTCACCGTTACGTCATTCCTTGGAGCAGTTGTGTTATTTCCTTAGAAGAATATCGGCATTCAACTACGCAACTGGGATGCTTCCGTGCATTCCTCATACGTAATAAGCATATTTCGACATCAAAGTTTTGCATCTGCCTTTTTCTGCCTTTCAGAATGATTAAAAAAAAACGTGAAGAAAATATTACCATTCAGAGAATCAAACTAATGGTAGGTTAGTTTTTGTGCTGAGCGCTTCAGGTTTGGTACATAACCGTATCGTGGAAGTATTATTGCCCAAATATTCGACTTAGAATACATATGAAATATCTATCTTATAGATTGTTGATTTGTACTTTTCGTCATGTATGGTTTTTAGATGGACAGCACGAAAAAAAAATCTTTAGAGAAGTATTGTTTCTGTTGTAAAC
Organism: Lepisma saccharinum; assembly: GCA_022664845.1. Lineage (NCBI taxonomy): Eukaryota > Metazoa > Arthropoda > Insecta > Zygentoma > Lepismatidae > Lepisma > Lepisma saccharinum. The sequence continues at coordinate 55,421 of JAGDQP010000042.1, forward strand.
ACGTTTTATGAATCAACAACAACAGCTTTCACATGAACAACAATGATTTTTTTTGGTGTGTAACCATGTCTCCGTCTCTACTCACCTTCTGCTATTCTGTTGTGTGTGAGTGTATATTCCCTGGAGTAGCATCAAATATTCACCAGAAGAGTCGCTTCGCCTAAACAGGAGTATTAAAAAAGTTGCTCCCAAAACAAAACAACGATCGTGGAGAGTAAAAAAAGGAAAGAAAGAATAAACCTTTCCGTGGTGATGCGTGACCGCTTAGCTGTGTTTTATTACAGGTTTTTAGCTCTCCCTGGAGCTGTACTAGAGCAATATCAGGGCAGAGCGCACACACACACATACATAGAGAGAGAGAGAGAGAGAGAGAGAGAGAAATTGAGCACAAGGGAAATGGGTTAGATGGGGGAAGGTGACTGAACATTAGATGCAGTTTTCCATTAATTTTTGCCTGAGCACGGAAGACAACAGCCATTTGCGAAACCGAAAAATAAAAAAAGGAGACAAGACACTTTTTTCATACTGAACTTTTAGTATTTGTAATATTGCATGATAATCAATCTTCTATATTCAGCTACAAGTTCAATCTATGACTTGGGCTTTGATTCATTACTTTTGTGGTTTCCCCCTTACATTTTCCCTTTTGTATTCCGTTTATGCAAAATAAAGGGACGGCATTTATAACGCATTTTATTACTTCTTTGTCTGTAAGCATTTTATTTTTAGAGGTTTGTTCTCTGGATTTGCTTCTGCACTTTTTTTCTTTCACTATCTGATATTAGAAGGCAGAATGGGAAATGTGAAAAGAACATCACTGAATGTACCTGAACCAAGAATCGACCTTATAACTATAATACAATTGGTTTTAATTAGGTCATAATTTAATTAATTAGTTCCTCCTTTCTTCAAATGCCACTTACCAATTTATCGACTAATATACCAATATGTATCTCTTAGACCAGTATCGTTCCTCCCGCTTTAATTAATTCGGCTGGGAGACTGTTAATTCCATGTTATTTAAAGCTTATCAATTTCTTTATTGTAATTTTGACTTCAATCTCGCTATATTCAGGTATCCACAGTTCTTCTGTGTATATTTTAACTTATTTTGTTCACCGGTGTGTACGTTAAGGAACTTGTCGAATTAGCGTTTCAAAACATCGCAAATTTTACTTGGATCACGCTAAAGATCTTTACTTTGACTTCTAATCATATCTATCATCAGCTGGTATTCTTTTCGTAACGATTTTACCCTTTTGTGTAGACCATTAACTTGTTTGCCTGAACTTTTTCCCTGTATTTCTACGTCAAATATTTTCAGTTTTAGTTTCTAAACCCTCGTGTGGTGCTATGGTTCTCGTTACTGCGGTAGTTTTCATATGCTTTTGTTTTATTGGTTAGCCATTTCTATCTTACTTGCTAGATTTCGAAAATATTTCTGATTTCGAGTTAGTAATCTGCTTTTACTCTCGGATATTCTCTTCATTTGACATCGAATTTCAGTTGTTGGATCATTTTGCTTTTTCCATTAACGATTTTCCCATTCATATTCACCATTTTCTTACTTTCGAGATTTAAATTGATCTGAACTTGAATGTAATTTTTAAGACCTTTAGGTAAGTAATGAATGATGCTGGATAAAACTTAGGCCAGATGGATGATCATTGATCATGGATGAAATAATGGAATTAAGAAAGTTGGAGGAAACGGGAGAATCCCGAGAAAAATCACATACACGGTGTTTGTCCACCACAAAGTCCTAATGGCGTGAGCAGGTATCGAACCGAGACCACCAAGCAAAAGAGGCGAACGCTTTACAATTGAGCCACCGCCGCACTATAGATTACAATTGATGGACAGTTTTATTTTCCTCTCACCATCCATTATGTTGGTACGTCTTCATCTATCTATTAGTACGTGATCGATCTTTGTTTGTCATCCAGAGATATCCATATATATACAGTATATACCATTGTTAATTTTTACGTTGTGAAGACTGAATTTGCCCATGTTAGGTTTAAAACCCTGACTATGTTTGCGTTTAAATCTCTCAACACAATTTTCTTCGTCTCATCATCTTTCTATCTTATCGTAAAACGTATCTTTGTCTTCATCATTGGAGTTGGGTTGGAAAATGAACATTTCTTAAAACCGTGCTGTACCATTGAGTTCGTATTGTAAGCCAGTCTTTCGTTCATAAACTCTATGTTCTGAACCACCGGAGGACAAGTTTTCGTAAGAGATCCTTGTCCAAAATTGTATGACTGAGTTGAAATCCTTACCCAAAATTGTATGACTGAGCTCCTTTGTAGTAAGAAGCGTATTTGCCCTGTCGAATGCTATGACTTCTAGAACCAGTTTAACAAAGATGTGCGAACATGTATCATAATATTGTCAGACGTTAGGCTGATTTGGCATTCTCACCCGAAGTTACCTGCATATTTTAAGCCTATTGTATAAATTAGTTACAACCAATTACTACTATACCTGTGATATAGATGAAAGTTTCTCAGCGATACCAAATCTTAAAACATTCTTCTTAAGATAGTATGACACTCTCAGTGAAAACATATAAATCAGAATAGTATTCAATTTTTTTCACTGTGTTTAATACTAGAACCTGGAACGAAATTTGAAGAATCATTAAATATTCCAACTTGCTATTATTATTATTATTCAAACTTCTCAACACACTAATCGCAATGCTATTTGACATACTACATACGTCAGAGCAAGACTCACTGATGTCTTCCTCTAACTTACACTATATTTCACATTGATATTTTTCCTTCTTGTGTTAGGACGTAAAAGCAGTTAATAGTTTCTCTTGGTGGTATGTTTTCACTTGAATTTGAGTTTAATTTTTAGTCCTGAACAGGTGAGCCATAGAGTTAGTTAGGTAACTTTAGCTCAGTTCGGATGGATGATAATGAGATGATAGGTGCAATGACGAAAGTTGGAGGAAACGACAGATCCCAGAGAAAACCCAAGCACACGATGTTTGTCCACTACAAAACCCACATGGCATGAGCAGGGATTGATTTGACGACACCAAACACTAGAAGTGAGCGCTCTACCATTGAGCCAATGTGACCCATAGGTATGTTTTCATGTTTGTCGTATTACATTTTATATTCTTTTATTTTATTTTTCCGAAATTTATAATCGCGAATCAGTGATTTATATTCTGTAAAGTTAATAAAGAATTATTAATTGGGTGAACGGAAAAAATCTTATGCCTTAAAAGAAAACTAAATGAAATGAAATCAAATCGTTCCATTTGAGGGTCCTAGTGCAATTAGTAAATATTGATAATCAATGCTAATAATATTTTGGCGAAACCGTTCGACAGCCATGGTTTGTCGGGGAAAAGTCAAAATTGGAGTAGAACAAGTAAATTTCAGGTAAGATCATCCAACCATGTCCTTGTAGTTATCTGACAGATCCGCCACTATGGAAACGTAACGGCATTTCATCTGATAATCGAAGGCGGTGAACAATGGTTTTGAATTGAGAATTAATCACCTAACTCAAGATTCTTGAGATGAGCTATAGACGTAAGTTCTTTTAACAATTTTCTGATTTGTGGTTTAATAAATATTTCCCTGCCTTAGCTTTTCCTCACTCAACTTAGAGAACTTTTCCCATGTGACACTAAAGGCCTAGTCTCCTTATGCAGCAAGAACACATTTCAGCAAGCTAAAGTTTATATGAAACGGGAGGAAATATTTTACTAGGTTCTGCCACAGGTTATTTTTGACGATTTCATTTACAACTTATAATGAGTATCCTTTACAAACGATCCTTTGACTTTGTAGAGCTTCTTGATGACGTGGGAATACCATCAGACACGAAAAACAGAATTCAGTGAACTCATCCTGGAAATCTAGTAGACGTTCGAGAACTTTTAAATCGTAGCAAATGTGCGATTCGTATCCATATATTTAAATTCCTGCAGCAGAAAAGTTGATATTTCTTAACTTCATTGATTTATTTCTATTTAAATTACACCCAAATAAGAATTTTAACCTGAGTAGTCATTGAATGTTGTAGTTATTTTACGTAACAAGGGATCATAAAGGGTAAATTAAAAGATTCTAAAAGAATTTTAAGACCTTAGGTGATATAATATTTCTGAAGGCAAATTCTGAATCTGCAGACAAAAGAGGACATATGTTGCATATTACAAGACTGTATAATTGCAAAAACAGTATTTAAAAGAAGATGCGGAACGGCTGCTGAGTGGTGCAATTAATATAATATTTTCATTGGTAGAGAAAAATATGTGGACACCTAAAATTATAGATATGAATTAATATAATCATGAGATACACAAGCCAAATTGGACATTACCTAATTGGAAAATGATTCATATATACTATCTATATAATAGTTTTTTAAATTCGTATTACATTCCAGTTTGTGTAACTTCTTTATGTTTCATTGCATTCCTGAGAAACTTCAAGTACCAAATTACTCGCCTAACTCTCCGTGAACGTTGTCTGTATACCAAGCAGCTCCTAAGTAGTTCCGGGATGTTCTCAGTATAAATGAATTTATGTTTATAGAACAATTCGAACACGGATATTCTGCCTTGTTTTTTTCCCAAGGGCTCGAGAGAACTGAAAGATAATGTCGAGTTGTCTGTAGTTGGGAGGAGTTCCCGGTGCTGAAATTCGTATTAGGTTGTAGAAACATTTTCGTGTTCTTCTTACACAATCACCATTATTCGTGTATATGTTACTATCAGTATAAAAACCCTTTTGGGGTAAAGGGAAAAGTGACGCAAATATTCTACTCACAAAAAAGTGGTATCCATTTTGCGAGTTATTTTCTTTGTGTCACTATGGCAGAATTATTTCCTAAGTAATAAAATTAAGAGATTTAGTATCCTCCCTTCTCCCATAGTGACACCAAGATAATAACTCGCAAAATAGATAACACTTCTTTTGTGAGTAGAATTCTTGCGTCACTCTTCCCTTTACCTCGAAAGGTTTTTTTTATACTGGTATCACTTATTTCGTAAGGCTGTCTGTTACAAAAAGTACATAGTATTCATAGAAAAGGTCAATTTTGGACCATGGTAGGCTCCGTATCTCGAAAACGGTAACTCCTATAAAAATAAGTTTCGATCTGCCCCAACTTGTTGGAATCTGCAATTGACCCCCAAAACCCTCCGGTACCACCCATTTGGGCTAAAACAAAAACACAGACAGAATGACAGACACGCGTTTCTATAATTTGTGAAATTTCTGTGATTCGGCTATCAAAATTCGTAACTTTTGAACCTCTTCACCGATTTTGACGTGTGATACATAGGTTCAAAGCTATTGAATCGTAGATTAAAATTCCCCATGTTTCGGTAACCTATATGGTCTGGGATCAGTGTTATCAACAAAAATGTGATTTTTTAATTATTTTTCGCACTGCTTTAGGGGGCCCTTGTTAGTTCCTACCGAACTACTTTTTTCTGTCTTAGTATGGCAAAGAACTTTCAAATTCAAGGTCAAGCATCAAAATCGGGCTTATAGTTCGCTACATCCAAAAACTAGCTATATACAAGAGTGTCGCTAACAGACTTATTTGTCAGCGTCACTCAAAGAACTACCCTTCTTCATGATGTGAATGGATACACCTGAGAAACGTTCCAATTACACACAACCCCCCCCCCCCCCCGCGAAAAAACGAAACGCAGCATCCCTGTTCAAATGGCCCTATAAACAGAAACGAAATTACAATTCACCTGTACTGAGAATATCTCACACTATGCCATCAGCTGACTTGTTACAAGTAAACAGTACTATCGTCGCACGGAGAAAATAATACCCCTTTTGTGGATAATTTCTGGACTTTTCTCTTGCTTAAGTGTCGGTCACAATCGTTCCTTCTGGTCTGTATATTGAGTTAGAGAAATACAGTTCGGCACTGGTGAAAGCCGTAAATTAAAAAAAAAAAAATGTAAAATTACAACTTTTGAAATAAACTAAGAACACATACCTTCCAAATTTTCTACCACCGAGAGTGTAAAATTTGCAGGGCTTGCTCGAGCGGTGTTCGAACTGTTGCCCCGAACAGGGTGCCAACGATTTCTGGAGCGAGTGTTTCGAAACGGGTAGTATAGTATAGCGCAAAAAAATTGAGAAACATGGTTTTATTTTTATTTAACTTCGTTAGTTGTTTGTTTCTTCATCTATTGCAAATTTTCGAAGCAAATTTTTATTATTAAAAATTTCAAATTAGCAGTAGGATCATTATGTTGGTATATTTCACTAATTACGCTATTTTTTATGCTAAAACAAACTCTAAATATGAATTTATTCTTACTACGCAATAATTAACTACTTCAAAAATACTCACGCTCTAGGTTAAATTAATTAGTAAGCCGGAATGGAGGCGCCACAAATGCTGAGTTGAGTTGTTTCGAGACTTATGTATTGGCACATCAGTGAAATTGCTGAAATTGCTATTGTATGAGTTCGGAAAATTAAACTACTATTTGTGAGGGCGCATCAAAAATTTGGAACAGAGCGGATTTACTCACAGGCGGGTCTGAAATGTTGTGAGTAAAATTAAGTTACTGCATGTAGAGTCCAAGACAAGACAGACTTTTGCCCAACCTTCACTGCCATGGAGTCAGCAAAAAGCGAATGGCACAACTTGGCCGAATTATTAATACAATAAAACTTGTGCGTAGTTGTGTGATTCAAATTTGACGAAAGACCATTTCACACAGTTTCCCAGAGCTCACGTGAACTGTAACTTTAAGTCTTATCCCGAAAAGTTAGCTCTTGTAACATGTTAATAACAATTCAAATAACGTTAAACAGACACATACAATCATTTATCGTTTATTATTAGTACTAAATAATTGAATGACGCATAATCAAGCAACTAAAATGCACACTCCTCTACGCAATAGTAACAAAGTAGAAAATAGTTTAAACTTTGACACCATATTAGTAAACGTATGCCACAAGAACAAAAACACATGTGCATTCTTTTCCGTAGTATAAAGGAAAATATTATATCTTTGAACATTTCGACAGATGCTTAATTCTAGTCATTTCCTTATTTCTCCATTTCACCTTACCTTTATCCCGTTCTTTCTATCTCATATATATATATATATATATATATATATATATATATATATATTGTTCTACATTTGCAATCAATTCCAATCTTGAGAAAGAAGCCTCCGGTGTGTAGTTAGGTTTTGCAGCTTTCAATAGACCCTTGCCTACTATTTCTCTCTCTCTTATTTCTTATCTGTGTCTTTCTCTCTCTCTCTCTTCATGCCCATATTTTCTATTGATCTTCACGTGGTGAAGCTAGCACTGGAAATCCAGCATCATGCGCAAGGAACCGGAAATATTCGTCTCCTTCGTAGCGGAACCAAATAATGGTGGTGCCAAGAAGTGAAATCAAACGGCATAAGATGAAAACGAAGAAAAAGAAAAAAAATGATGATGAAGAAGAAATGTCTGGGGATATTTTTGGATTTCGGAAAATATTTTCCTTTCAAACCCTCTTCTCCTTCACCCTCTTAGTTTCAGAAATGAAAAAAAAAAAATAGCTTTCAAACAGTGTGTTCGTTTTGCTTTTCTTTTGATTTCCGAACACATTTAAAACAACATAACCGTGAAAACACACTTAATTAATCTGTATTTGAACCAGAAATTCAATTTACTTGTTGATATAACAGTCTGTGCACTAACTAACTTAAATGGGGTACCCATAAAATAAAATGAGCAGTTGTACCGTATCTAATGGTAGAACTAGTTAATTCAAAAAGTGCAGATTTCGTAATACATGATATGGGAAGGCCATAAAAGTCATACGAAGTCCACACGGTATTTTGGTCTTCCCAGAAAGCGCAGGCCTTTGGACTGATATGCTTTATTTTGCTCGCTGCATCTAATCTATTAACTTTTGGAGTCAACCAGTTCACTCGACTATTTCAACCATTAAACTTCTTCAATGTCTCATCACAGAATGGCATCATGACTGTTATTCCTTTAAGTTCAAATAGTTTTACGATAAAAGATAACTTCAGTATGGAAGATGATTAAGATTCTTTCCACTCACGACTTTCCAACTGAGAATTGAATGTTACAAAACCTTTAACCATAGCCCGGCATTATCCTTTACATCTATTCTACTCGTGAGGGAGAGAAGATCAAAGATAGTAATTCTGGTCTTATTTAAAGTACTAATCCTTCATTTCTTGTTATCACTAACAAAACGAAGATGTAATTAGGCCAGTACGAAAGTGATGTCCACATAACTCAAACCTACTAGTCCTTTAGAATGTTCAAGTTGCAGTATGATACCTTCAATAGTATTTCAAATAGACTACGCTATCACAGTTTTTAATTAACAAATTTATTATAGTGTGGGCCTGAGGCAAAGTTGCCTAAAGGCCTTAAATAAAATTCAATTTATTATAGATAGCAATCAAGCTTAACCGCTTCTTAGGTAGAATTGAGAGAAGAGATCTAACTTGGCAATGCAAACTTTTGTGAGTCGGCCGGAGTGATCACTATCCCTAACCTTATATCGCTGTTAAATTTTGCTTTTAAAGTTAGAATTTCATTAAAATAAACATTAAACAATAAACATAAATGTAATGTTCTTCACAGATTTGTAAAACATTAATTGATAATAGGGCAAATATTTAGGAAAGGGACAATGCAATGAGAGACTTAACTAGTTTCTACAATAATATTGTTTTCTCGAATAAAATACTATTATAATCTTTTATCATTGATTTGAATTGAACTGAATGTATGGTCTTAGGCATTTTTGGTTCAGGTCGTTCTATTGTAAACTTTGGTAAACTTTATTTTTATATGGGCCAGTTTAGTAACTTTGGACTTCGGCCCGTCACGATTTGACTTTAGCTGTTAAGTGTTAAAATCCACACCCATGCCCCTGCCGGGACTCGAACCCGGGACCGTTGAGTCGATAGCCTACCGCCGCAGACCGCTCAACCACCCGGCCGGCTCCGTTCTATTGTCCTGTTATAGTTGAGATATCAACAAAGTTTATAATGGTTGTAGTAACTAATCATCTTTCGTTATTTCATTTCATATTATTGTGATATATTGATCACAAAACAGCAATATTTTATTCATAACCAAACTATCATTGCAGTCTTAAACATATTGTGTGTTCTGTTTTAAAGAGCCTGTTTCAAAACACCACTTAAGTGCCTTTTTATGTAATTTTACAGGAGAAACGAGAAACTGATAGTGCTATAGTTTCTCTTTGAATGAGGAACTATATATTTCAGCGGTATACGCAATTTATGGTTATACAAAAAACATGCCAAGACGTAAACAAAAATTGCTAGGGTTTAGGCCTAAACAACGTTATAAAACTTTATTTTCTTGCAGAATCCACTTAAGTCACAATATTTTACAAAACCAATGTACTGCACAATAATGAATATAATTTTTTATGCATTTCTCGCATCGAAAAATTCTTATAATGGATTATAATTTTTATAATTCATTATTTACTATCATTTAGTATTCATTGTTTATTGATTATTATATTACATTGGAAAAATACTTTAAAACAACAACCTACAGAAATCCATTATAAAAACTTTGGTAAACTTCATTTTATATCGGCCAGTCTAGTAACTTTTGACTTCGGCCCGTTACGATTCGACCTTATACACCAAGTTAAAACCCACAAACATCCATACCCCTGCCGGGATTCAAACCCAGGATCATCGAGTCTTTGGCCGAACGCCTTAGACCGCAGAGTTACCCGGTCGGGAGAAAACCATTATATAATTTTTTAAAATATTTTACGACTTTATAAGTGATTTCTTTTTAAAAAAATTACAAATTGCAATTTTATTGTCAATAACAATATTCACACCCAATGTAATAACGAACAAAAAGTATGTCTTTATGACATGAAGGTTTTTACAACAGTATTAAGTATACGAAATGTTCTTCAAAATCTTCGTATATGAGTTCCTCATCAATTTCTGTGCTTTCACTACTTACTGCTTTTTCATAGAATGCTATATCGTCATCACTGAGATCTAGAAATTTTAACAGCCTGTTTACGTCTTCTCAGGACTTATACAGATTATACTGGGAACATTCGAAAGATTTCTAAGGCTAGGGACGTTTCTAAGGTTCCTCTTCAAAACAGAGGAGTAGAAGTTTAACAATAAACAACAATCAGAGATTTAGTAACAGCCAAAGATTACACTTTCAATATAGTCAAATAATGCCGACGTGACTTATGGAGATTTTGGAATTAATATTTTAAACGACTTAGGTAATTATTGAAAAAAAATGTGACTCTTTCCTTTTAATTTCAACATGATTTATTGCAGTTTTGAATATTATTTTAGTCAGGCATATGTACCTTGTCCTAACAAGAAAAAATAGCATAAAACCGAAAACAGTTAAAAATGACTCCTCAGATATACTTCAAAGCTGCTGAATATTTGGGCGTTTTCACAAAGTCTGGTGTCTACAAAGAAAGTGATGTAGCAAAATCTTAATTGAAGCTACTTTTATTTTGTGGCAACACAAATTGTTCGTGTTTTGTTTTATCTCCATAACAGAGCGTTAGTGTCAGAGATGGAATCAATGAAGGCAACAAATATTCTTGCTCGATATAAAAAGTTTGAAGATATAGAACGTTTAGAAATGATAAATTATTTAACAGAATACGAAAACAAAATGTTGGGGAAACAATATTAAGGCTGATACGGATTTCTAACATAATGTGCAAAATGGCGGTACCCCAGTTTTTATTAAGTTTATAAGATGACATTTTATATTCCCTGTGATTGGCACGCTCTGCTTGATTGGATATTTTGGAGGATCGAGAAAGATTAATGCCATAAGGAAGAAATTCCTTTTCTTCCCTTTCTTCAACAATACATTATTATATTAAAGAGGCATGTAACTGCCAAATGATTGGCCAAGATTGTAAAATGAAAATAAAATAACTTTAAGAAAGTTTCCAGTATTAAATTGTATGTAGCTATTTCAAAATACAAAGGCTAAATTTATAAAAGTAAAACTAAAAATGGCAAGACGAAAGTACTCTTTTATTTCTGATCCCCTTACTTTGTATGAAGCTTTGACTGTGAGGCTTTACAGAAGAACTTCAAAGACTAGAAAATAATTGGGATACCAGAATAATGTGCAACAAGGAACAATGTTACCTTCGATATAAAAAAGAAACGCAAAATATTTCATTAAAAAATATGAAATATTTTGAATTTCAAATCCTCTTATATATTTTATGCACAAAGCATCTCGTTATTGAAGAGAATATAACAGAAAACCTAAATAAATAAATCGAGCTACACTACACGTGGGACTTTATGTAAATATAGTTTCTTTATGTTGAATATATGTTTTAATATTATTGGAATTTGAAAATTTCTTGCATTGTTTTACTAGAGATTTTATATTCTTTAGCTTTGATAGTTGAGGAAAGCTGATACAATTATTCCTTAAACCTGGGCACTATTGGTTCAGAAGCTTTATAGACAATTTCTGGCTCACAAGGAGCCTGTAATGAGGTCATATAGAAATCTACCCTGAAATTTGATTAGGAGAATTTACGTAATATAGGAAAGTAAAATAAGAAAAATAAGCTGACAATATTAACTGCAAGGTACCGAGATAGCAGTTGGAATATTGGTCGAAGTGTACGAAAGGTGTATTTTTTATGATTTAATCGATATCTGAACTCCCCGAAATTCAGATTTATTTTTTATAAAATCCATACTATTTTCCGTATCTTACAAAAAAAAATAATAGGGGTCCAGATACCATAAACACATCCCTGACGAGGTGTGCTGCGGTGTGCGAGGTGACACTACAACTTGGGAGTGTTTCATTACAGGATGAAAGTGAAGCAGTAGTTACTTCTGTTGATTGAATCATAATAAATACACTCGCTTTATCCTGCTGGAATGTGGTCCTCGGCAGGGCCAGAACTAAAGGGACCACAACACATTGTCGATGTACCTTTGGCTTGTCACATATCCGTCAATACATAGTAGGCACAAACGGACACGGAATCCAATGTCATTCTACACCATGAAACGCAGGCGTCTCCGAGCCTAGTGCAATGGTACCGCCAGATACGGATGCGACCATCATGATGTTGCAGACAAAAGCGGGATAGGTCTGAAGAGAGCATGTCCTGCCATTCGGCTCTCCATGAGCGACGTTCGCGAACCCACTGTATTCGCCCATACCTATGCTGTGCAATCAGCGGAAGCAGCAGCAATGTGCGTCGTGCAAATATACCCTGCTCTACCAGACGACGTAGCACTGTTCACGATTTGCAACATCCCCCAGTGCTTGCGCCAATATTAGTGATATGGTTGTTTGATCTGCCAGAGTAATACGCGGTACGCACAAGCCTCGGGATATGGCTTTGCATAGTGCCTTGGTGGAATCACCGCATCCATACGCGGTGCACTGCGGACGCAGTGCGTCCAATACGGACACCATTGTCGCGAAGGATAAATCACACTCGCGATATGCCACAATTCGTACGCGATCAAAGTTGGAAACCTGCTGGCAGGGCTAATAGCATTCGACGAAGAGGCATATTTCAACCATATACACAAACTCATGTCACACTAACAGTCGTCTACCACTGTTCCGTGGGCATAGTTTAACAGGGAATAAAAAATGTTAACAATTTTAGTATTTTCGAATATTCTTTAGCAAAATTTCAGTAATTAGCAATTTAATAATAATAATCTCCTACTCTTCAGTTTGTCAAAAGCAATATATTAAACCATGGATGTGATCGATTAGAGAGGTCCGTATGTTTTCAAGGATATCGGTCTTCTTAAAAGACTAACAAGCTTCTTTTTAACAGTTGCTAATCGGTACGTACCGGCGTTGATAAGAAGTATTCAAATGGTGAAAAAAATCCACTACTACTCTAACTAGTAAAGGAGCCAGAAGGACCCCACATGTATCCCCCCCTGATCCTTTGGGACCAGTTATTTCCTATTGCTCATGATCTAAATAAAATTTGTATCGGCGTTCTCCTCTAAAAAATAAAACTGACCTTAGCCCACATTAGTGGCCATTTTTGACCGAAAGGTGGTCAAAGACGCGTATTTTAGAATTAATTCCTATGCTCCTCCAGGTTTTCATAGAATTAACATTACTTAAAATTTGAAAATGAATATTTTTAAAAACAAAGTACCATTTAGCACAAAAAATGACCGTCATTTTAGATTTAATAATTTTTGTATATACGTCGCTACAAATTTGGAATTCATAAAATCCTTTTCTGAAGGAAATGATTCATTTGTGTATAAAGTTAAGAAATAATTTCATTTGATACTTATATGACCCCAGTAGTACACACGTTGATTAAACGTTATATACAACCGTTATAAAGGTGACATTAAACGGCTTTATCAACGTTTAATCAACGTGTGTACTAGTGGGGGACCTGCTTTATAAACCTTCAATTTTTAGTAACGCCTTTCACCCCAACTTGGGGGTGAGTGTTATTGTGTAATAACCATTTTTTTGGACCAACATAGGTAATACAGTGCCGAGTTTGAAGTTTGAGTGAGTTTAAATCCTATTTCTCTCAACGCGTTAAAAAAGTCAAGAAAAGCATTTAAATAATTTTCGACCAAAAGTGGTCGTTATTTTGGTTTCTAAGCTGTTTTAACCTTACTGTAAATACCATATATATCCCAACGTACACCCTTAATAAGTCTTCAGACACTTTACCTGAATATAAGTTCACCATAGCACCAGTCAATCTCGCGAAGAACAGCACAGCTGTTTTGCGGAGAGTGGAATGGAATATGAGAGAGGAGCTCACCAGCAACTAAATACAATTAGTACCAAAGTTGAAAGAAGAGTGGAAATTCACGTTGGAAGAGTGCAAAATCCCCTTTGATTCAGAGGCCACGAAGGAAGTGGTCTAAACCAGCCAAGATTGCGTATTCGATTTCTTGAAGAGGAAGCTACAAGCAAGGAACAAGACTCCTAAAACGAATCGCCTACTCCATGGAGGAAAAGAACACTCAAGAGTGTCAAGCGGACACCGTCATCCAAACGTTCCAGGACGGACACCATAAAAGACCTGTTGGAAATCTTAACAAAACAAAGGAATCTGTGCATACAAGAGACTGATGAACTTGAAACAATGCCTAACACAAGTAGCTTTCACACAAAATAATTGATGATTTATAATATTTAACAAGAAAATACCCAACATACTAAAACATGTAAGTACAAATCAGAGACCTGGCACAGGCAAACACGAAAATGGCCGTTTTAGGACTTAAATCAATGAGTATACCGAAGATAGAAAAGATAAGTAGGGAAATACACGAGATATAAACAAGTAAGTTTATGACTTGAAGAATGTATTACAGAATTCAGAGAAGCTGGATACTATAAAAGAAACTGAAGGCTTAATAGGGAACCTCAATACCAAGAAAGGAAATGACCACACCACAATTAATGTATTAAAGATAAAGTTAAAACATTTAAGCCAAGCGAATAATTGAAGAAAGTCTAAGACCAATCAGTGAAACAAATGAATCTGATAGTAGAATTTAAAGCGATAAAATAGAAAACGAATAGACTAGCACAGAAATCCAGCAAAGGAGTCTATAGGAACCTACTTGGTGGACAATGTAAAAATGATGTAAACATCCATACAAAAACAAATTAATGCTTGTTATTATATATAGTAAAGAGATACTTAACAGGAGGTGTAAACATAATGTACACAATATGAAAGGAGATAAAATATGTCCTACATAGTGAGCAAGAACAATCAATTGACAAGAACACAGAATACCTGTATACACATACTCTATACTCAAAGTGGTGTTTTTTCTCTATAGTCATCAATGAGATAACAGATGTAAGTGGAGACGTTCTGAAACTGGAGATCATGTTAGTTGAAATGAATGGAAGCCAAGTCTCACTCAACACTATGAAACATACAGATTTTGGACGTGTTTAACTGTTTGATAGCAAAGGGATAAAATGAATATTATATTTGTTGCTGTTTGCAGTCAGTGAACTGTATCATAGCACATCTAAACTTCTACCCATTTTTTTCCTATCCTGCATTGCACCCTTGTTTCTTATTGTTAGGTACATTTGACATGAATGTCTGGGACATACGATGGGGAGGAAGGGGGATTTTCGGTCTACTATAAATACCGGTGTTCCTAACTGCTATCCTTTTCTTTAAAAGCTCAGGTGTTTTCGTAAATTTTTTATTTCTGCTTCCAAAGATTAGGCACAATAGAACCAAAAGACGTTAGTTACATCGTTAGAATCTGATTTCCATGCACTTTCTAACGAGGTATGATCCATCATAATTAGAAGCCAGACCAAGCTCTTGAAAGTTAATTTCTACGATTATCATGATTTTCCTGGCCGGCGCCTAAGGGTTAAGCTTTTTTTCTGTTTACTGGAGAAAGCAAGCGTAGGAGGATTGGGGACTTACGTTAATCAGCATCATAAACTGTACGATTGAGCCAAATCTTAGTATTTGATCGTGGGTAAAAACCTATTTTTACTGGACTAACAGTATAATTTTGCAATGCGACATTGAAACTCGAATCACAAAGGTTTCGGCTCCTAAATGTCTGTAGATGCCATATTGAACGTTTGAAAGAAAAAGAAAACACATGTTACTGATTACATCTATAACTGAAAATTTTTGAATAAAAAGTATTCGTTAATGTTAAACAACAAATGCTTAAAATTTACGTGTTTTTTTCACTTGTGTCCTCCTGGTTTCCTAAAGTTGCGTATAGCTTTTACTGGTCCGAAATATAAAAAAATTGAAAAGTATTGTATATCCTTCTTGGAATAACTGAAAATTATTTCAAGTGTTGCCATCTAAAATTTTCATATGTATAATATTTCTACAAATACTGAAACACTTATTCATGTATTAAGTTCTTTCTCACTTCCATATTAGTAACCAATGACAATTCCAAACAAGAAAGAAAAACAAGCAAAGACATTTACGTTAAGGATAAAACAATTTCACACGTTGCAAGAATTCATTTTCAACGATGATTTAATGATTGAAAGTTTCAAATAATATCCATGAATATTCTCTAAACAGAATAAAAAGGTTTTTAAAGATTCGAAGCAACTCAGTTTACTTCCCTATTTTTCGCTCACCACTTTACTTCCACCAAAACATCCACATTCCTGCTATTCCAATCCATTTTCTTCCGCGCGGGTTCCGTCGTTCCTTGGGGAAGAAGAAGCTTGTTATAACATCCGAAAACTAATCTTTCCTGCTTTTCCTGGTTTAAATTAGACTTTAAGTGGAGAATTGACGAAATTAGACCTTGTTAAGTAAAATGATTTGCTAATCTTGCTGTTTTCTCGAAATAGCACCCCTCCTCTCACGCACAGACAAAATACAGAATGATTGTAAGGCTGGATATTTAAATATATAAATATACATATACATATACATATGTGTGTGTGTGTGTGTGTGTGTGTGTTTGAACGTATATTCATGTAAATTATTTTCAGTCAGCGCAGCAAATTGTAATATACGGTTTGTTAGATGATTTGAGATAGCGTTGCTCTATTTCTGTGATATCCAAAATATTTTTAAAACAATATTATTATGCAAACTTTAGGTTTGTTCTAATTTGTTAACTTCATAATAATAATCAACTTAAAACAAAAAAATAAGAGCTGTTCTATTCAGTTTTACCATTTTTATTTAATGACAAAATGTCAAGATAATAACTTTTTCTTTACTTAATGGGTATTCATTGAAATATATTGAAGAATTCACAGAATTCATCGCTACACCGTACGGGAATCAAATCAGTCTACAGCTACAATAATTAGATCCTAACGAATAGTCTTATGCACAAATGGCTTGTTTATGCCACTGATAAATCAATGGGATAACCATTTTGATTCAAGGTCAGTGATATAATAATTTTACTCTACATATGTCAAATTACACTACGGTAGTCTTTTACAAGGAAATAACATTTGAGATCATTTTCCTTGTTTGAATCGTGATCCTATTGGTTTACAATTTCGAATGTCCCGAAACCCACGATCGTTTTTTGACTGGGTATTGCAGTTACCGATTGCTAATATTATAATCTACGACATGATGGAAACAATAGGAAAAGGCGGGCCAAACCATGTACGCCAGGACTAATTTCTTGCGTAAATGTCAATGAGTACGTGGATAACGTCCAAATCGATTAATAAGGACAACGCAGGATGCTGTGGTCTCTGGACAGAGGATGTAAGTTCCGCAGAGATAGTAATATCTCTCCCTTTAACTTGATGCACATGCAACCTTCAATGTGGCATCCTCTTCTGCCTCTCCTGGAACCAGATTTCTGACGTGAGTCGCTCCATACCTGGGCAACTTCTTGCAATACCTCAAAGTGGGAGAAATAGCAAATTTTAATCTCCTGGTGCACAATGCGCTGCAGAGTATCCCAATTGAGTCCCGTGGTCGCCAACATTTCTGAAAATGTGATGTACCTGTTGCACTATATTAGTCTTCCCACTCTGTAAATGGTGCGTCATCGTCAATTTCTGAATGGTATAGGTGCATTTTTGTTTGCGTATGGTTTTCTTTCAAGCCATCCGCTCATGTGTACATAGCTTTTTTGTGATGTTCCATACTCTCCTCACAATGCTACTAGAGGCCTGGAAATCTCTGTGACACTCACATCCTCTTTCCAGAAACCATGCCATTCAGTGGTTTTCTTACTGCTCACTTTTTACACTGTCCACGTATGCAGTAACACGCAAATTGCACCGTGCCGTCCGTGCTGTGACACTCCTCGGCCTAGTGATTCCCTCAGGTGGCAGATGACAATACTAGGAACAGGTATTTGCAACACTCAGCCAAATCCGACAGTCTGTTTCTGGACATTCGAAAGTGTAAATCAACAGGACAAGCAACTTGTAAGTAATTGGTCATTTTTTAGTTGTCTGTGTAGCTTATACATGTTTTAAGAACTCAACGGTTGAAGGAAAATAAGTTTGATTCATCAATTACTGCAGATTAATTTAGTATAATGGAATAGTTATGGAACGTCTGAGACATCACAAGTTGACCTTGGTGTTGCCGAGAGATACTGCCAGATGTCATTATGTATAATTATTTTTTCAATAAGCATTAAAAATGAAGTCACGGGTTCAATTCACGCCGGGGTCTATTGAATGGCACGGCTTGAAGCTCAGTTTATAAAAAGTCCTATCCTTAGAAGCTCACAAGCTCGTTTGCACGGTAATAACAATTCAATAAACAATAACAGTGTATTCAACATTTAAATATACACAAGAAATCTGATGTAAGGCCTTACGTTAAGTCAGTTGATTAACTAAAAAGAAATGTTTCTTTTCATGGTGGTAATTGGGAACCTACTGGTGATGATTAGTTTATCTAACGAAAGAAAACTTTTGAAAACTATTGACGAAACTCGACAATAGCTCTAGACACACGCACACGCACACGCACACGCACACGCACACGCACACGCACACACACACACGCACACACGATTACATACACACACACACACACACACACACACACAT